>JAEAOA010001510.1:312500-845935 GCA_016746295.1 Potamilus streckersoni
ACAACGTTAAATATTTAATTGAAATGGGGTGAAAACTAATATTGATGTATAAATAGAATCGGAAAATAACATTTTTAACAATGGATTTTGCAATATATAATTAACAAAGCGTTGGCGATGATCAAGTATTTATAGAAATGTTCAGACAACAATCCGAAAACCATTTCATGCAAGAATTAAATGTTCAATAGACTGCGTTTTAATAGGTAATATTACACGTCAATAATATTTAGACCCTTCAGGAAATATGAGAAATATGTTATAAACAGGGAATAAATCATTAAGGCCAGATATAGGAAGATACAAACATATTTGTTTTAATTATATAATATGCTAGTTAGCTAAGGTAGAAATAAAAAAGAACATCAATTTATCATAAATTGCCTTATCCTTTCTGAAGTAATAAATAGGTTAATCATAATTAATAAGGCCATGAATATTATTACAAAATAGGAAATATGTAAAATCCTCCAAGTTAGCATGAATACTGCTCTACATACATAAGTGATATTTTATTTATTTAATATATTAGACTAGTAATATATAAATTTACGACCATTTATGATATTACTTCATAAATGGCACTGTTTATTAAACTTCAAATATTGCATATGTATTTCATTATCGCTCTAACATGTTTTCACTGTTAGGTATGCTATCCGTCATGCTAATCTACCACATGCTAATTTTCTATTTTGAACTGATGGCCTGTATTACAAATAAAGAGTGTTAGTAGAAGTAGTAGTAGTAATGGTATCAGTATTAGTAACTGTTGCAGTAGTAGTAGTAGTAGTAGTAGTAGTAGTAGTAGTAGTAGTAGTAGTTATTTCAATAAAGCGCTTTTGTAGAGTTCTTACTGATCTATCATTTTGACACGAGTGTAGAATTTCAATGTTTTATAAATAGCTGTGACTAAGGTGACTAATATTAACTGTACATTAGGCAACGCTCATAACATTAAAGAGGTTACTAAATTGTACTGGTTGAATTAAATCGCGCAGCATAGATTCAAAGCTGGGATTACAAAATGGCACTGTGATGTGTCGAATTTTGACAATCTTAGAAGTATTGATTAAATAAATTGTACCAAAGTTAACAAAATTAAAAGTAGAAATGGCTGGAGACAGTTTTCTAATTATTCTCATTTCATCTCTGAACGGCAAAGGAATCTAGGTTTCACTTCCTGAAATTTGACTGAGTAATCTGTTATGGTACAAGGGTCTTGGTATAACCATCTTCAAACTCGCACTGGTAAAAAGGAGAAGCACGTCAATAATTGACCGTTTAAAGGAATGTTAATTGCGGCATGATTAGCCTATTCTCGTTAATCAAATATTCTACGTAGGAGATTTTAGGAACCAGTCCATTCTGATTGGCTAATGGAAAATTAAAGGTGTAAACCTTGCAAGAAATTAGTGGCTTTACTTTGCAAAATTGCTTCAGTCTTTAATCTTGCTTGAAAAAAGTTAGACCGGACTCCGGGGCAAACGTAAGAAGTACGTTCCCCCGTGACTGAGAAAGACGAGTTAGTAGTCTCAGAAAGTGGAAAGACTATACATTGGAAATTCGTGGGAAAACGAATAAACGGCAAAGGTACGCAATCTTAGTTTCCAGAATTTAATGTACTATTTCATTTGTTGATTTGTTTGCAAATGTATGTATGTATGTATGTATGTATGTATGTATGTATGTATGTATGTATGTATGTATGTATGTATGTATGTATGTATGTATGTATGTATGTATGTATGTATGTATGTATGTATGTATGTATGTATGTATGTATGTATGTATGTATGTATGTATGATTTCATTTCTCATGGTTTTAGTGAAATGTTAGTCTCGACATTTTATTCTTTGATTTCCTATTATCAATTCATTCAGAGGCTTGACAAGATTGCATGTAATTGAATATTCGATACGTAGGAATGCGTAGGAATTTTATGAATTTACCCTAATACATGAGTAATGTTTTGCAGATTTATGAATTAAATCTGTGTTGTGTGCCATGTATTGGGTGTATATTTATATACTAGTTCGTAATATTTAATTGATCACGTTAACTATTTTAGAATAGTTACATTTGAGGGGCTAAGCAATATATAATTTAACACTATACTATTAAATAGTATAATGTAAAGAAGTCATGGAATGTTAAATACGGGCACGTACATGCTAGTGGTAAAGAGGTAACTAATGTAATCCCGCTAAGCTTGTGAACATGAATTAAGGTCAGTTACATGAAATTGCCACCTCTCTTTGTAAACAAAGAAATAGTGAGCGAGTACGTAAGACAGAATAAAGCAGTGTACTATATGAACTGGGATTTTATATATATATATATATATATATATATATATATATATATATATATATATATATATATATATATATATATATATATATATATATATATATATATATATATATACACTCTTCGTAAAAAGGTGACCTATTGTCTATTGCGGGACATTTTTCTTTATTTAAGGAAACATATTCCTCAGCAAATTTTCTCAGCTAATTCGTCAGAACATTCCTGCAGCGAAAATTCCACTGGAAAGTCCACAGCCGAATTCCAGTTTGGACTCGAGATACAATCGCTAAATCTTTCAAGTTTCGACTGGCAAAGGTAAAAGTCAAAGACGATTGGACAAAGTTTGGAAATGCAGGAAGGAACGGAAAATTCGATGTCCGAATAAACATTGGTGATGATGTCATTCAGCGTTGAACTCAAAGTCACGACCCGTAGGCTATGATGAAACTCTGTATTAATTTTGTCCCTGACAAATAATGATCAAGTGAAATTTGCATTTGCTTATATTGAGTATATGTTCGTACATTTCCTTTTTTGTAATGATAGAAATTGATTTCTTTTCATTTGGAATTCTATTGCTAAATTAATTAACTTTTATATTTGTTCATTGAAAGGGGGCTAATTGTTTTGTTTTTTCAATGTACTTGCTCAGAGACCTGTATTATTTTATCAATCCACACTGGGTAAATTACATCGCGGAAGGTCATTCCCTAGCAACGAACCGTAGAGAAAAGGTTGTTTTAACGTTTGAATCCACACACCCTTTATTCAAATGCATCACCTTTCCGGGCCAAACTTAAAACGAACACATGGAATACAGTGACCTATGATTTAAAAACATTCATTTGTATTTTTACTTAGTGCAATATTCATGTGCTAGTGAAGTGGGAATGCGTGAGCTTACTGCCTGGAGATAAAAGCTTACATGTAATAATTCCGACGAGATTAGGTTTAATCGAAATATATTTGATACATGGGGGCCCTTCACTACTTCCTAGCTATGATAACTGGAAATATTTGACAATTCGAAATACTGCGTCTTTTTAGTTTCAACTCCGGTGACGACAGTGTAAATCTGGTTAGTGTTGACCAACAAATGAAGGAGCAAGAGCGCAATCTCTTTGTTTTATATGAAATGGTGTAACAGAGTTACTAAAAACACCGAAATGCACTCAAAAACCAAAATGCATATAATTTGTAATATAATACTCATGAAGATAAATGTATTGTGATTTTCATGTGTTTTAATAATGATAAAATGCATAATAAACTTTGATTGTGGTGATTTTATATTTATCGCTCTTTTCGTGCAATGAAGTCACTGGCTTATACTTGATTGGTCAGCTTTTACATCGTCTTGTATGTCTATTACATTTTTATTTACTTGAAAAGTATATGATATTTCCACCAAAATAGCACTTCATCAGCAGAATGGTCTATTTTCTACTGACTATTAACATCACCCGAGGGAAATAGTGAGCGATGTGAACAGATTGTCTCAGATATGCGGCAGGGGTTGTAATGGCCCTCTTATCTATATTTATAGTCGGCTCGTGAGCACGGATATAGATGAACTTTCTATCTCGCCCACCCAACCCCGTCTCATTCCAGGCTTGTTCTCGATCGAAGATTTTTACTGAGTCCCAACATACAGACGATTTTGGCTATGTGGTATAATGTTCTGATGACCCCAACTTTCTGATCTAATGGATTGTGCGAGTTTAAATGAAAGTACTGGTCGTTATGCGTAGGTTTACGACAAACGGTAATTTTGAACTTGCCGTCGATATTTCAACCAGCCGCATATCTGGGACAATACATTAGTCTGCACATGAAGTCCTATGTACGAGGACGAAAGCTTCAGGTTATCTTTCTATTGTCATTATATATTTGATTTAAAATTTCCAACATTTTCAAGAATAATATTACAGTAAAGTTTTCACCACAATATAGTCATACCAACAATAACTTTAAGAAGCAGTAATTACATGTAAGTAAATGACTAATGGACTAAGTGGAATGAATCTGGAATTGAAAAATATGAACTTTAAACAAATAATGATTTTCTTGTGAAAAGTTGCATGTGCGTGGTCTTCTTGGTTTAAGTCGCTTGGTTTCGGTGTTCATAGGAGACCTATCCAATAAGATGTCGTTTCTTTCCTGGATTCGGAACTCCAGATACGTTTGTGGGAGATTACAGTTAGTACATCTCTGAAAGAATGGCCATTGAGAAAAAGTATTCTATTCTTGAACTTCTGTCAAGCTATTTGTCATCCAATTAGATTTGTGAAGACTGTTTCTTGTGAGTATTTTTTCATGTGATGCAAAGAATTATTTTCCTTATTTTTGCACGTTATATTTTACCATATTACTCAAGTCTTTGCTGTTCATTGTGCTCATGAATGTATTGGTCACTAATATCAGATGTTAACATTTTATGCACCTTTTATCGCCACATGGCCCAGATGTGAGGGTGTGGGAGTAGCTTGTGACTGGCATTAACTTTCCTCTGGAAGCGATATCCCTAATGTTTTTCGGTCTGCAGTATGCTGCTATTGGTCTGTTCGGGAAATCAAAGAAAAAATGAAAACCCTTGATTCTAACTGTATGCTATATACAGTTACAGTCATGGTAAGCCTAGATTTGTAGCTTGAGTCTGAACTGAAATTACTAGAACACATGGCTAAGTACAACTGTAAATCTAATTTCAAAAAGTGTCGTGATTAACCAAAACATAATGATATACAGCAAAACATCAAAGACTCAAACATTAATAACACAAACTCTGTATTCCTTTAATATCTCGAACTGTACGCTTCGATCGTTCAAAATAGAGAGATTGAAAGGGAGAGAAACAGAGATACAGAGAGAATATAGTAAAACCTTCGTATTCCGACCATAATGGGAATAAAGTTTCGGTCAGATTTCGCAATGGGTCTCGTTATTTTTTAACAAAGAGTAACCAAAAGGGAGGGTAGACTTCAACGTTTGGTCCCAAAAGATGTGAATCCGAAAGATTAAAAATCGAGTGTTTACAAAGGTGTCAAGACCTAACCATTTTAAAACTATCTTATTGGAAAGAGGAACCGCAAACTATAAATGAGTTCTTATCTATGAGTATTTTTAATTTTATACCCCCTAGAATCTTCTATCAATACAAATCCTGGATAGCAGCAGAGAGGGTGAATCCTACAACAATATATTTGCGACAAAATCGATTAAAGCCTCAGAATGCCAATGGAGCCTTCCTACGAAATCTCATATTTTAACCAAAAAAAAAATTAAAGGTCCCATTTTACAAATGGAGCCTTAGCGATTTTGTCGCAAATACATTGTCATAACCACACTCAAATTGCTGCCATCTACGTCTACAAATTTTTGCGACAGAATCGATTAAAGCCTCAGAATGCCAAATGGAACCTTCCTACGAAATCTCATATTTCAACCAAAAAAAAAATAAAGACCCCATCTTAGCGATTTTGTCGCAAATACATTGTCATAACCACACTCAAATTGCTGCCATCTACGGTCGCAAATATGTTGTCATTTCACCCTCTCTGCTGCTGATTAATACAAATTATTTAACCAAATATTTGATCAAGTCCAATACGATATCGTGACCGAGGGTGGTGTAAATTTATTGTTATAAATCCATATGGGACAGACTGAGCATGACTAAAGTAATTTTTAAATCCATTGAAGTCCATATCGGAACACCATGTCTGCCAAATATTTCGTAGCGTATGTGTATCAACGCCATTGAATACAGCAAGAATATTGCAGTTATCGCGAATCACTTTTGGAATTTGAGTATATCGTTGAGTGACATATATCACGTCAGTGTTTTTATGCCTACCTCGGGAAAATATTCTAGCAGGGTTCTTTTGATTATCTAACATTACATCATCGTACACTACAAGATTGTTTATGTCTCCATCGAGATCTTCTACTGATGGTGCATCATTAATATCAGTAATAAAGTCGATTACACTTTCACCTTTAATTTCTGATGCATTTTTATTAAAATCTTTTAGCACTTCATAGCACCGTTGATCATCTACGGATGGGGCAACTAAATATAATCTATCCCACTTCATAAATCGCATTATCAAATTAAGCAGTAATTGTGTTTTGCCTGATCCAGATGGTCCGATTATAATGGCACGGACAGAATTCGGAAGCGCTGCGTGGTGTTTTACCGGTTCTCTTCTTTTAGTCGCTGAAAAATCAATTATATTCATAACGCTATATATAAATTATGGATCTATATTGTGTTAAATGTAAACAGCGTACTGATACAACCGATCAGACAACCATTACAACTAAAAACAATAGACTAGCGCTTACTGGTAAGTGTGTAACATGTGGTACAAAAAAATTTAGATTTTTAAAAAAAAGCAACTCGGAGGTGATATTGCCGCAAAACTTGGAAAACTCCCCGGAACCCCATGGGCAAAATACCCCGGAGAAAAACACCTTCCAGGATATAGCTACTGTGGTCCCGGAACGAGATTAGATATCAGACTTGATGATCAAAATCAGCCCCGGCCTGGTGAGTATCCGATAAATGCTATTGATAAGGCATGTCATGCTCATGATGTTGCATATAAAAGCAATAATTTGCAACAAAGACATATCGCGGATGTAAAATTAATTCATGCCTTAAATGCTATTCCCGATAAATCCTTCAAAGAAAAATTGGCTTCATGGTTGGTCAAATCAGCTATGAAAGGCAAATTAGTGTTAGGTGCTGGTAATTGAAAACACCAGTGTTTTTATAGTATGGAATCTATTTATTATTCTCCGAAAGGATACTGGAGGGGTAAAGCAGCAATCAGTAAACTCGCTAACGCTGCAAAAGTGAAAAAATCCACTGCAAAAGATTGGTTATCCAAACAAGCTATATGGCAAATTTATCTACCACCGCCTAAACAAATTAATTATTCTCATTTTGATGTTACCGTACCCAATGAAGTTCATCAGGCTGATTTATTGTTTTTACCACATGACCATGGTTACAAATACGCGCTAACTGTAGTTGATATTGCGAGTCGATTTAAACAAGCAGAACCATTGAAAACAAAGTCAGCTTCTGAAGTCGCTTCTGCATTTGAAAGGATTTATCGACGAGGTCCTCTAAGATGGCCAAATCTATTACAAGTTGATCCTGGCAAAGAGTTTCAAGGTGCTGTTCTATCAACAATGAAAACTCATAGTGTTACAATACGACGAGGACATACTGCGTTACATCGTGATCAGGCAATTGTAGAACGATTTAATCGAACTCTTGCAGAACGGTTATTTGGATATCAATATGCAAAAGAATTCATCCAAGAAAAACGATCTCGTGAATGGGTCCAAAGGTTACCGAGTGTAGTTGCAGCGTTAAATAACGAGATTACTCGAACTATTAATATGAAACCAAATATTGCAATAAAAAAAAGAATATATTCCCGAACAACCGCAGCGGGTTAGCACTCAGCCACTTCTCGGTGATGTTACTGTGAGATATTTATACGAACCAGGAGAGCTTGAAGGCGGTAAAAGAAGAGCTACTGATCCTATATGGAGTGTTACTACGCATAAAATTTCAACTATAACGCGATCAACTGGTAGACCTCCAATCTACAGATTGGATTCAACTGCACCTCAGCGTGGTTTTACACGCGAACAACTACAAGTCATTCCGGACGATACTCAATTACCGCCACATGGTCTTAACTAGCTCCGTTACGTCTATTACACTCAAGACAGGTCAACATCACATTGTTTCTGACATGACCAAGACTGTTATTTTTTCTGTCTACGGTGAATTGTCGAGGGTCTTTATCCGAATACTGCCAGTGCATTATACAATTGCAACTGGCGCAGTGATTATTCTGTTGTTCTTTTAATGCGATTATTACTTCAGCATCAATATCAAATTCTCGTTGTTTTTTTTTGTCCTGCTGTTTGTAGCCAGAGAGTTTTTTATTAATGATGCTAATATCAGTGTTATCATCGTTTGCATTAAAATCATCATCGAAAACAATCCTTCGTAGTTGATTTATTCGTCGTACTCTGGACACTGCGAGATAGACTAAATTTGACCATTCAATGCGATTATCAACTATCCAAACAATTGTATCCGTGATGGTCAATCCTTGTGACGAGTGTATTGTTGTTACATAACCAAGCGTCCATGGTGATTTATCAGCGTATAATGCATCTTCTACAGTATTGATATCAACTAGCACAATATCATTTAACACTAGAATCTGTTTCTCCGTCTGGCCTGGAATTTCAACTTCAATATTCTGCTTTCGTGTATCCAATGGTCTATAACACAATGGTACTGGAAACGTTGGGAATTTTTTCTTGTGTAGCTCAAACAACTTTTTCTGAAGTGCGTCTCTGACTATCTTTCTACTTGCTACTACAAAATCATTTGGTTTCCATGTTTCCCAAAAATCATTCATAGGTGTTTCAGAAATTATTTCACGCGCTACTTCACATTGAATTCTATCGTGTTGTAATCTAATTAGTTTTTTAAACTCACGTAACTGCTCATCGAGTGCTCTATAGTCAGTATCAATTTCTTCGTAATAATCAACAAATCCTTTTAACCAATTATGTGGACTTCTACCAACAAATGGTGGTGGTTGACCATGATCGCCGCACAATATAATTTTTGTATTATTTTGCAATAACCAATCAAGAAACATTTTTAATACATCTTCTGAAACAGTACATGCTTCATCCCAAATAATAACCGCTGGAATAAATTTCTCACCCATTCGCTCAGGAGTCCAAGCATCGCCCTTGTATCGAAAAAAACTATGATACGTGCAAGCTTCAACATTTCGTTGTTTGATCTCTCTCGCTAGTCTATGGGTTGGTGTGAGTACAATCATGGACGTTCTCTCTCGATATAATTCTATCGCACGTGTTGTCTTTCCAGATCCACCACAACCGTTTAAATAAACTGTTTTATATCTACAAATTGGATCTGATATCGGTGGTGCTTTAGACATAGATTTTTCACTGATAGAATTATCGTTCTTCAGGTAACTACTTTTAATCTCAACGTCTGCTGATTCAGAATAATCGCGTTGTATTTCTTGTTTAATTCGCCATGTTCCCCAAGTCTCTTCGCTATTAGTAAATTTAGTTATCTCTTTGATATATTTTTTATCGACATACATTGAATCAATTGCAACTCTGACTGCTATACTAGGAAATCTATTTATCATTGCAAATAAATTGATAGATGCATAACCCAGCATAGAAGCTCTCAAATGTAGATATGCAGAGCTTTCTCCATCACTGTAAGTAACAATTCTACCTAACTTTGTTTTATTGGACAAAAAGGCTGTTTTACAATTTGCGTATCTATTTTTCTCTACTGCATCTTTAATAACGAAGTCGTATTCGGCATCATCTATAATCAATCGTGAGGATTGTTTTTTAAAGTTAAATTTTTTCCACCCTGTGTAAATTTACCGATTATTCTTCGGCCGAGATCCTTTGCTTCATTATTTCGTTGATTAAATATCTTTTTTGACCATTCAATAATGTACTCCTCGTCAGCATCAATATGTTTTCTAGACTTATCGATTATACTATCAAGACATTCTGGTTCTGGTAACCAGACATTGGTTTGTTTTCGATATGAGATAATCGCTTCGCTGACAATCAACGAAACTAACATTTTACAATCAATCATATATCGCAATAACACTATTGGTAACCACATCCTTTCAGCCATGTGTCTACCAATCCAAACATAACAACACGGATGAAGTCCTTCAGCGAATTCAAATGATACTACGCAAGCAAAACCGGTCAAATCAAAATCAGGCAGTGGTCCATTAATAGCAACGCGAGTCATTTCATGTGTGGGATGTCCAAACCGTTTAAAATACTCACCAGCGAATCCATATCCTAGAAAACTTCCTGGATAACAGGCAACGATATCAACTGATATCATATTCTCACGATTGTACTTAACGTTCCATAGACCGCCATGATAATATTCCAAACAGCTGGATTGAACATCCTGTAAAAACTCTTTTCGTGTTGGTTTCCAATTATTTTTCTTTCTTGCAAAATGAGCTGCAACTGATGGAATTGTAAAACAATTTGTAAGTAACTGTTCGTAATCTTCAGATTTTTCATTAAAAACGCTAGCGTTTTCACTGAGACTTATTGCTAGATTTTTCATCCTATTATGTAGACTTTCACTACGATATAATTCACCGTTAGGTTTCACAAATTGATTGAATTGACATTCTTCATCTTCAAAACTATGAAGTAGCCATACTGATACAGGGTCGTTTTTACACAAACTAGCAATAGCATCGAATAATCTTTCTTCAGTGAGAATACCATCCTTGATGAATTCTTCTGGGATATACTTCACTGTTCTGTCTCGCGGGAATATTGTAACCACGGATGTCCATGCGTGCTTGTTATGATCAATAATTTTGATTGGAGCTCCGTTTTTATTGTATTTTGATTCGTATAATACTTCGCCAGTTATCGTTAAAACGGTTATCGGAAATCTCAACGACTTTTCCAATCTAGCTATATCGGAAATAGTTGCTCCGTTCTCTTTCACTGTTAGCTCCCATTCATCTATTTTTTTATGTCTTAGATCGGTTAATTTATTCCCACGGAGTGCATTTGTAAAATGTTCTAAGACTCTTTGTGCCACACAGTTGAGTGGCTTTTCCGCTGACGTTGACTGTTTCATTGGTGCTAGTTTTCCAATGTCAGGGTTATTTAACGGATACATCCCATAAACGACTGCTGTTTCTGGATACGCTTTTTCATAGTATGGTTTATCAATTCCAGTTAACAGCCCTGGTCTGGAATAACGGCTAACAATGACTGATGTCCCATCTTTGAGAATTGGAACAAATTTGTCTCTTATAATATATTCGCCCGATTCTAATTTGATAATGAATTTCACTCTGATAAAATACCGTTTATTGCCAAGTTGTGATAGTATCATAGCTGCTGTTTCATCATTCATTCTAGCATCAACAACACCATCAATTCTAAATGTTGACCAGGTGTGTGATGCACCATCCTGTTTAAACTCATGAACACAATCTCGTATTTTTCTAATCAGACTTCTATTAGTTATTCTCTCTTTTGGTACGTCTTCGAGAGTTCTATCAAGATTGAATTTAATATTTTTCCGAGGCTTGATTGCCGATAATCTCTTGAATTCTTCATTCATATAAATAAGACAAGTATTTAAATAGAAAAGTTTGTTTATATATAATGAATCACTGCAAATGGCTTATGATTGGATCAGTAACCCCATGCAATAAATCGTGTAGAGGTGAATTCTGTGGATATCACTTACAGAGTGTCAGAAATAATTCGACAGGCCCGTCCCCATGCATAAATTGTGGGGTGGGTGTGAGAGGAAAATCACAATTATGTATCAATTGTGGGGGTAAGCGGTTTAGAGAATTGAAACGTTATTATGATAAACGAATAAAAAACGCCATCATTGACCCTAATCATGACTCTGTCAAAGACAAAATCATAAAAACCCCTCAAGACTACATTAATAGATTTATAATTAAAGCAAATAATGAATTAGACAAATAGTATTATTATATATAAATGGAGCAAGAATTCAGACCACATCCAATACTCGTTAATTATGAAATATCTCGTAATGGTGTTGTTAGACACTGTAGACTAAAGAAACCCGTGGGATATGTTAATAATCAGGGATACTTGAAATTTACTGCTGGAGGAAAGGGATATCTCTGTCATAGGGTAGTCTTTGAGTGTTATATGGGACCGATTAAAGATGGCTGTGTTATTGATCACATTGATTCTAATATTCAAAATAACGCGATTTCCAATTTACAATGCATTTCTCAAAGAGAGAATATAAAAAACGGAAAGACAGGGACTTGTAAGTCAGTTGGAAAGAGACCAGTACAGTCATTTGATACAACGACGAATGAAGAAAGAGTTTTTCATTCAATGAATGCTGCGGGAAAATATTTTGGAATATGTATTCCTTCAGTACGAAAAGTTGCTGAAGGGATTTATCAAACAGCTATCTCAAAGAAAAATGGACATAGAATAAAGTTTTCCTATTTACAAGATAACTCTCAATAGTGAGTTATGCTATTTTAGTCATTTTTGCATGATTTTACCATTCAGATCAATTACCATAGGGCAATACACTAAAAACGTTTCGCGCGTTAATACATATTTTTTTTTTCAATATTTATTCGCAATATTCACTTATATATGCATTAAAAGAGTAAATGACAATAACTGGAACAGCCGGAACAGCCACATAGTAAATATAGTTATTGTACCGGAACGCGCGCGTGTAAGACAAGACACTGGGCCATGGTTCTCTATTAATAGATTTTTTAAAAATCCCAATTACAAAGACGGCGTTAACAGCGTTTGTATGAAAATGAAATTACTTTAAAATTACAAATTAAAATAGATTGTATGTGAGGTCAAAATAGTAAAATGCGCTACATGTAGTTTAGTTTTAGTGTGGCTATGTGTAATAAAATTCAGAAAAATATCATTCTCGATTCAAGAAATAGCAGGTCCTGAATTGACAGGGATCCCCATTACGGAGTTATCTTGTCATGTAAATCCATTATTACTACGATTATTTAATCGTAATATTATAGAAATTAATAAAAAAATTGCTATTATTTAACAGTTGTATTTCTTATTTTAATGTTTTATTTAAATACTTAGCTTCCATTGAAATTACTACACAATATTCATTATGAAATGCTAGAAAAATAAATACACACCTACACATTGACACTGCAGTATTAGTTCACCTTATATATAATATGAGCCGTAATAAGTTTGGGGCTTTAAAACGAAGCCCACTTTGCCAATCAAACCTCCCACGCCATTGACATGGTGTGGTTGAATTTTTTCAACTGCAACCAGGGTTAATTTCTTGGGTTGCTTTTGATTGGCAGATTGGGTGTAGGTCCGCCCCGTCGTTTCATGTTTGTATCGTCCTGTACTGTCCCTATCATACCATCCTATCATATAACCATCCTATCATTTCATTGTATATATAACCTATAATCGCATTGTAAATACTCATTCATTGTAAATATTCATTCATTGAATCGCATTGTATATATAACCTATAATCGCATTGTATATATAACCTATAATCGCATTGTAAATACTCATTCATTGTAAATACTCATTCATTGTAAATATTCATTCATTGTATATATATCATCCTATATGTAATGTACTGTCCCCCCCACAACATATCTTCCGGAAGACCTAATATAGCATTTGTTACGTTAGAGCTTCCAATTGGGAGATCTATGTTTGTGGCCCTTGGGCTTATATAATGCGAAGGCACTAAATGAGTTCCAAGAATGTGCTGTCCCCCCTCTGGGCCTCTTTGACGTCGTTTGGCGCGAAAGAGGTTCCAAATGAGGCTTTATGTTATATGTTCAATGTTTGTAAAGAAATCACTTGGATTTCACGTCTAATACCCATATAACCCGCCCTTGAACTCGATTGGGGGGTTAGGGTATTGTATAAGTCTTTAATGTATGTGCCCTTTCTTGCCTCGAAACTCGAATGAGGAAGAGACGGGCATTGTATATGTTTTGTTTTTTTGTATATAAAAATATTTTAAAGATAAGAGAATACATTAGTAATAATAATAAATGGAATTTCAAGATATTACATCTATCATCACAGAAATATCAAATTTAAGAAATCAAGGAATCGTACTTTCTGAATTTTTGAATGAAGACAGACTTTTGAATGAATTTGAACAAATTGATATACAATTAAAACATGGAAGATATGTTCTACCTAAAATGTATTCACTGATAAAAAGAATCCAAAAAGCGGTTAATGCTTCTTTGTATAACAATGATATTAATTTATTCATTCGGCTATTTAGTATAGTTGAAGCCATTAGAAAGAAACTCGGGGAACAGTACCAAGTTCGGTCAGAGATTGCTTTGAAAGTGAAATCTATAAGACGTTTGATTGATGCAAGTGAAACCGACAATTGAAAAATCGTTAGCATTTCCAATAATGACATCAGAAGCATTAACTACCAGACTAGCCCGTGAGAGGTTAGCATTACTGAAAGAGTTTATACCAATTCGAGATAACGTGCGAGATAAACTACAACTTAGACAGCAAGCGCAGACTGACTTTTCTATTGGAAGCGAACAACTTTTTGCCCCTGTAACTAAAGCCACTAAAGATATGAAACTTGCAACAGAACGTGCTATATACGGCGACATCCCTAAAGAGGGAGCAGTACCTATTATTGATGTATTAGGAAAGATTGCTACAGAAACTGAAAAAACTCACGAGGGAATAAAACAGCTTTCAGGTGAGTTACAAACTCAGCGAGAAATACAACAAATGGATAATATTGATACTGATGATAACCCCGTTGAAGATGCTAGTGTTTCCACTAAAAAAAGTGTTCCTTTTAACGAGAAATTCACTGATAAAGCTATAGAAGAAATCAAACAATATCAATTGCTGAAAAATGAAGACTATATAAAATTTGGTGACTTTGCTGTCAAAAGTTATTATAAGAGAGGGAAATTTTTAAAAGATGAGTATAAAAAAAACACAATAAAACGAGATCAATGGGTGGATTGGTTATTTAAAATTAATAAAAATGAACCCGGCAATTTAAAAAAGGATACATTGAATTACAGAGCTTTTAAAATGGGAGTTGATGCGTATGGTATACAACAACATCAACGAAAAGAACAACAACAAGGTCGAGGTCGAGGTCGAGGTCGAGGTCGACAATCTCCAGAAATTCAAAACGTTTCCGAACCAGCTCCAGAAATTCAAAACGTTTCCGAACCAGCTCCAGAAATTCAAAACGTTTCCGAATCAAAAAATTCTTCAGGAAAGGGTTATGGAAGTTCTCATCATGATTCTCATATGTGTCCTAGTAATATCATTAATGATATATCACGACTTGAGGTTCTTATGGGAGGTAAGCGAGCTGGGAATAACTCAGTCGAAATAACTAATGAAGCATTTGATATTTGCAGACGATTATTCCAAGGTGGGATAATTGATATTCATACGTATCGAGAACTCTTGGATGAGTTAATGGACGGAATTCCGGGGGAATTTAGCGATTGAAATTGTATTTAGAAATTGCAAAGTCATTTCAAATAAGATGATAGTACACTATAATCACAATAAACCAACAAACGTGTATGTTTGGTCCCAAAAGATGTGAATCCGAAAGATTAAAAATCGAGTGTTTACAAAGGTGTCAAGACCTAACCATTTTAAAACTATCTTATTGGAAAGAGGAACCGCAAACTATAAATGAGTTCTTATCTATGAGTATTTTTAATTTTATACCCCCTAGAATCTTCTATCAATACAAATCCTGGATAGAAGCAGGTTTTGAACTTTTGAATGATCTAATCGACGATCAAGACAATTTATTACCTTTTGAAATAAGAAAACAAAACACTAGAAGTGGTGACTTCTTGAAATACTTCTCCTTAATATTCAAAATTCCAAAAGCATGAAAAGACGCCATAAAAAAAATCATTTAGCTCGTAATAATTTTGATAGGAAGGAGGATAAAATAATGGACCTTAAAAACATAATTCACTCAAGTTTGTTTACAAAGATCTTTTTAAAAGGGTTAAAAGGCAACATACTGCTAAGCAAGAATCTTGGATGCAAGTATTAAATACAAATATAAGTAGAGAGGAGTGGTCTGAGATTTATAGCCGGGTTAAAGTTTGTACCTTGGATACCAAAATAAACTCTTTCAATTTTAAATTGTAAGAGAGAGAATGAAAGTATTGAACATCTCTTCTATGACTGCAATATTACTTCACAGTTTTGGTACAGTTTTATTGAACACTTTTCGCCTTCTTGCCGAAATATTGTACAATAATCCAAAAAAGAAACATTGTTAGGAAGTGAACAACTGGACAGTTTGTGTAATTTCTTGCTTATTTTGGCAAAATATTATATTTACACTTGCAGATTCAATATGAAAAATCCTTCCATTTATGCTTTTAAGCAGATAGCTGTAATGTATAATAACGTTAAAAACATATGTTGCTAAAGTGAACAAAAAGAGGACCAATTTCTTAAAAAATGGACTTCAACAGATGAATAGGTAATTTGTATCTGATTGGATGGTAAACTGGAACAAAACACTATTTTCAAAATCCTGTGTCACCTTCATGTATTTGTCTAGTTACATTGAGTAGGCTATCTAAAGAGATTATGTGCCATATATGCATGTCTGCATGAGTGTGTGTGTGTGTTGTTTTTTTTTCTCTTCCTTATATATATATATATATATATATATATATATATATATATATATATATATATATATATATATATATACATACATACATATATATATATATACATATATACACATATATACATACACAGATATATATACATATATATATATATATATATATATATATATATATATATATATATATATATATATATATATATATATATATATATATATATATATATATATATATACTATCCCTAGTTTATCTGGAATCAAAGAAAATATTTGATTGTAAGGTGACCTTAGGATGGTTCCATAACCCAATGGTCAACCTTTAACGGGAATAATAATTAAAAAAATGTAAAAAAAAATTAAAACAAATAAGAATGGATCAAATTTTCTTAAAGTCAATATTTTAAGGTTGATTTATGCTTCTCAAAATTACCCAATGTCTTAAATCACTCCTGATGACCTATTTGACATTTAACTTTGACATTTTATGTCAGCCTATTTTATGATCCACAGCCATAATAGACTCCCATTTCAAATCAGGTTTGAGCAATTAGCAAATTTATCCAAGGCAGCCCAACATTAAATCTCCAGAGTTCTCTCTGAATCAATGATCCTGTGAGCAGTTTTATTGTATGAAAATAATGCACACTTTATATTCAGTGCTTGACAAGCAAGTGTAATTTTACTAATGCTGCTGATTCTTGTGATACATAGATGACGTGCAACATTCATGATATAATGAGTGTACTGTAATATTTCAAATGTGTATTACCATGTCGTGAAGTGGTACTAGAAAACAAGGACCATGTCGTGAAGTGGTACTATAAAACAAGGACCATGTCGTGAAGTGGTACTAGAAAAAAAGGACCCTGTCCTGAAGTGGTATTAGAAAACAAGGACCATGTCGTGAAGTGGTACTAGAAAAAAGGACCATGTCGTGAAGTGGTACTATAAAACAAGGACCATGCCGTGAAGTGGTACTAGAGAAAAGGACCATGTCGTGAAGTGGTACTATTAAACAAGGACCATGTCGTGAAGTGGTACTAGAAAAAAGGACCATGTCGTAAAGTGGTACGAAAAACAAGGACCATATTGTGAAGTGGTACTAGAAAAAGGACCATGTCGTAAAGTGGTACTAGAAAACAAGGACCATGTCGTGAAGTTGTACGAGAAAACAAAGACCATGTTGGGCCTATGCCTTATTATTGTTTTAAATATTTACGATGAAGGTCTACATGAACAGCTGCATAAATTAAGAAAAAATGAAAAGTTATAAATTCTTTCCGAAATTACTATTTTAACCTCGAGAGATGAACACTTGTTCCAGCTGAACAACTCTTGTTTTAAAGGAACAATCAGAACACAACGAGTAGATTTGTAAACATTGTAATAGACTACAAGCTTATTTCTAAATTCTAAAACACAAGAAGCACACTAATAAATTTATGAAATATAACCACCACACACTATTGTTCTAGACTATACTCTAATATCTTAATTGAACATTTATTAGAGTGCAAATAATTTATTTTTATATCAACATAAATAATGGCAAAAGGTTTATATAGCTGGGATTTCAACGGTCTTTAAAGAGATGAAATAAATGTTCAAAGACTTTGACACAAAAATAACAACCACAGTATCAAAGATGATGTGTATTTGTTTACAGGTTTGGATGGCATACCGTATAGCTGTGCTTGAACATAATATACAATAGGAAAACTATTTATTTGTTGAACTGAAATATTAACCAATATCCTACAATAATGTAGAAAATGTGAGACTTTCCGGTTGCATTTAATGTTTTAATGTGGAGATAACCATTATTCATCTCGATAGCTAAATTGTCAAAAGAACTACAGTAGGAAGAAGTAATAAATTACGTATTTGTTATCAGTAAGTATATAAAATTGGTATTTGCTTAATTACAGAGTAAAAAATAAAGATCTCGTAAAGTTTTGAATGTCATGTACGACGTTTTAACATAAAAGGAGATAGAATTCATTGAAAACAAGGTTCGATTACAGACATTTTATGTTGACTTAGTATATGAATTAACTCTTTTTCAATCAGCCATAGAAATTACAACATAAATCTAAAAGAATTCATAAATTAGAAATGATTAAATAAACGTTACAAATTACCGAAAATAAATCTTGGGCTGTAAAATATGTTTGATTGGTATTCTGTTAACGCGTAAAGATTAATTGTCAAACGTAATGTATGTAAACATCTTAGTAACTATAATTTAAATACCCATAAAATTAGTTAAGAAAGGAAATAATGCTTGCTTGTCAACTTACTAGACAAAAAGCATATTTATCGGAGAGCTTTAACATAACTTTGCAGTTGAAGCAAGCATGGACAAAAACAAATTATAAGTATCGATCAAAGAAGTCGAGTATTTGAAAATTTATTACATTTTGAATTCCTCAACCTAACTCATCACTATTAAAAAATTCAGAATTGTTAAATATAAAACATTATGTTCAAGTAATTTTGAGAAACTTTATTTATAATCTGGAAGGTAATATTAGTTTCTTATTAAACTGGAAGACTACAAAGGGAAAAGAGAGTAAGGATATGTTTTACGAACATTATATATATATATATATATATATATATATGTGGGGGGGGTTGGTGGGGGGGGTGTGTGTGTGTGTGTACAACAAACAGTATGATTTAAACAAATGAAACTAGTTTGAAGCCCATTGAAATCAAAGGTATAATACGTGTCCTTATGAGATAAGAAGGGTATGATGTATGATGAAGCGATTAATAGGTGAAAGCCATAAAAAATAAAGTATTATTCCACTGAAACAATGATGTGTCAAAGACTCATCTCTCCTCAAGAGATGAATAAAGCACCATACGTAGATAACCGTATTAAGAGGCATGAAAACTTTCTAGAGTGTAACAACGTAGCATAAACTGCACACTAAAAAATAATGAAGGAATAAAAACATTCAAAACACATCAATATTTATTGATTACAATTCCCATATAGATATTCGAACGTATATCCAAAAGTCATTTAGTTACAGAACGGAATGGTAGGCATGAAATCAATGACAAGACGATTACAAGGTAGACGGTGTCATAACATCAAAATAAAATCAGAAGAAATTAATAAAGGTAATATTAACAAATATGAAATTCAATCCACAGATGATGACACAAACACAATTGCATTTAAATTATTTAAAACTTAAAGTATTTAAAATTTCTTACAAAATAGGTATAGCTGCGATTCACACAAATACACGATCAATAATGCATTTTTCTTCGACAACAAACTTTCACGGTAACTTTTATATAATAGTAAATTAAATAGGATTTCTGAAATACGTGATAAAATGATATTCAAAGGTGACTTTGTTGATCTTCTACTTTGTTGCTGTGCAACAAGGCTAGTCCTTTCCGAACGATGACTACTCTTGTCTCAAAGATACGTTGACAATATCTCCTGCCCCACCTTCAGTAGGAACAACAGTAGACTTAAACTGCGACAAATGCAATGGTGAAAACAGACAGATCTAATAGAATAATTAATTACAAAATACCAGAGACACAATAAATGTCTGAACGAGTCGAAATTAATCTGCTGTTAAAATATAGAAATAACAAATTAGAGAGAATAATTAAATACGAATCTCAATCGAAAGTGGAAACACACTTTATAGTGACTAATTATATTTGCAAAGGAAAAACAAATATCATATACAGTGTATACGCGAACGTTTTCCAACATGCTAATGTTTCAGTTAGCAAAGCTGAAACTTTATCGTAGAAATAAATTGTATTTCAAGTTGAAAAAAACAAACACGTACATCACTTTAAAGAGATACAAACTGAGTCTACAGAAACACAAAGTTCACAAACAAGCCAATTAACGGTTTAAATAAATACACACTAAACTTCTAAAATTGTACGTCTCTGATAGATATGCTCTTCTATAATATGTTGTAGACCCTAGCGAGCATTCGTCATAGTCTAAACCATTATATCTGCGAAAATAAATGAACATTCTCATACATTTGCTGTCTCTCACGTTTGCTGTTCACATTGCAAATATCACATTAGATATCAAGGTGTTCAGTATGGTAAAACACTACACAGTTCTGACAGCATATAATAATACCGAATACTGGATAACATGTTCAGCTGATATAATGATATATGTGTTAGACAAAAATGAGGAATACAATTCTTTCTCAAAGACTTTTGCTACATCATTTGTACTCAGCGTAATTGGTAAACATGTACAGCATGTTTTGACACATTATACACCGTTAGAATGCTCATAAAACTATTAATATTTAGGTCAGCAACGTTATGATACTGATAATGACATCATATCATAGTAAAATTAAAATAATATATATCGGACAAAATGTAAACTGGACTATACCGTTGGAGGCGTCGCTTGGTTATCGGTTAGTATAGTAATAAAAATGGGTATTATGGCAGAATAAAACAACAATTTACAGAAATTCAGTTACTCAATTAAGCAATAGCGACGTAATAAAGTAATTCTCAAGGCTAACAAATATTCATCAGCACGATAAGAAACTGTAGATGACGTAAAAGGAAAACAAAATGGATATATATTAGGCAGAGAACAATGAGTATCATTACACATGCTTCACCGTTTCCTCTTGTTAGAGCTGCTAATGCAAACCGATACTTGGACTTTCAAAAGACACAATTTACAAACGCCGGAAGTCAATATTACCCATAAAAAACTCCAAAAATGTGTCATTCGTTTTTATATTCATGATTGCCGGAGGAACTTTGCTTTGCATTATTAAATAAATTACATTCCTTCAAAAAAACTCCTGGCATTTAGAGACGCTTTATATATGTTACTAGGCTTGCCTTTTTGTAAAAGCGACAGTAACATCTTACTTTTCTAGAAGCTTTGTTTGCCCCTTTTATCAATGCTAATAATAATCCCTATTATGCCCCAAAACGTGTAAATTACTATGTTCAGAAAATTAACAAAAGAAAGAAGAAAAAATGTCTAAGAATTTTATTGATCCAACCTAACATACTACTAATAATTCCAGTGATTCTCCAAAAACGAGTTTGCTTTAACAAAACGAATGACCAAACATTTAATAACCTAAATCTAAACACTTTTTAATTTTATCGACAAATGATTCACATGAAGTATGTGAAGGTGAAGCAGGTGAAGGTAAAGAACGATAAGGCCGAATACAATTTAATATTGATTACATACCATTCCACCAAATTGACCGTAATGACGTCAGCTGCTGACACAGTAGCATTTATTACACCGTTTCCTTGGAAAATCAATTTTAGTATTTCTCTAGATGGAGCTTACGACTACGTATGTATTTCATTTAATCCATGTTGAAAATTTAAAACTAGTTTTAACCTCATAGTTTTATATTGGTCCAGTTTATCTTTGTAAAGTAATCTTTTTCTATCATTTACTTTCTTCTCAATATGTTTCGTACCACTTGACCGTTGCACCTCTCTTGAGTACTGGTTGGGGTAAAGAAAGTATTTAGTTTGTGTTGGGTTGTCCTCTGTATTGTTCTTACCATACTTTGCATATAATGGGTTTCTTTTGTGTCTTTAAGTCTTTTTCCCAATGCATACATCAATCTATTTGTTCAGTTAAATCTTTTAAAACTTTATACATTCCTCATCTTGTCTCTATTGAACAAGATGCTAAAAATTCTTCGTGTTGTGCAATCATTAAGCTAACTGCACTTCTCTGTATATGAATGTATCACCAACACCTAGTAATGATTTCTTGCTTTCTTGAGCTCAAATTTGTCCTGCTCGTGCTATTGTTTGGTCATTATACAATTGCAAAGCCTTAATTTGCTACTAAAGTTAGAATAATCACCGGCTTCATTTTTTGTTGGTCTTCTCATCGTCGTCTCTAGTGTAATCTTTGTGTTCGTCCTATCTATCAGAATCTGTACTACCCACAACGATTTATTGTCCTTGTTCAGAGGTTGAATAATTAATTCTATTCACCTCTATATAATCCTTCAAACAGCAAGACATGAGCGGATGATCTGTCATGCATAAAAGTATTTACAACAAATCAAAGAAATGATAAATATTGAGATGGAAGCTTTGAATAGTTATTTTGTGGAAATCTAAAGTTATTGGATCCAGCTTGAACTGACTATAAAACAATTCTGCACCTCAGATACCACAAAAGTACCAGAGAAACACCAAAGATGTCGATGAAAATAGATCAAAGGCACTTATCTGTTTGATGAATGGAGGATTGAGAGAATAAGGTTTGCTGGTATAGTATTTCTAGAGCGTCGACGGTGATTTATTTATACATGCATCTCCTCATGGTACTGACGGCATAGATCATTTAAGAGATCGTGACGGTAAGAAAAACCAAAAGAAAAAATAAAGTCAGCCTATACTGAATGATATATATCAACTTTCCAACAATCGAGTAAAATACTATTGTAAATTCATTTTTCTGCGATTGGTTTTAGTGTGTAAGTTGCTTACACGTTTCTATGAAAGGTTCTGACGTTTTTGAAGTATATGATTAGACTCGTCGTACACATTTATGGAGACATAGAATTAAAGTGCACGTTTTGATATATCTTCTTTTTTAATAGCACATCAGTCTGTCAAACAGAATTTATGCATATTTTGCAAATTGTATGTTGATGGTCTCTGGGGATTATTAGAGGAATATAAAAAAAATTTCTCGTTGGCGAAAAAGCAGTTATAATCCTTGCATTTTACATTTAAACACACTTGTTTGTTTCAAGAACATTCAATAAAATCTATGAATTCATTTTTTTCTGAATGTCAAGTATGCATTCATGTCGAACATTCACTTTGTATCAATTAATTAAATAATCCATTATACCTGTATGCATTATGTAAATCGTCCTTTTTTAAAATTCTCTATACTTAAACGTTTCTCCTTCGTGGTTGGTCTCTTAATGAGATTCTGATCGTTAAGAATGAGTGAACATCTGGAGAACCACACAATTTCTAATTTGAGAATAATCATTGTTTTAATTATCTTTTCATGCTATTGAAATATTAATACAAATCTTGATCGTACATCCTTAACATGTTTGCTGTTTAAAATATTTCTTCAACGAATCTCAGTGTATTTAAATCACAATTTTGTTTAAAGTTTGTTTATTCAGTTGACTCAATTCTTTTCTTCTTGCGGATGCATTAGATGAGCTTGTATTTTTTTCTGAATTTCTTTGGAATATAGATATTAGTAAATAAGTATGGCCGCCTTTCCTGCTGATCTACTGAAATTATATTTTTGAATATATGTTTTACTACTAACTTTTACATGTGAAAACAGAATTTCAGTATATATTTTAACTATTTTTATTTATTTAAACTAGAAAATGTCAGTGTACATTTAGATATTTTGTTTTATTTAATCAAAATATATTTCAATGTTCATTTCTCAATTTTTATAAATCACTAATACTTTTCAGATATGTTCTAAGAACGCAAAGTATATTTTAAAAGATATAAATGAATAAAATACATAAAATATAATAAATAATGAGCAACAGAATTTACAACAAATTTTTGCAAATAATTTGCAAACACAAAAGAAAAAAAATAATTTAAAAAGCGTAAACAAAATAATTCATAATATTTTATTTTACAATTTAACTTTGAGCATTGTCATAGCTTTTGCAAAATGCCCACTTAATATATTTGTTTAAGAACTGTGGATAATCGCCATGACCACGCCGCCAACTCAGCTTAGCAATGTCTGGAAAATATGTGTGCTTGTTGAGAACATGTGCTATTTTTATTTATTTTTTTTTTAAAAAAAGATATCCATCAACTTTGGGGGAGATATTTTATGTTGATATTGAAAATTTCATGCACATCTGATAACAACTAACAAAGCTGTTTACCAGACAATTTATACATATAATTTCGAACAATCATGACTACCACAATCCGCTAAATGAATATTTAGTTCCCTGTTAACTCATCAAATAATTGTACCTCGCCACGTGAAATAAATAAAATGACTTGCAAATCAAGGTTTGGAGAAAAGTAACACGTGATGATGCAAATAGGTGTGGTTTTGGTCCTATACAGCAGAATTTTACTGAAATGGTTTCTTTCTTTTCATATCAAGCTTATTCCGGCAAATCACCAATGCACTGTGAAGAATACATTCTTTAAGGACTGTGTTCATATTTCGGCAGACACTTTGACAGCATATATGCTTGATGTTTACAACTTTCATATAATTCAAAAGCATGCAATGCGCACCTTTAGGACCATGGTACTTGTGGACAAATCAATGTGAGATAAGATTGTAAGACGGAGCTTTGTTCAGAGGTATGTAGTTAGCATTTACTCCTAGCATCCCTTTTTCAAGTTTACCTTAAGTTGATATCGCCGACTAATTAAGCCCTGCTTAGCAATACCAGCAGATTTATATTGTGTTGAGTCAACTGGAGTAACGTACGTTGCGCGAGAACACACGCTAAACAAAACTGGGCAGATCCGGTTGTAGGATTCAAACCCGCACCTGGCGGTGTGTCCGGCACCCTAAACGTTGAGCCACCACCTGTCTTGTCTCAGTCAGTCGCCTACTAGGACGTGCAGGAATGTGCATCGGGCCAATTAATATCACAGAGGCATCAGGTTAAATCCAGTTTAAACCAGCATTGTCGGGTTCCATTGGTATCTTGTTAACTGAACCGTTGATTCAAGTTCATTCCCGAAACAATTAAAATTAGCAATAGTTACCCAGTGTAAAGGAAAAAAAATGATCCTTTAGATAAACAAAATTATCGACCAGTCAGCATTTTGCCATGTGTGTCAAGACACTTTGAGAGATCAATATGCGAGCAGCTGAATGCAATTGTAAAAAAAACATCTTTTATCCATTTATTTCAGCTTTCATGAGTGGATATAACTGTCAAGCTTAGTGATTGTTATCACTGACAACGGCAGTACATATCGGAACAATAATATTTTTTCGAACTAGTTTAAAGCCGGATGTTTTTATAAATTCTCTCTCTCTCTCTCTCTCTCTCTCTCTCTCTCTCTCTCTCTCTCTCTCTGTGCGCGCGCGCGCGCCGGCCGGGCATCACTGTGTACGACCAAGGGCCAGAAAAGGGGCCTTCCTTCAAATACTGTAGTGCTTGATGAAGTTACTACTATCTCATAGTTTCGTCCTGTCTCTATTTTCGTTAAAGTTTGTCAGTTGTTTCTCGGGCGTCTTTGTACTTTCTAGTATGGTTTCTGTACTAATTACCTTTTTGTTTTTACTACCGTTACACTTTTGTTGTATGTTTCCCCTTTTCTTTCCGCTGCAATATTTGATGACAATTCTTTTCTGCCTCGGGGAGGCGGTGCTGGGTGTGTCTCATGATTTCTCTTTCCATTTTGATGTGTAACTATTTCTGTCTTCGCTCCTATTTCTTTTGTTTTTGTTGTTGTTTGTCTGTTTCTGCTTGTGTTTAATACTATTGGGAATAAAGGCAGAGTAGCCTTGTGCACTAACTAAGCTTGCACATACTACACGTGTTGTACGTGTTCCTCTATTCATTATATAATTTCTCCATTTGCTCCTTCTTCAGTCTGGCAGTGCCCTCTGTAATGCCCTTTAAATCCGTATTTTCTTCAAACTCTGTCATATACCATGATCTTTCTAGAAATCACGCAAGTAGAAGACTCTCTCTGCATATATTGTGTCGACGTTATAAATAGCTTTAATCAGTGGAACCAATTCATAATAACAGAAAACCAGACGCGACTAAAAGTAGTACTATGTCACGGACTTTAGCAGAGATTAGGAAAAAGACCCTAAACGCTAGATTTGGATGACCTATACTAACTTAGTACTTAGCTTCCGAACTGTCAATGACTTTAGAAGAGATTGGGGGAAAACAACAGAATAAATGCTTTAGTGTTGGCCCAGAAGAAATACCAAAATTCTGAAACATGTACATGTGTAATCAAGATTAAAAATAATATTGAAATTTCTGAACCAATACAGAATTTATCAAAGATTAATAATGTCCCCACATGTAGAAATGCAGAATTGAAATTTTACAAATTGCAAAATGTTACTTTTTAAAGTGATAAATTTATGTTTTATATATAAATAAATTAAGAAATTATAATGAATGTAGCGAAGACCGTATTTTCAAACAGATTTTTAAAATTCCAAGCAATATTTAAAAAATTGTAACACGAAAGTTCGTAATTTGAATAATTGTTTTAAAAATTATTAAATATACATATTAAACAAATTACCAATTCCATGCTGTTTCGAGTGACCAACACAACCTGCTTACTAATTAAAGAAATCGTCACCGGATTCCAAGAGATTGTATACGAAATGTGAGTACCAAGTTAATACAGTTTCTCGGTATCCATGTTTTCTTTGCTTGTATCACAATTAATAATAGGTCATGAGTTCACACCTAGCGTTTTCCTTGAGAAGGTCTATCAAGTAAGTCGATGAACAATAGGCAGTCTTTGTACTCTGTTCCAAGAGATCGTCGATGTGTTTTATTTCCAGGGAAGTTAATGGAGGTAAGGAATGGTCATACAAGTCTTTATACGACTTTCTCAAAGTCTTCTCTTCAATGATAAGGTACATACTTCTTGTAAATACGTATCTAAGTTTTATTCTGAACTCATCATCAAAATTGTTTATTATTTCTGACTGTGATGATTGCTTTGACAAACATAAATGTGAGGGCTGTTATGGTTGGGGCGGGGTGCTCCCAATATTTTATTTAAACTATTATAGAAGTCCCAACCAGGCTCGATTTTGTGAAAAGTTAAATTAGTGAGAGGTCGATGTAATATTCCGAGCCCACAGTCAGCAATGCGGACGGTTACATGGTTAAATATACTAAAAGGTTGAAATTCAATCAATAACAATTTAATAATCAAATACTTAAATTTCCAATTACACTCCTTCCGCTCGACCCTTTAATAGCCTATTGCATCACTTGATTATCAGTGTGAGATCGACTTCCACCTGTCATTATATTCAACTCATCTGTGGCATTCTTCACTCTCCTATTTCTCCCACTTCCATTTATTCTTCCTCCCAGATTTTCTCAAAATTCCTTCTCCTCTTCCTCCACGACCTTCTTCAATATTCCTTTCCCTCTTAAGCCTCGACCTTCTTCAAATTCCTTCCCCTTCCCCTCCTCTTTGTTCTACACAGACAAGACTTCAGTCCACTTCGACTGTTTCACTTCCATCTCCAACTCTTGAAGACTCGGGACTCAATCGAACCCGAAGTTACGAGTCCCCTAAAAAACTTCTTGTGGAAATACAAAGATGGTACAATATTTCTTCTTAGCCCTCTCTTCTCACACTACACACAGCCTATCATCTGATAACCGCTATTAAATTTATGCGGTCAAACATTCATTGACATCGAGATACCCATTCGTTATTTTATGGCAAAACAAACGTCATAATAATGTACGGTATCAATTACTTCTTATACATACATCATTAAATACTGTCACATCAATACATATTCCTAATTATGTTATACTAAATAATATCACAATAATCAGATGCATTTCTTTACCTTACAACTCACACGAACTACGCAACATTTAAATATATTTAAATATATATGCTCTGATATATGCATACAACCATAGTAACTAATCTTACATACTTCACCCATTTTCCAAATTCAAAATCCAATCATGTGTAAATTCTAACATAACGCATTAATAAATGCATTGGTTTACTATGATGTAACCTAATAACAAATTACAATTAATTTTGACCACAAACTAACAATTTAAATAAGTTTGCCTCGCATCTAATAATTCTCTACATAGGCTGAAACCTATTTCTCATAAAAAATAAACACTACAACGGTAATTCTACGCGCAAAATGATGCTAGTAATTAAGTATACATACTACAAATAATAACAATTATGATTCCGTAATATTCGGCAAAATTTGAGCAAATAACTTACTGACCTTTTCAAAACTTTTCCTTTCCTTAGAATATGCCTCTAAGTTTTACCGCCTAATTACGAGTGTTTCTACCTGAGTAACCATATATTCCTCAGCCATCTTCCAGGCAAAACTAAATTTTCGCTCGCTAGTTAGAAGGTATAATTCGCGTTGAATTGTAGTCACGCCCTCTATTTCAATTTTTTATTGGACATCGCAGTGAACCGACCCAATAAAACTTAGCAGACAATGTCCCTCTCGCTGTCAGTCAACATGGGTACAGATAGGAACACGCCTCGATCACCCCGCGGGCTTCCCTCTGATAATACGACTAAGCTGTGATATGGCAAGCCTTTATTTAGATGCGAGCTCTCTATCGCCTTCGCTGATTCTAGCCAACAAGGAGAAAGGAGAAAAAATCAAAGACTTGGACGTGTGTTCTCTGTATCTGTACGTGTAAAAATATTGTCACTTTTCCGCATGGCACCCGCAATTGCTGACCGAACACATGGACGTGGACAATATTAGATAATACGAAAGATTGAACAAGTGCAAAGCCTTGCCTCCCACGAACTTGTACCATCCCGTTTAACCACATCATTTCCAAGGAAAACTAATGTACTTGTGCTGAAACGTGCAACCAATACCAGCTTTGTTAGCACACTCAGGAAGAACGCGTCTTGACAGGAACGTGGATCTTCGTGGAATTGTTTTAAACTCTGGACCTGGGTTACCAACTGTTAGAAGTGTACGAAATTTACCACTTTCCCAAGAATGAAAAACACCACAAGGGCAACGGGACTCAAAAAGGCATTTGTGCACACCTAGTGAACGCTATTTTGAAACTAAAACAAGAATCTAGTGGCTATCCTTCTTGGCGCCACACCCCAGAAGACCAAAAGAAATTCAAAAAGAAATTCTGTGAGCAGAAAGGCATCACTTTAGACCACATCGAGACAAATGAAGGAAGACGATCGTTTGCCAAAATGATATTTAATTTTTTGGTGGTTAAAATGGCACAACGACCGTGTTTACACAAAACGGAGTATTTGACAGAACCTTCTCGCTAATTCCAGATGATTCACGACAAAACCAAATACAAGAAACACGTGAATGTCTTTCATTAGGACTTGCTCTTAGTCAATTACGAAACAGAACTGAACTTGTAGAAGCCGACGAATTTGGAAATGTCATTATTGCGGCTTATGTGACAGCCCGTGCTTGCTGAAAACTCTACTAAGCTTTGGAACTGTTAGGATATCTTGTGTTGTATTTTAACAGGGACAGTTGCATCTACATTCATCGTCTGGGTCAACAGTACCCTAAAATTGAGAAGACTGTTTAGGAGCATGGACGGATGAACATCCCGACGACAAAATTCTAAGGTTTGTAAGTGGCGGTCCCAAAAATTACGGCTACGAATACCGTGATCCCCAAGGAAAAGTGCGCACGTAAAGTGAAAGGATTGACTCTCGATTATCATACCATATGACTGGTGAACTTTGGCGTATTGAAAGATGTTTTGCAGACTGGACAGGATCGAAATATTTTAAAGTGACCACCAACAAACCGCACAAGATTGTACGTTTACCCACACACCAAATCGTCAGCAGGCCCTTGGAAAAAAAAATCTATCAAATCGTGTTCCGGAAGCGAGTACGGCTTCCAAGCTACTTCACTTTACTGTACGGTCACGTCAATACTGGCCAGCCTATATAAAGGAACAACGTCCAAGACCAACAGTTCATTGTTACTACAAGCGCCAAGCGAGAAAGATGAATACTTTCAAACAGCAAGTATCGAATGTAAGACTCAAGCCCAACGAGAAACTATAGTACGATACTGTGCCTCATGATCAGATCACCAATGCAGTACCATATATTATTTGTGTATTTGCTAACGCCATGGCAAGCTACGTACAACCTGTGCGACGTCCAGACTACAAGACTTTACCTTATGGACATGCTAATATCACTTAATATACAAAATAAACATCTTCCGATGACATTTCATATTCAGTACAAACGCCGAGAAAGATGAATCACTCTACACAGATGAAAGTAGAGAAGGAAGAAACACCATTAGCTTCTTTCACCACCATACCGTCATCAGAGAACGTACAAGAAGGTAAAGGATTCATTAGACCAAATTGAGTATTTTAGCTCCCAAATAATTCAGATGGCGACTTCGAGAAAATTTCGGACGTCAACTTACACCTACACGGTGAAATTTAAAGACTTTGCGCCTGACGTTCCAGTCGAGGAAGCAGCAGGTTTTATTACGGACTTATTTGACTCACTCTTAGAGGAACTCAAACGTCAGTGTCAAGTCAAAGATCGAGGTCGTTTAAGCTTATCTATGTATCACAACAGTTTTTACTCTCCTGTATGTCTCGGGTTTAGTATACCTGCACAATTAACTTCTTCCAAACTATTGAGGGCTATTGCATCGTGGATGCAGACGATAAGAGAAACAATTTGTCATCACCGACGGAAAAGTGACCATGCATAGCATACAATAACCACCTTTAATCTGCTTGTCGACGCGTGTACCTAGCACAATGAACATAACAGCACATTTACGAAGGAGAGAGACTGTGTTTTGAAATACATCTACGCTGACCACAAACGTGATAGCTGACTAGATTTAAACAACATGAATGATTGATTATTTTTACTTGGATATTAATTGTTGTATGAAAAATGTCATTCTTTAATGAAGTGCATATAAGTTGTATATGCTTTTTGAAGGCATGAACTTTAATTTTAAAAAAGTAGTTTACCTAGGACTAACAACAAAAAAAACTTGTAAATAGGTTTGTTCCATGTCCAAATTTTGTTTGCATTAAATGGATATTGCTTAGACGATAGCACAGACTAGAAATCCCATGTAGATAAGTGAATAAATATAGTGTACCCATACAATAGACTTTTCTTATTGGAGTCTCTATTCTGACTGGATATTTTTTGGAACATCTGTGTCCTCTTTTTGTGTGCTTTGATGTGCATTTGTTTGTTTTTTGTATGTTGATATGTGTCCCTATCAACACTTTATCCTATAAATAAATTTCACCCTATAAATAGTTTGAACATATAAACCCCATGATACCACCCATATTAAATTCCCATTGACCTTCAGGCGACATTCCACTGACACCAATTTTGATATACCCATTTTTAACGTTAAGATGTGACTGACACTAAATTAGCCCAATCCCTTTTCGCTATGTTCAATTCCTCATTTAATCCATGTTAAATTTCCCCATGTTTTCTTCCCCTTGTCGCCAAAGAACGTGGGAGAGGGGTCTCTAATTTTTATTTTTTCATTACCGCTAAAAAAAATCCCCATATTCTACTCATGTTTAAAAAACTAGTAAACTTTCATTATATCCGTATACTGTAAATGAATTTTCTTTAATGTTGCATTTGTGAAAGATATTTTTTCACCACTCTGAAAACGGCTGCATTGATTATGACGTAGTTTTGCGCCTTTTTTTATGATGTGTAAATAATATAATATTTTTCTCTTTATACTCGTTTTAGTTTTACTATGATTTTTATTTTTTAAAAAAACCTCTGCAGTCCATGTAGTCATTGTCTAGTTAATTTTTTTTTAAATTATGGATTTCAAATGTTCTCCTGAATATTAAATAAGTGTATAAAATACAAAATATTAGTGCTCCAACTCTAGACATTTATAAATCTTAAATATTCCGTTTCATTTAATTAAGAAAATGAGTCATTTTAGCTATTCTACCAACTATAATCAATAAAATAACAATTTAGCTATAAAGTCAGAAACAGCTACTTAACTACCTATCTACCTACCAACCTACCTACACACAGACTCATACATACATACATACATACATACATACATACATACATACATACATACATACATGCATGCATGCATGCATGCATGCATGCATGCATGCACGCACGCACGCACGCACGCACGCACGCACGCACGCACGCACGCACGCACACACACACACACACACACACACACACACACACACACACACACACACACATACATACATACATACATACATACATACATACATACATACATACATACATACATACATACATACATACATACATACATACATACATACATACTCATCCAAGCGTTTTTTAAATAACGAAGACGTACACTTATATACACGCGCATAAAAGAAAATGCGCTTATTGTTTAGGTCATATTAAGAAGTATGTGTGGTCCGGCTTTTATTAAATGCAGACCCTACATATTAAAAAGAAAGCAAGAAAAAGACTTATAATAAAATGTCGCATAATAAAATTAACAAAGGGATTTACCTACAATCGAAGTTAAATTCAGACGGTAGATAACGTTTCTTTTCTTTTTTATGTTTCATTTAAACCTGTCAATACCAAGAAAAGAAAGAGATATGACAACAACAACAAAAACAAAACCAGAACCACGCATTTTTATTTTGCCTTATACTAGTTCACATATATTAATGAATTAATATACAAATCTTGTTTTATGCTAAAAATACATTTTAAAAATAATTTCGATTTAAAGATTCCATATATAAAAATCAATTTACACAAATAGATTCTACTTTACATTTAAATGCGATATTACAAGCAATACTTGCATAATGGCTCGCAAAATACACATTTTTAGAATAGTTTTGCACGTTAAATACACGGACAAATGGTCCCACAATGATGTTCACATACCTACATCAATGTTCACATACCTACATCAATCTCAATTTTATTCACGACTCATGCCTAATCATACCAAATAAAAAAAAATCACTTATAACTTTTTTCTTACCCTCTTTATCAGAAGTTTTATTCCAGTGTATTGCCTTCGTTTATTAGATGCTCCCCCGAGAGTCACTCTTTAACATGGAAACATAATTTAGTATTGCAACGTGCGGAGAATGGCCGACTTGGAAGATGGGGAAATAGTCGACTCTGGCGAAGAAGACACACAACTTCCATCAAATGGGTCTGACTCTCAAAATGCATCGAATTATAGCACACTTAGGGTAAACGTATGTATCGAGGTTTGATATATGTCCAAAGGTTAAAATGAATGCATTAGTATCATAAACGCTGAGGCCATGAACGTTGGACCCATTCATCTGCAAAGTTTCGTAGTGCACCATGCAAAGTGACAGGACTCAGTGCTTTGAACAATTACATCAAGTCCAATGAACAAAATAAAAATAAAAAATAAAAAAAATAAAAACTTTATTAGACTTGGAAATTTTCATTAAATGAAGAATACATACCAACTGGATTTTTCGTCAGAATTATATAGAGTATATGAAAATTAAATGTTTTATGCCAATTTTCCATGAGTAGAATTTAAAAAATGAACCTATCTTTGTTATATCCGTTCAGGTAAATTTATAGGAAGCATTTAAACATATGCACCTTCCACTTTTTTATTCTAGTCTTTGGTCACTTTTTGCATTGTATTATTTTTAGTGGAAATATGCATATTTATTAGAGATGGTTATATAGAAATATTTTGTGAATATGAATAAATTGACCTTTTCATTTTATATGTTTTGGGTACTTCTGAAGCCTCTCAGTTGTTTATGATCACCTCCCACTTTGCATGAATAGAATAATCTTGAATAATACATCACAGAAGTCTGCAACTTTATCAATAAAGCACGACAAAATTTTTGACAACATGAAGTCAACTTTGCTTAATATAAATTAACACAAGGAATGCCACAGTGATCACAACCTTCCGCTCAATTCGTCTTTTCTCGTGCGTCATTTATTGCTTCAGAATCATAAGAAGACTGAAAAACTACACATATCCGTTAAAAAAGACAGTAACATACCTTCTCATCACTCAGACGACTATCGCATGAATCCAGTAAGGTAAATAAACCTTTATTTTCACCATTATGGTCACAAACCCTGATCAGTGTGGTCATTACAGGAAGTAGCTCATTTATACCGTGGGCTAAATAACGTCATGAAACTAATTTTACAAGATAATATGTTTAACTTATTTTTTTTCAGATTGCATCATTTGATAATTTTTGTATAAATTTCCAGAACAGAAATATATAAAGTTCTGATAGTACAAATAACAGTTGATGACGCCATCACATTCAAATAGTAGAACCTAATATTAAAAGAAAACAGATTATGTGCGGTGTTTGGAATGATTATTAGACCCTGATGTATATTTACTACAGGGTAAAAACTAGTAGAAATGGGCTAGTTCCTGCAATGACCACTCTGTTCAGGGTTTGTGACCGTAATGGTGAAAATAAAGGTTTATTTGCCGGATTGGGTTCATGCGATTGTCGTCCAATAGTGATAAGATTCTGAAGCAATAAAAGATGCATGAGAAAAGTCAAATCGAGTGGAGGGTTGCGGCCACCATTGCATTTCTTCTGTTAATTTATAATATCGTTAAGGTGATTTCATGTCAGAAATTTTGTTGTGGCTTATTGATAAAACTGCAGACTCCTGTGAATACACCACCAGTTGAAATTATATGTTACATTTAAAACCAATAGTGTATATTCATTATATTGTTGTTGTACATATACATTAATCTGAAACCTCAGTTTACTAGATTGCCATTTTAAAATATAGTTAAGATATTTTTGGTCAATTTTCATATCTTTAAAAAAAATCATCGACAAAAAAGCAAAGACTTTGGTCACGAAATCCAACAGAATTGAGACCTGCAATAGATATGCAATGAGTACACAATCAGTCTTGACTTGAATGCACCACATATACCAATTTATATGATACAAATCTAGGTCCTTGTACTTTCTCAATGAGTACAGCACATCCTTTGCAGAAATCATGATGTTTCTGCATGACACACCACAGAAATATTCGGTGTTTGCTTATGACATAAGCAACCTTACTTACCTCATTGTATGGTGGGTAATAAATGTACAGAAGTTCAACCTTGTTCCTTCACAACAATTTGTCCAGCTAGGCATGGAAACCTTAAGATATATCTTAGCATCTTCCTCCCAAATGGGCCGCTTTGATGGCCTAATGGTTAGAGCATCTGCCATGTATGCAGGAGATCGCAGGTTTGAACCCCAGCAGAGTCAAACCAAAGACTTATAAAAATGGTACTAGCAGCTGTATCACAAGATGCTGTGCATTGAGGGGTTAGAATTAGGACTGGTGTCAAAATAATGCAGTTGGGTGGGACATCTTGCTGCATATCTGCGGATTGATGCCCCAGTGTTAGTCATCACTATAATCTGCCACACTCCAGACATCGTAGCAGTATGACTGAAAAATAGTTAAATCTAAGTTAAAAATCCAAAACAAATACACACACACACACACACACTCCTCTCAAACACATCATAAGAATTGTTCATACATCTGAGAAGACATCAAGACATTGAAGTTCGATCTTTGGTAAGATGTTCGTCCATATCATATCCTGATTCAGGACTTCTTCCATGGTGAAGCTGGTGCTCCTGGACAACGTGTTCAAAAAAATAATTCATTAAGTATGGTTTTTGTTCACAACAATAACAACCTTTCTTAGATCATTTTTAATTCAAGCTGGATAATCAGTGTAGAGAAGTCTGATCTTTTCCATTCTGAGAATTTTAGCCATCTACATATGGAACTTGTAACACATTAACTTGGTGTCTTTCTCCCAGTGTCATTGAGAAAGCATTAGGCAAGACATTTAAGCAAGTAGATTTCTTACAGCTCATCAGTGCAGGAATGAACCTGTTAAAATGCAAGCTGATAAGATTGGAGAGCATGCTTACTATTGGACCTGCAATGGTCAGTGGCATATTGATACTTAAAGATAAGGCTTTTTATATCAATATCATGGAAATGAAAGTCATTCTCAAAAGCCAAACAAATAAGGTTGTAACATGCCCATAGTAGCGCAGTCCATATAATGTCAGACAATTTGATTGTTGTGATGTATCTCTGCAAGAGCCAACAATCATCAGAAATTTGCCTTACAGAATTCTTTAATGGGTACTAATAATATCAGATAATCAAGTCTGACACATTCATGGCTGGCTGATTGTTTAGGTTAAATCTTTGTCAAGGGAGGACAACTGCTTCATACATAGTGATCCCTGCAGGAATTTTTGTCAGGTCTGTGTGCTTTGTGGCTGTCTGATGCTTGACATTTCTATTTTTTTTTTTTTTACATTTTTCCCTGACCATAGAAGCATGCACAACACATGTTCTTTTAATCAGCTGGGTACACACTTAATCTCTATTAGCTTTGATTATGAAGTTAATTCAGAATTAAAAGGCACAGACTGAAATAGCTCTAAATGCAACAGTAAGATGAAACAACCTGAATCAATAGTTTTCTCAAGTTAGTGACAGAGGTACCCAGCATTTGAGATCAAAACTACTCCATCCATGTACAGAGAATCTCCTTCACTCCTTTCAGAAATGTGCTGGAGGGCTGAATTTGGAGGTAGTGTAGTTTCTTAGTTTAATATAGTCAGGTAAGAATTATTGGAGTAACATAATTTACTATAAAATAAATTGCTTTCTTTTAGACTTTAGTCATTTTAAACATTTTATAGCATGATTAATATATTGTGAGTTTATTTTTAGAAGTGTTCACAAAATATTCCATCACATTTAAAAGATAGTTTGAAACTAGGGAGTAAAAATATTGAATTTGATAACTTCTTATAAAGAACTGGGCAGATTTCAAACAATTTTTAATGATTGTTTTATTTATACCCACTTTTGCTTATTCTGCTGGCAGAAGTATCATATTGTACTATTTTTAATTTTTCTCATGAAGAACACAAGAAGCCAGGAAGTGCTTTTAATGATATGCAAATGTCATGGAAACCTGCTATATATTAGGTCTAAATTAGTGCCAAAATAGTGTTTACTGAAAATAATTTTCTTGTATGTTCAGGTTTGTGATGCTTATTAAATCCAATTCCATAGATCATATGGGATGTAAGGCAAGTGCTGTACTTTACAACTGTTACAGTACAGACTAGAACCACCAACACCAGCCTGGTCTCTAACTAAACAACAAAACACAGACCCAGTTACATCAGTTTCATATAAAGATGGAATGTAATGATCTCACATGGAAAGAAAAAATAGCCTCAATGGTTGACTTTAAATTTAATCTCAAAGGAAATTACTGTTATCCAAAGTAATATGACAACAAAATAATTTAAGACTGTAATATAGATTTTTTGACTGACATGTTGAGATATTTATTTCACTGAAGACTGTGGCATATTAGTGCAAATGAATGTATACATGTGTAAATAATGAACTGTGTATAGTAGAATGTAGCATCAAGATTTGCAAAATATTGTTACGCCAGTTAGAACAAAAGTATATCTGTTGTTAATGTTTTAAAGTTTAATTATTAGGTATACTGAGCAGATGGATAGCTAAAATTCTCTTTTTCCAGTTGAGATAGGTACAGTTAAAAATAGAGTGACTCTGAATTGATCCCTACAAGCTGTATAGTATGTAATTGGTGTATCCAATAAAGTTCTCTATACTTCTGATTAATATTGTTACTAGGAAGCTCTGAATAAAATTTGTTTTTGTCAGGTTGATTAAAGTGTTCAGATACTGGCATCTCCTTGTTATGTTTATCCATCAGGTGTTCTTTTATTCTCACTTGGAATTGCCTTTTAGTCGCACCTGCATATTGTTTGCAACAGATAAGTAAGTAAATAACATTAGTAAGGAAGATAACTACTTTTTTTAGTTTGACAAATTTTGATAGTAGTTTCCTAACTTCTTTGTAGAAAGTGTTGTAGAGGTATGGTAATAGCAGACCTTTGTCAAGTGGGCATTCTGATATTCTGTACTCTAGTTTTCTCTTTTTGTTTGTGTTAGCATCTCATCTGATCACAGTGCTTGTGGAAGAGCTGGATTGTAGTTCTATTTCATTTCCATAGAGATTTGTGAGGCTGTCAGTGGAATTGATATCTAAAAGATTGGAATCCTACAGAGGGTTGTCTTCACTTCTGATTCAGTTTAAACTGAAAGAAGGTACTGCCTGATAGGATATGGATGCTCTCCATCCCATTTGTTGCTGTGGTCTCCACATCCTATCAGGCAGGATCATTTTTCTGTTTAAATTCAGTAGGACATCCAGTATGGATGCCTTAATTGAATACCTGAGTGGTTGGTTATATCAGCACAGGATTTTCACAAAGACCTTTTATAATTTTTGCTTGGTTCGAAATGAAATTCATGCTAATCTGCTGTCTAATGGCAGCGGTATTGAGAGTCTTGTTACTGTTGCTAATCCTGAATTGAAAGACAGATTGGCATGTAGGTTTCATCAGTTCTATAAATGTATAGTTGGTACTTGATGAAAATTGTGCCAATTTGATGCCCAGTATAGCCACCATGGCATCTTAAAAATGTTTTATTGTTTTTCCTGATTGGAAAGTCATATTGTCAATGGGTTTTCACCAGAAGACTAATTAGGACGTTGAGGTAGCCCTGAATGAATGGTGCTGCTCTGACTTCATATATAGTCGTCACAATGAGCACATTGGAAATCTTGCCACTATTTTTTATGAATGGATTTTTAAAACAAAATGGTTTTTCATCATGCGTCTTTTAGTTGTCTAGTTTGTCCAGATTGAAAATGAAAATATGATTTTACATGCAATATGGCTGCCTTAGTAGCCTGATTTGGAAATCTTGTCACTTAAGAGATCAGAGATGATTTCAGCACTTGGCAGCTAAAAAGGAGATAATGGTCTTATTACAAAACATTTACTGGAAATACATTTTAGACTGTCAGTCCATTTGAGGGACTCTTGCTAAACTTACTATAGTTGATATACTTAGATATAATTGAAATTTAATTTTTCTATGTCTGTACAAATTGATGCTTAAACATATGTGTGACATTCTTTAATACTTTTAAATGTTTATCTATTTATTGTTGAGCCTATAATTCTATTAGTCAGAAATCATTAAGAATATTCATAACAAAATTCAGACATTTGGAGTTAACAATATGCACAATGCAGTTGGTACAGTATGTTGGGAATACATGAAAATAGATTTCCTTACTACAGACAATTCTCTGCAGATTGTGAATTATTCATAGAGATACTGACTGGGATTCTTTTTATTTACCATAAACATTGATATTGATTGAAGATTTCCTTACATTTTAAATAATTTTCAATACTACATATTAAACACCCTCAATTATAACATTTTTCATATTGCCAACAATCTAGTTTTAAATAAGACAGTTATTATTCTTTAATGAAAAGAATATTCAATGGGGAGTAAACCTTGATACAACAGAATTGTAATCAATTCCTTATCCTGTACAACTAATGTCACAAATTTAGAAACATATGCAAGAAGGAGATACATTAGTTTAAATACTATGCTATTATTGTGCACAGGTAAATGCAGTATTACCTCTCTGTTTCTGTACATGGGTGCCATGAACTTGACCTACTTGTTAAGTAAGGGAGCTTTACACTGACCGATGTTGTAACAAGGCTGGGTCCTGGCTGTGCATATAGACACAAAAGTAGAGTGTGAATTTATAGTGAGGACTGCTGTATGTTGTTTTTTTATAGGCTGGCAGTGAAATTGCTCACACCAGTATCAGTGATCCAAGATACAATAGAGATCTAGGTAGCTGCCAGCAGTTAGATGATTCTCCAGCATATAGATGTAGTACACCAAATGCATCTGTGTCAAGTTCAGACTCTGCCAATACTAGTGATGAAGATACATCCTTATGGAGACAAAAGAAAGAAAAGTATTTCAGGTATTCAAATATAGAGTAAGTTTCATTATATGCCCATATTTGGATGTATTGTATTACTAAATTTTAATATCCATATGTGGGTTCTTCTGTCTGAACATTCATTAACAATATTCCACATACATCTCTCTCTCTCTCAATAACTTTGTTTGCAGCAGGGTCCACAAACAAGAACCACACTGTAAATGAGGTGTGAGTTACAAGGTAACTCAGAATAATTAGTAAGGGGATGCTATCCTGACTGGACATGGAGAAAAATGGTGAATACTCATTGTATAATTACAGTGGGAATATTAGTCAATAAAGAGCTCTTTCTAATGAAGTTCTTAACTTCTTTTGTATAAAGTACTTTTAATTTCAAGATATTGAACCTCTTTAAAATAATTAATAATATTACTTCAGGAGGGTTCAACAGCTATCACATGTGCATGAAAACATTGTGTATTATGTCAGTGCTTTTTGTTCAACTTCAAAACTTGATTTTTAAAAACATTTATTGTTCTGTTAGTATAACAATAATACCTTAATTTCATTGCAGTTAATAGTGAATATTTTCCATTAGGATATCTCTTGAGTACCAATTCAGGAATTTTAAGTTTACTGCAATTTCTGGAATTCACTTCATCATCATGAACTATATATGTGAAACAAAGCTATTTATTAACCATGTAGTAACTTTGCTATGTTGCCATGACATGTTTGATCACATCTGTGAATGAGTGGGTTAATTTAAGGTATTTCATTAAATTACTTGCTTAGTAATATTCATAAGAGCGTTTGATTTATCAATTAATTGAGATCACCTAACACACAACCATAACATGCTTGATGTTCCATCTCAAAGAATTACTTAGATTCTTTCATAAATGATTGCAAAAATATTGCGTCTTGCAAGTTTTAAAACTAATTAGGGACAAATCTACAAATTACTTGTGGTTTTCATGATTTGTTCTACCCATTGCATTACTGCTTTTCTTATTCCAGATAAATGCTTCTCAAATTATCTTATTTTTTGGGGTAGTTTTGTCCATTATCTCAGTTGATCTTGTCCCTCAATTTGCATGGAGGTATGATAGAGAAATTGTTTGGTTTGTACAGAAACTATTAAGGGGTTTCTGATTTAATCATCTTTTGGAGGAGTGTAACAAATTGATTCTTTAATCAGCCATGAAGAAAATATCTAGAGCATGAAAGGACAACAGTAGTCAAAATGTAAGGTAAGTGATTGCTGTTAGAAAGTCAAAGAGGGAGAAGGATCAGAGTTTTGCTCCTGGTTAATCATCAAAAACAGTTCCAGTTTGTCTTGAATGATAAAAATGTAAGGAGTTTCTGAGAGGAATTCATAGTATCAGGGGAATTATGTCACTTCATGAGACTTTGAAATTTATCATTATTGTCCCTGTAACTTGAGAGTGCATCAGTGTATACCATCGCGGTGCAAGACTAAGAATAAAAAATCTTAGTGTCAAACCTGGAGCTCAGACTGAGTAAAATACAAACTTCGCTATCAAAACTAGGGGTCAAATTAAAAATTTTGATGTCTCTAAAGCGTAAATGAGTGTAAAGGGAAACAAAGGTGCATAGAATAATTGTTGATTCCAGTCAGAAAAAAACCTCCACAGAAAATAAGATCCCACAGCACCATGCCATCTCAGCTTTAAGGACATTAAGAAAATTTTATGACAGCAAGCATCTCTGTAAGCATCTATGCTATAAAGGAGACTGTTGCTTAGGGGTCAAAGGTCAGTACACAATAACATAATGTTCTGCTGTTGATAATATAAAGAAGCATTGGGCCCTTAAAGATAGAGAGTCTAGGTCACTGATCTGACAAAGGGAAATGTGCATATGTGTAATGGTAAAAGTTCTGTTAATACAGTTCAACTCATGTGATTTTTTTTTAAACCCCACATGTTGTGATGGGGGATTTAATCCCCTCCACTTTAACTTCATATGATACTGCTCCATGACTGGGTGATAAATACATACAATGCACATTTGAAACAGTAGGAAAACACTTACAGTGTTCAAGGGAAGCCCAATTAGGTGTGCCTCTTGTCAAGTCAAAAGAAACCCTTAGGTGTACTTCTTGGCAAGTCAAGGGAAGCCCAATTAGGTGTGCCTCTGGTCAAGTCAAGAGAAACCTTTAGGTGTATTTCTTGGCAAGTCAAGGGAAGCCCAATTAGGTGTGCCTCTTGTCAAGTCAAGAGAAGCCCAGTTAGGTGTGCCTCTTATCAAGTCAAAGTATAAATTTGCTTTGATTTTTTTTAAAAAAGGTAAAAGCATAAACTTTTGCATAAGTTCATCAAACTTTTTAAAGTGAAATAATGTACAGTACTATTAATACACTTTGAGAGACATTGTCATTTTATTAATGTTATCTAACATTTGCTGTGGCATTATGTCTATTTTATTTTTATTAAAACTAGGAACTAGGAATTGTTTGTAATCAATTGATAACAGTGTAGATAAGTCTCTCTCTCTCTCTCTCTCTCTCTCTCTCTCTCTCTCTCTCTCTCTCTCTCTCTCTCTCTCTCTCTCTCTCTCTCTCTCTCTCTCTCTCTCTCTCTCTCTCTCTCTCTCTCTCTCTCTCTCTCTCTCTCTCTCTCTCTCTCTCTCTCTCTCTCTCTCTCTCTCTCTCTCTCTCTCTCTCTCTCTCTCTCTCTCTCTCTCTCTCTCTCTCTCTCTCTCTCTCTCTCTCTCTCTCTCTCTCTCTCTCTCTCTCTCTCTCTCTCTCTCTCTCTCTCTCTCTCTCTCTCTCTCTCTCTCTCTCTCTCTCTCTCTCTCTCCATGATCCTCCTCTCAAGGGGTTGTTTGCAGGGGTCATAAACAATAAACTATGCCCATTTGATAGAGACCACATCCACTCTGTGATGCTCATCTGTGACCACTTCATGAGAAAGCTTGGTGCACAGAGCAATTCTCATTCAGCCACAACAGAACCTTTGTAAGGACATGAAAAGAGATGGTGGAGTTTATTCTTCTTGATCCTTGCCACTTTTTCTCCACCCCTACCAAGACATGTGGGATTTCAGAAAATTGCATGAGCTGTACTGTACCTTCAAACTCAAGTTTTTTTTTACCTTGATGATGCAGAGAACAGGGAGAAGTGAGAGCTGAACAGGAAATGGACATGAAGCAAGAAATGGTGTGTGTGTGTGTGTGTGTGTGTGTGTGTGTGTGTGTGTGTGTGTGTGTGTGTGTGTGTGTGTTCCCAGTATTCATGTTTGCATTCAACATTAGATTTAAGCATACTTTTTTTTCAAGTAGAAAAATTTTCTAAGTTATTTTGGCATATAACTTTAAAAGAGAATGATAGAAACTACATTTTAATAAATTTAAATGAGTAACAAGATTATATTATTGTAATTGCAAGTTAGTAAAAATACTTAACCCTTTCATTACTAAGTAACTTTGTAGGCATAGAGTGCTCAACACTAAGTAACTTTGGAGTTGTAAAGCAAAATGACTTGTGGACTTTGAAACAATATAACTTTGCCAATGTTAAAGATATCTGGCTGGATTAGGTGTCAAAATCAAGGTTAAAAATCAAATTTTATGACTAATTCAGTAGAATGTGCATATCTATTACAACTGTTAAAATGCAGGTACAAACAGGTAACAACAGGTAAAATACAAGTAATTATTTTATTACCTCTTAGAAAACTTAGAAAGTTCTCAAAACTTGTTCAATTGACCCTAGATGTACTAGTGAATAATCACAGTAGCTACACAAGTCTTTCTTTCATGGTGTCCATAATATATAAAATTCAATAAAATGAACCAAAATGATCTCCAAAGGTGTGATCTGTCCACACACCTAAGTGACCTATATTGCCTCTGCCATGTTTGATCGTCGCATTGAAGTTCGTTAAACGGACAATTGTTCCAAAAACTTCATCTGAATAGAATATTTGAAAATTATTCGAAGCTTTCCTGGAGCCATATAACTTGGGTGTGCCCAACTTTGTCAGAAAACTGAAACAAATCTGTTTGGTTTTTGGGCTTTGTCCAAAAAAAAAACCACGTGGAGCGTACAATTCCTCTGGTTCAAAGCCTTCATCGTCATCACTGTCACCCACAAGTGCATTCCATTGTCTCTCCATACGTCTTCTCTCATTGTCAAACAAATTTATCAGGTCAAAATTATTTCAATCCTCTGAAAACTCTCATCTAAAAAGCCTTCAAACGCCGCCATTTTGGATACAAATTTCAGCATTCGGAAAACACATTAAAAGTTCCTACTTTGTTCGTTATTACTAGTTGTATACAAGCTAAACTCACGAGATAATCCAAATATAACATCTACAGTACCAGATGGAAGTTATTAGAGGTACACCGAAAGATGAGTCGGGTACTATAATGGTAAAAAAGAACACTGCCCTAGATCGAAAACTCGGTCCATAGTGTTGACGGATTTATTTTTACCTGACCGCATATGCGGTCTGCCGTGATGAAAGGGTTAATAAACTACCCTTAATCATTTTCAATACTCTCTAAAAGTTCACAATAATGGCATTTTAAAGATTTCTCCAAGTGTTTGAAACAACCTCTGTACATGTACGTGAGGGCAGATGCACGTTTTCAGATCATATTGTTTGCCCAAATTTCTTTATTGCAGATAAAACATTACAGTAACTATTCATACATAACATGCTAAAATACGTAAAATTGCAGACATGCTCCTTTATAGTCGGTATATGAACTGTTTCCAACTGAATTAACAGAGACATATTAAAGCATCAATTTTTTGAAGGCGGGATTTTCATAATATTACCACTCACTTTATATAGCTGCGTTTCAACAGGACCTTGATAGGATTGTAAATGCTTGGTTTATTTATTTGTCTTCATAGTTGTAGTAACTTTAGACATTGGTTAAATAGTATCTACTTTGCTGTTTTTTCCGTATTTTCATACATATATGAGTCAAATAAGAAAACAACTTTGACCTTACAACGCTTCTCATGAATTCCACAACATAGCATTGCCCCATACATTTCTGACCTATATGATTGCATTTTAAATTTAAATTTTAAATAACATAATACCTAGGCTTTTCTGTATTATAGACATTCTAATAAACTGGTACTTCCCAAACACAGCAATGTATTTCCCTATTACTGTTTCACTGATATACATGTAGTGTACAAGAGGCAGTTAAAATATCCAAATCACTGATTCTATTCTTAAAACACAAATTGCTATTTACATACTAGTGTTAAAGTTTTAGAACACAAGTTTGTATGTCTTTATAATCAAATGTTAACATGCAAAAATCTGGCAGTGATTGTTGATAACTGACTCAGGAAATGGTCAATCAACTGTCAAAACACATGCCTGTGAATGTGCAAGAGTTTGTCAGGTAATTGATATAAAAACTATGCCTAGCTACTGATGGCTTGATAAATACATTTCACTACAACACAACACTAGAACCTGGATAAGGTGATGGGGTATCTCAAAAAGTATGGTCCATACCTCTAAAAAAAATCACAGGGTAAAGTTGTTTTCACTTTCCTAACAGAAGAATGAGAAGTTTATATATTTTTAGAGGACTTATTCCCCCCTCCCTCTTCACCTGATGGCCTTACCTCAAAGAGAAGTGTGATGATTTCAGGATGTAAAAGACAATATTGCCATGACACACAAATATGGTAGCATATTGATATATGCTTACACAGATAGCCAAACCCCACCTATTAGACTTCCCAGGATCTAAAAATAGTGCTCACTATACCATCATTAATAGAAATGTTGAATGCTTTGCTAAATCTTGAATATCTTACCACAAAATAAGAAAAAGAACTGGAATTGCTACTAGTACTAAGTCAATAATATACATTTGTAGTTGCAGTTCATTGTCAGATTGTTTATTCGGGCTTCTTGAAATAAACTAGAACATGAGCAGAGGCTGGCTTCAGTAGCTGGCATTAAGGTGGACATGTCATTTTGGCAAAATTCATTTTTCACTTCAGTAATGAAATGTGACTTGTCATCAAAACTTGTGTTAAGTAAACAGAACAAATCAGGTAAAATGTTTGTTTTCAGTATGAATCAGTCAATCACACTTTGAAGGAAGTAAACAAGATTGATTTTGTGAAGCTATGTCTCTTATTCTTTGTTTCAATTTTGTCTGCACAACTGATGGTGCAACAGGTGAGTTCACATTTCCTTGGAAATTGGAGCATTTCAATGTAGGATGCATAAGTTAAGCAAACTCAATAATTTACAGGTAATCAAGCTTGAATTACACTAAATGTATATTGTCAGTATATAAAATGGTCCCTCTCTTATAAACCACCCCTTTTGCAACAGGAAAGTGGTCTTGCAAGAGTGGTGGCCTTTTTAAAAAGTGTCACACAGATATGGATGAAAATTATGTATAAAGGTATAATTTTAAAAGATTGAATATTATCATTTAAAATAGATTGCATTTTATGCAATAAATTAGAGCTTATTTTAAATTTATTTAAATATTTATGATTTCTCATCAGTTGTGGAGCTGAACATTTCACCTTTCCTTCTAAACTGGAAATGTCTGAACATTTTTCACGTTCAGCTACAAACTATGCTAGTGCATTAAGGATAATTAGACTGCTTAGCTCTATTTAAGACTAAAAATATGGTACTTCATCTACATGTTGAAACATGTTATTGCATTGGATAAACAAATATTTTGAAGATTTCTGTCTGTAATTCCATTATGTATCTGCTCATAGGGATAACTTATATATTTTTTTGCACTAATACACCACTCCCTCGATAACTCGCACACAACGGGGTCCAGAAACATCTACCACATTATAAGCGATGGCACGAGTTTCCGAGGGACCTTTAACAAACAACTGAACTAACAAAGGGATCGACGTAGAGGCAAAAGGGGAGTGGGTTGGATTGGCATGTTAGTGTTGAATACTTACCTAATAATCGTGCTAAGATTAACTGTGAATAAATATGTCTTCATTGCAGTGTACTTTGTTTACTTTTTCCTCACAGAGTAACATCAATTACAGGAATACTTAATAGTATATTGTGAAGATCATCAAAACATTTTTATACATGGCTTCCATTTGCTTAACACGTGTACGACTTCACACATTTTTACTATGTAACAGATTTTTGTGTTGAATTGGATATTTTCTAGTTTTATTGTTTGATCCAAAGTTTACTTTGTTTTATACAAATGATCAACACTCATTTCGAGAAAACAATGCTGAGCTAATGATGGGTAGATTTGATTGCGTTAAAAGTAAAATTAAAAAAATTAATTTACAAGGGTTAACCATTACCAACATGAATTTAATGGGTCTACAAATTAAAAAAAAACAAATTAGAACACGGTAATAGTTGGAGTTTGTGACATGTTTGACAAATATCACTTCACATTTTTAAAACATCTGTTCATTTTTTGTGTTACTCTGATTTCTCTGCCACCTCTGTGTATTGTTCAAGGATGATTATCTCTCTGAACTGGTATGGATAATTACAATCAACTTCCTGATTCACTAAGCGTATTTCTCCCAACAATGAATTTTGTTTAATTCTATGTCGGCACTGGAATCTCCAAAGCCATCCATGGCTTATCCTAAAACGAGATTCATTCTCCATACTTATTGCCATTTTTTCTGCTTGGTTCTTGACAATTATTTCCGAGATGGAAACACATTGTTCATGTTGCTGTGTGAACCATGCGGACACAGTATCATCTAATTCAGTATCGTTTGCAGTTCATGCTCTTTTTTGTTTGATCCCATTATCTGAATTAACATCATGTAAATAATCCCAAAGTTTCTGCTTACCCTTAGGCCAACCTCTAAATGTCGACTCAGCAATTGTTTAGTTCATTGCAAACGTTGGCTATCGCTTCGTTATGAACCTTATCTATAATGCATGGCTTTTCAGTCTCTGAGTATACCTTTTGATTACTTCCTTTGCTCTCCATCGTCAAATTCATAAATGATTATAACCACTCCGATGGCCTAGTGGTTCGAGCGGCCGCCTCAGATGTGGGAGGTCGTGGGTTCTATTCCTGCTTGAGTCATACCAGACTTACAAAAATGGAATTAACAACTGTCTCGCTTGGCGCTTAGCATTAAGAGGTTAGTGTAAGGACTGGTCAGCCTGGTGTCGGGATGATGTGAAGGGGTGGGACATTGTGCTTCATGTCTGCAGCATGATGCCTCAGTGCTTCAGTGCTAGACATCACTATAAACTGCCACACTGCAGATATTGTAGTGATATGACTGAAAAAATTTTAAATCTATGTTAAAAATCATAATCACACACAAATGATTTAGATACATTTCTGATATTATATACTTTAGTGATGTTAAATACATAAAAATGTAAAACCATTTTTGATTGGTCAAATAAAATTAATTTTGAGAATGTAATGACCACAAGAACTTATGCTGCTGTTGGCATGCCTTTGAATTTTCTGTAATTTTACTACCCTTGCTTGATTTGATAAAAAAAAGACATTTAAAGTGATAAAACAACAAATGTCTCTTTTAACTGATTAATTTAATGCAACAAACACTTCCCCACATTGTTAATCAAAACAAAGCCAGCATGTAATTAGGTTGTCACAGAAGTACTCACAGGTTTCTATGTGAAGGTCGATTGATTCTTTTCATGTTTTCATATAAAAGAATATGTTGTGAATAAAGTGTTTACATTGAAGTGAAATTAAAGACATTTAATTGGTGTTTATTTCATTCTCTGTTGCCACATATTAGCTTATGCCATAATTTTTCGTAGATCGCTGTTTCACCAGACTGTTTATTTACAATGTATTGACAACTATTTCTCTCAACAAAAAAACAAAAACACAACATAATATGTGATATCTTTTGAGAACTTGCAAATTTCACAATATGGATTATATTTATTTTGGGCAATAATCACCATTTCTGATGATATAATGAGCTACCCTATTTCATGTATTTTTTCATATCCATTAATTTTTCATACACAATGCAGTTATTAAAATAATTATTTAAATGTATCATAATTTTTGTATATATCACTTTGTATATTTTGAAAAATTTGTTAAATTATCAAACATAAAATTTCTTTAAGTTTGTAAAAAAGATAAAAAAAATACCATATTCCCATTTTGTTTTTCAAAAATTAATGATTAATAATTACTTTTCATGACAAAAATTAATATAAAATGTGGTATGTACAAAGGTTCAGTTACCAATTCTTATCACATTCAGCACCTTTTAAAATATATTTTCTTTGGAAAAAATTTTGAGCCATGCCTGACACCACAGAAGCGGGTTCACGAATTATCCGGACGTGAGTTATAGAGGGTGTGGTTATAGTGGTCACGTGAGAGGGATGGCCATTCTAGATGGGTACTTTTGAACACAAACTCCATGGCGACAAGGGGTTATAGTCACAAATATAATATGTGGGCATTGTGTGTGGGGTGAGATCAATTCAAGAGGGGACTACTGTATCATGTATTGTAAGTACATGTTATATGTATTGTATCAGAAGTGAGCTGCCGATGTCTTGTTCTGGTTTAAAGTGGATGCTTAAAGCCACACTTCTAAAAACAAATGAAATAACAGTGGGGTCAAAAAACAGACCACACTATAAAAAAAATTTAAAATCCACTTGGACATGGAGAAAATTGTGGGAGAGAGAAGAAAACAGGACTGAATCCTCATTTTACAATCACATCAATAATAATTGTTACTGCCACACTTGTTATAAGGAAGTTGTTCATTATTCTGTATAAATAACATTTGGTTTCAAAATGTCCAACATGTGAAAGATCGCTCCAACTGGTTTGTGGACATCACTGTTATGGTAGACTGACACATGTTACATTTAAATACAAATTGCATTTATGATGTCAACAGTTAAATTGAAGTTCAGCAAACAAGTAGTTCAGTTATGCCAGTTTGCTCATGTAAATAAAGTAAAGGATTGGGTTAGGGTTAATAATGGAATACCTCCAGAACTTTTTAATGGTGCTAGAATGTACCAGGACATTCATCAATTTTTGCTTGCTTGTTTACTAATTTGTATTTACTTTTAATAATACTCATTTTGTAAACAAAACTTTACTAATTGTTTAAGTCATAGTTTGATATATTGCCAAATTATGCATTTTGTATTTAGTTCCCTTCTTGAGAAAGTTTATTGTTAGCAGCATTGATAAAAAAAATATAAGCCCAAAATGTTTTAGTCAGATTTCATGGTTTTATAGAAATGAAATGCCATCTGAAAATTTTGATTGTCATGGGTGATAATGCCAACAACTAGTGTTAACTTGGGTACAATGTATTGTTCTGTTGTTTTCAACCCTAAGCTCGATGAATTTTTCATTGATGTTATTGGTCACCAATTTAGTCTATTTTTAACTAATACCCAGTCTCACTGAAGTTTGATGCTATTGTAATTTTTGTTGGAGTATTTATTAAAGTATTTCAATATCTCTCCAATAATCTGACAATTTTCATTAGATTTACATATTTCATTCTACTTGAACAGAACACACAAGCAGGTGTTGATGGATTTAGCACCAGAGTTGCCCTCTCTTGAATACAGAAAGGAGAAAGATACCAACAGTGCCAACAGGAAATTTAACAATGTGTGGGGCTCAGTTCTCCAAGAACAAACTTTGACCCAGAATTTGAGTGCATGTGGAGTGGAGCAACCAAATGCTCATACACTTGTTGAGAGAGATGTGGAGAGTTATGACTACAAAAAAAAGTACACAGATAATCGACCACGTGCCATGCCAGTAGTTAATGATGATAGTTTGGGTCCTTTTGATAAAGTTTCAGACTTACAGGAGGTGGATATTTATCCAGAACAGAGACATGGGAAGAAACGGAAGGCAGTTCATAATCGATTAAATGACACTGTCAAGAAACAGTTCAAGTCAATAAGCAATAAAATTGAAATAACTGCAGAAGATTCAGAAACTGATGTTATAAATACTATAGCTGGCATGCTCAATGAACCAAAGATAGAATTAATAGGTAAGACTACATGGACTGGACTAATTGTGTCTGGGTATTTTGTTGTATTAATCAATTTTATTCTGTAGTATCCACTTTGAAATCCCTTTATTGCAACCTCTGACAAAATTGTCACAGCTTTTAGTAAGTTTTTAAGTTCTTTTGGTCCTAAAAAAGAATGGTACAGTTCTAACATTCAATATTCCCACCCAGGCAGCCATCTTGAAAACCTTATTGCTACTCATCCAGTTTCACATGGGGTTTCACTAAAATTTGTCTTATGATGTTTAGTTTGTCCTAAATAAATTTCTGATTTCTGTTATCGTCACTATTGCAGCCATCATGAAAATTTTGTTGCTACCCATTCTGAATGGATGGTTATAGTGACATCAGGTTTTCATCAAGACTTTTTATAATGCCTAGTTGATCCTAAATGAAAATCATGCCAATATGATATCAAATATGGCTACCATAGCAGCCATCTTGAAAATCATATGATTTTGTGTGTGATTTGTATCTTTAACATTCCTTTAACAATTTTTTTGTCATATCACTACGATTTCTGCAGTGTGGCAGTTTATAGTGATGTCTAGCAATGGGGCATCTTACCACATAAATGAAGCATCATGTCCCACCCAGTCACATTATCCTGACAAAAAGTTGAACAGTCCTAACATTAACCTCTTAATGCTGAGCTCCAGGTGAGGCAGCTGTTAGTGCCATTTTTGTAAGTCTTTGGCATGACTCATCAGGGGTTCAGACCTCTGACTTCCCACATCTGAGGCAGAAACTTTACATAGGCCACCTGAGTGATCCGATTCATGTTTAAGCTATTAATCCTCAATGAAAAGACATGATTGTCTTGCATATAAATGATACCAATATGATCTTTTTCATCAATATAACACCTACTTCTAAATTCATGGCCATGCCAGAAAATTCCTTGCAATATACAGCTATTAGCTTATTTGATGACTTTTTGTCCATCTGTCTGTTAGTACAAGTTCTAAACTACTTGGAAAATTGCAATGAAACCTCAAATGCATATTCATCCCAAGAACTAGTTGTTCCTTAATGAAAATAGTGCCAATCTGACAACCAATAAGGCCATCACAATGGTCATCTTGAAAGTCTTGTTGTCGCTGTTCCTTAGTAGAAAACCCCATTTGCAAGGAATTTTCACCAGAGGCAGTTTGCACCTGAATGGATGGCCTTATTGACTTAGTATTTTCAACTGACTTGTGACATTTAGTTCAGTCTGAATGATAATAGTGTTTGAGTTTAAATCCCATATGGCTGACACTACATCTGTCTTGAAAATCATGTTATCATTACTACTGAATGGACAGTTCTATTGGCATGAGATTTTTCAAAAAAATACATTTTTATAATGTCCTTTTGGCCCTAAATGAAAATGGTGATGATCTCACTTCTTGAAAATCTTGTTATCTCATGGGAATATCAGAGATATCAACACTCAACTGAGAAAAGAACCAATGATTTAATTTTGCATTCATGGATCTTTTTTTCTGCAAGTGGAGCATCAGTCCTTTTTGAGGGATTTTTGGTCTTTCTTGTCAATCAACCATTATTGATGAATCCCCAAATCAGAGATAATCTTGCCTACTAATCAACATATCATTTTTTCTTTATGGATTTTCTTTGGATGACTTTTTATGATGCTGAGGTAATTTATTCAGTATCATGCATGATTGCCTTTTTGATTTCTGGGTCAAAATCAATTGTAGAATATTTGCAGAATATTTGCATTCAGGTTTTGACTAATTTTTTTTTTTTTAATTTAATTTGCATTTATTGTGATGAAGTTTCTTCGTATATAGTATGATCATTATGAATATAACACAATTCATTCTATGTCATGCATTCTCACCCACTAATTGTTCAGTTCAAGGTCATCTAGAAAATTTACATTAAGGTTTTGGTTAAATTGTTTTTAATCTGCTTATGTTTCCTCAACTGTGTTAGATTTTGTTCATACATTGGATAAAACATTGTGACATGTTTTAGCCTTTTGGCTTTGGGGTCAAGGTCACATTTTACAGAGATGCCTGCATTGGCCTTGTCTGTACACAATTTGCCTTGTATATGTGTATGCTGTGCATTTTTCAGATCTGTTCTTAAATAATACATATTTCTTGACCATGTTCTATTTTTTGTATCAAAATACTGGTGCTGTGATTATCTGCAAAACTCCACATTTATTTTTATAAATCTGAATATAAACAACTGTAGATACTAAATAAAACTAACTTGTCAGAATTTTTTGTAATTTTTTTATACACTATATTATTAATAGTATTTTAGGGTGTACATGAGCTAGGGGCAAATATTTTTAAATCCAATACCTCATTTCCAAGTACATAAAAAATGTAAAATTGTTTAATTTCTATATATCGATGGTATATTAAAAAAATAGTTTATTGAAAATTCTAGGCTATCTGGTGTCTACTAATGAATGTCTCTTTCCATTTCTAGAAAGAATAATAGAAACATTAGGAAAAGGGAAAGCTATAGAACTCCTACATTTGACCAAAAGGACTGAAGAATGTGGTGGCATGCTTACACTGGTATGATTTTGTTATCATTTTACCTACCTAGTCTTTGGATTGCCTTCTTTTAGGTATGATTATCATTTAGACAGCCATGGATGGCATTAAGATGAATGCCTGTACCTCACTCTATTAAAGCACATTATTTGCCACTGAATATTTGAATTACATCTGTAATAGTTTCCAGTCTGAGTGTATGCATGATTCATACTTGTCAGCTATCCGTGACAAAGATTTCATAGATTTTATTTTATGTAGACAGCAGTTGAAGTTTATCTCTTATTGTGGTTACACGAGTCCGTAGTTGAATGCATTCTCTCTTTGTGGCATTTTTAAATGAGAAGCATTCATTTCTCCAGAAGCTTGTAGTAAAAATACAGAAAGCATGATGTAAGCTTCATGGCAATAAGAATACTCATATGTTCATTCAGTTAATTTAGAGAATGAGATAAGTAGTGCATTACAAACAAAATGAGGATTAATTCAGAGACAAGAAAGAAAACTTTATTTTATTTTTTTGCTAGTGCAACAAAAGAGAGTGATGGTAATCTCATAATTTGGGAGGTTAACATCTCTACTGGAGCAGGACAGTCAACTTCTGAATCGTAATGAAATGTGACTTAAATTCCAGAATTATGTATCCCCATGTCTCCAGGAAACCTGGAGATGATCCTACTCATTTTTCCTGAAATAAATGTTAAATAGACACAAACTCAGGTTGTAAAGGTCCTAATGCCATACCCGAGACTGAAAAATAGCTTACAGTATTTTACCAATGAGAGTGAATTTAACTACAAATATGAGAACAAACTTTTAAGTAAAGTACAATAAAATTAAATAACAAAGAGTCCCTGAAAGCATTTGCCAACTTGACTTCTTCTTGGATGATTTCAGAATGTTTACTTAAGAGAATAAACTGAAACTTGTCTATAATGGACACCCAGAGGTTACAAACATTTTGCCCTCAGTTTTCTGAAATTTTTTATATGTAAGTTGAAATGATAATAAAAAGAATTAAAGGGGCTTGAAAATTTTTTCCTCATGAACATCTATTTAACCCTTTCATCACTAAGTAACTTTGTAGACATAGATTCCTCAACACTAAGTAACTTTGGAGTTGTAAAGCAAAATGACTTGTGGACTTTGAAACAACATAACTTTGCCAATGGTAAAGATATCTGGCTGGTGCCAAAATCAAGGTTAAAAATCAAATTTTATGACTAATTCATTAAAATGTGCATATCTATTACAACTGTTAAAATACAGGTGCAAACAGGTAACACAACAGGTAAAATACAAGTAATTATTTTATTACCTCTGAGAAAACATAAAAAGTTCTCAAAACTTGTTCAATTGACAATAGATGTAATAGTGAATAACCACAGTAGCAACACAAGTCTTTCTTTCATGGTGTCCATAATAATTAAAATTCTATAAAATGAACCAAAATGATCTCCAAGGTGAGATATGTCCACACACCTATATCGCCTCTGCCACGTTTGATCGTCACATTGAAGTTAGTTAAATGGACAATTTTTCCAAAAACTTCATCAGAATAGAATATTTTAAAATATTCCGAAGCTTTCCTGGAGTCATCTAACACTTGGGTGTGTCCAACTCTGTCAGAAAATTGAAACAAATCTCTTTGGTTTTCCAGCTTCGTCCAAACAAAATCACGTGGAGCTTACAATTCCTCTGGTTCAAAACCTTTAAAGTCCTCTTCATTGTCATCACTGTCACCCACTTGTGCATTCCATTGTCTCTCCAGGCGTCTTCTCTCTTTTTCATCAAAATTTACCAGGTCAAATTATTCAAATCCTCTGATAACTCTCCTCTGAAATTTCTTCAAACTCTGCCATTTTGGATACAAATTTCACCATTCTGAAAACACGTTAAAAGTTCCTACTTTGTTCAGTATTTCTAGTTGTATACTAGCTAAACTCATGAGATCATCCAAATATAACATCTACATTACAAGATGGAAGTTATTAGAGGTACCCCAAAAGTTATTTAGTCGTGTACTATAATGTTAAAGAAGAACACTGCCCCAGACTGAAAAGTCGGTCCTAGTATTTACAGACTTACTTCCCCTGGACTGATTTTTCGGTTCGTAGTGATGAAAGGGTTAATGGAAGTGTCTGCTAAAGGTAGGTTTTACATGATAGCCTTAATTTCATTATATAAAGGCTCATTTTAAATGCTGTCCAATTTTCATGTAATTAATGGCATCTAATCTGGTTAAAATAAAATGTTGATGTTACATTAAAAGTGTTGTAATTATCAAGTTGTTTTCTGAGTATATTTTGCCATCATACTTAATAAACTTTGTAAAGTTTCAGATCATCATAAAGCTGGCAGTTGAAAATTTATTCCATAAAAGAAGTTTGTGGTAAATATATACCTGTGCTTTTTTTTTTATTTTTGTTCTAAAGGATGGAACTAGAAGGCGTACTCCAGGTGGAGTTTACATACAGTTAATGAAAACAGATAAAAATGTCACTAATCAACAAAAGAAACAGATATTCAAAGAAGAGTATGATGCCAGAAACAAAGCTAGGAAGGAACAAAGAAAAAGGTATGCATCGACTGAGATTGTGAAAACTAGTGTGAGAAAGAATTCAGGCAAAGGCAATGTATATCTATGGCTGTTAATATAATTTTGTTTTAGCCTTACTGGTCTCCTGATATCTGTCCATCTGTTTTCTCAAGTCTTTTATTGCTTCTACTCCAAAATTGATTGAAAGGATTACCATGAAGCTTTGCATACTCATACATACAATCATCCCAAACTCTAGTTGTTTCTAAATGAAAATGGTGCTTCTCAGGCATCCAAAATGGCGACCACAGCAGTCATCTTGAAGATGTTATTGCTACTCCTTCTGAATGGATGGTCATATTGGTATTTAATTTTCACTTAAAAATGCGCACTCTGGTAGCCTAAGTGGTTATAGCATCCACCTCATATGTGGGAGGTCGTGGTTATGAGCCCAAGCAAAGTCATACCAAAGACTAAAAAAATGGTAGTTGCATCTGCCTTGCTTGGTGTTCACAATTAAAAGGTTAGTGTTAGGACTGGTTGGCATGGTGTTAGGATAATGTGACTAGGTGGGACATCATGCTACATGTCTGCATCGTGATGACATAGTGCTAGGCATCACTATAAGCTGCAACACCGCAGAGATTGTAGCGATATGACTGAAAAACTCTTAAAGCTAATTTCAAAATCCAGATCACAAACACACATCTTTTAATGTCTTGTTTCTAAAAGAAAAAGACATAGCCATCACTGTAGCCATCTTGGAATATCTTGTTATTGCTACTTCTTCAGAACAGAACGTCTTACTAACCCCAAAGACTTTTATTATGTCGCATTGGTCCCAAATGACAATGGTTCTGCTTGGTTCTTGCCAGTTCTGGTAGCCACAGAATCCGTCTTGAAATTTTTTTACTGCTGCTCCTCCTGAATATCAACATAAGAGTTCACTGGAAGACTTCTTATATGTCTTGTTGATCTTAAATGAAAATGGTGCCTCTTGGACATTCAGTATGGCCACCACTGCAGCCATCTTGAAAATCTTATGACTTTTCCTGAATGGCAAGTCATATCAACATGGAGTTTTCGCCACTAGACTTCTTATGACGTCTAGTCGGGCCTGAATAATAATGTTTCTCTTTGTACATCTAACATGACTGCCAGCAGAGTGGCCATGTTACAGATCTTGTTGTCACTACTGCCTCCAAATGGAAAGTCATATTAGCATTCGGTTTTTAGCAGAATATTTATGGGTGCAAGGTTCCCTCACTTCTGGGAAATCTGGTTAAAGTCAGTCAGAAAAACAGTAATTTTTAGCTGGCACATGATGACAGAAACAAATAACTAATTGAACTCAAAAATGAGGTAAATTTATTGAGTACTTAAGGAAGTTTTGGAGGTTGCAGAACTCTTAAGTCAGTCAGGATACCTTGCTGTATAGATCCTTTGGGTACTTGACCTAAATATACTCAGGTTATTAGATTGGTCGGATAGACTGGTAACCTCATAGTCCTCTTTATATTAGTATTTTTTAATATGTGTTAAATGTGACAAAAATTGTTTTGAGCAGTTATATCAATAGTAACAACAGTAACATTGACAACTGCAACACAGTGAATTTTACTATCATATCTTGCTGAATACTTAGAAATAGCTGGTTTTGTTGTCAATGCAAAATCCTGTAATCTGGTTGACCTTAACACTGACTGCATAAATATGCAGACCTATATTACTTTGAAGCAGGTGTTAAGATACCAACCAGACAATAGCAAGGTTCATCCTCTTGTCCTGACGTCATAAAAATTGGCTGTGCTAGGGAGAATTTTACTACTTAATTTATTTGTCCCTTAGATGAGTGAATGCAGATTTACACCTTCAGAATGTTGTGGTTTTATACACATGGCAAGCCCAGAAGGTCAGTACTAAAAAAAAAACTGAAAACCTGATGCACCATGCCCACTCTAATTTTAGATTCAGCCCTTTTTGTATTCTAAACAAGATGCTCGTCAGGATGATAAAAATCTAATTCACTGGAGAAAATTTTAATTGGCCTGAAGAAATAATGACGTTAATTTTCAAGGTGTTGAAAGACTTGTAAATTAATATATATGCCCATTTCCATTATGAAGATCTCTACTTATATTTCTTCTGAAAGCTGTAAACTTTGTGTATGAAGCAAAGCATTTGATCTGTGACTGGAGAACAGATTGCCTGGGTTACCATAACATTGTCTTAACATTCAAGTGATTCTAAAGTACAGTTTTGGGATATATATTTGCCATCCAGAACAAATCTGTTGGGTTTCTAAATTTTACCAGCAATTGTTGCAACCACTGCTGTGATGCATAGCTGCATAAGGCTTTTAAAGCTAGCTTGTATACACAACAGGTTGTTGATTGATTACTTTATTGTTGTAATCTGAAGTGTCTAGGCTAAATGTGGGATGTTTTTAGGTATTTTAAGATAAAAATATAAAATGTTGTATGGGCTTTTGAGTCTTTGATTGCAAAAATCAACTGTCCTTTGCAGGAGTTGAGATAAATAATAAAAACCTAATAAAAATGATTTTTAAAAAAAACTCTTAATTAAATATCTTGATATAGTCTTTAATTGCTAGATTGCTGTTCAAGATGTTTCAGGTTAAAGTCTAAGGAATGATAATTCAGCTGTCTTTATAATCAGCATGAGAAGTGTAAAGACAGACTGTATAAATCAAGACATGCTTCACATAGTAATGAGCATAAGCACTTTTGATCCACTGAGTAAGAAGGACATTGTTAGAACAATTGGACAATGGCTGACCTTACAAGCTAGAAGGAAACATTGACAGTAATTTTTTTGCAATCAAAATAGAATACAGGTCAGTTAAATTAAATATAATTTTGTTTTTATTTTTTTGTATTTGAACTGTAGAAATTTTAAAAAATGGGGGACAAATAATATTGTAAATGGGGCAATTTTGTATTTATGGAAATTGATTTTTCTTTGAGCACTGGAGCTACACATCTGGTCAAGCTGTATACTTATAACCCGAATTATACCCATTAATTTTACATCAAAATAAACAGAATTAAAAGTTACTTTAACAATCCTTTATATATGCAAGGTCATTTTTAAATAACAGAATATGCAGTGTGAAACACTGGGATGTAATTTTACTTAAAAGTCAAACCAGTATGAAACTGACAAGCAGAACCATAGCGTCTAACATATCAATTTCTTTTACTTACTTGTAAGTTGAGAACATGTCACGGAGGTGGCGCTCTACAGTTTTGTATTTAGCATAGGGTTAAAATTTTAAAGAAAAAGAGTTTCCCCGGGTTTCATAACTAGTTATACTGGTTATTTAAAAGAGATTTTGTATATCTTAGGTATTGTTCAAAGAACCTTTAATTCTCTTTATTTTGATGTATGATTGATGGGTGTAATATGGGTTAGAGACTATACAGCTTGGCCTTACTCCAGATGTGCACCTTTCAAAAAAGTGCTAGCTCTACTTGCTCATTTTCACTTCTCGAACTTCAGAGGTAAATTGTAAGAAAAAGAGCCGATAACTTTTTTTACATTTTATGTATTTGGTAATTCAGTCATTGCTCTTTTAGAAGCTGGTATTACCTAGTTTGGCAAAATTCATTTTCCATATTTTAATAGCTGCCAAGAATAGTGTACTTTAGACAAATTTAGGTTGATTTTTGGAGCACAAGGGAGCAGTCATTTTAGTTAGCAGTGTCCTAAGGTCATTTGAAATTTCCAAAAGTACAATATCCAAAGAAATTTCATCCACATTACATGAAAGTAGTATATAGGTATGCCAACATTCTCTCCACTGTGCATGTTTAAAATGCAAACAACTTCACCTTACATACATCACTCTCTCAAAAGTACATAATAACTGGTGAGCGCCACCTGAGGAATGCATCTTTGTTTTTCATGCCTGCATCTTATGCAAACTTGAGACTAAAATGGGTTCACATCATGAAACTATTATATTCAGAATGCAGACAACATATAATAAACCATTTCTTATCAAGCTTGTTTCAGGTGAAAGTATTTGGTTTTAATAACAGTGTGTGTAAGTAATGTTGTGATATTTGTTCAATATTTGGTTAATTCATAAACAAAAAAGAATTTTTTTTTAATATCAAGGTGTATATAGTTATTAAATGCATCTTTTCAGAATTTTAAACTACCATTTTCTAAAAATCATTCTTTGTAGAAATTATGTAGTTAAGCAGAAATTAAATTTTTTATTCTTTTATTAAACAGAGTTACATCAAATTTTATATGAAGGTTAGTAGTTATACTTCTTTCTGGTGATACATTCTATGGTTTAGTACAAGGTCACATTTCTTAGCCTCAAAATTGAAACCATTTTTGATTTTTAAAAATGCACATTGTCTAAGCCAAAATGTTAATTCCATTCAGTAATGGTAATAAGTGAACCTTGAATAAATGAAATTTCAACCAGGTAAAAACTTGGAAAAGAGCTGGAAATTTTCTTGCAGTAAGTTTGGGAACCCAGTGTCTTGTTAGTTTTAAATGAAAATGGTGCTGTCTAGATGTCCAATATAGCCACCAAAGTAGTCATTTTGTTTTAGCTTCTCCACCAGAATGGATGCTCTGTCTGAACAAGGAGACTGGCATTGATGGACATGAAACCCTAATACAGCATTATGAAACTGATAAAAAAAATCTGGTATCATAGCTCATGTTAGTAAAATATTTATTTTGGAATAGAGATTTCCTAGAGACAGTACCTATGAGCTGTGAAAATTTTGTGCATAACAAATATAAAAAAAAGTTTCTCCAAATTGTTCAAGCTGCCAAATCCAGCTATGCATATGGACTTTCAGACAGCAGACTGTAAAATAGGTTCTCAGCACAGAACATTATTTATACATAAATGTAGAACAAATAAAATTTAGAAACACTCAAATAATGTTTATACAGCTAAGGAGACAGCATTTGAGGATTTTGATTTAAATTGAGCTCTGATAGAATGGAGCAGAAGAATATTTAGGTAATAGGCATACAGAGATGAATGGTATCTCCCATCACTCCTATCACTCATTGAAATCTCACTAAAGATTTTTATTTTAAAAAATTCTGGGCAAGAAATGTTTCCTTATTTTGCGCCTTGCTTTCATTATACCATAGATGTCTTAGGGGTGGTACAATTTCCAAATGGGGAGGGCATTTAGTAGAGTACTATTAGCATATGTACCATCATCCTAAAAATATTGCAGAAAATAGTCTAAAAATTGACTAACAAGCAACATGTGTAGTGGATAATTCCCAGTCATCAAGCTGTCATCTGTTCAAGTATGTGTGACCGGGTTACTTACTTTGTTTATAGAGTTAATACCAGTACATCTTCTTTGAATTAAGCCATTGACTTAATATTTCTGGATGACACAACTATTTCTCTTTATTTCATTAATTGTTAGACATGCAGTGTACACATATAGATTTTTCATATTTCTCTTAAGCCTAGTCAAAACCATCTTTACAGTTAATATTACAACTGAGCATAATGTTTAAAACCAGTACTTTAATAATTATTGTAACTGAAAGAAGTGAAAACAAGAAGACTGCTTGCAACATAGCAGTTTAAATGTTGGTAAAAGAAATTGAGAGTGATATAAAGACAAAAGGAGTAAATTAGAAACAATTTCATATGCTAATACATGTACATGTGATCTTCAAATGGGGATATGTGAGAAAGCTTGCCAGTAGCTTCTCGTGGGTCGGTGCTTCTTTCCCAGTTTTCATGGATTTTTTTTCCTATGCCATTTATACTGGCCACCATGAAGAACCTATTTTGTGCTAAATAATCGCATTGAACCATATAACAACAAGAAGACATGCTAAAAAGATGAATTAATCTTTTTTGCTTCAACAGTTTTGCCACCTTAAGTTTGTCACTGTCACATTTTCCTTGTACACCCACATTTGTGAAGTAAATGTTTTATCATGTGATCTAATAACTCTGGGAAAACTTGAATATGTGTGAATATATGGCTAACCTGACATGAACTGCACCATGGAATTTTCCATTGCTGATCTTACTCTCATTTAACTTTTGTGTTCACTCTTTATCTGTCTTGTGCTGATTTAACTTTAGCATTCACTCGTTATATATCAGTATTTATCATGATAAATACATTTTTTCTTATTTACATTTTTTTTTAGGAATCAATAATTAATCAAATGACATTTTGTTTATTTGCAGAAATTTATCTCTTTTATAATTAATTCAGCTTGAGAATAAATTAACTAAGGGGCACACAGGGTTCTTTTGTCCCCAAATTATAAATGGATGTTAGTACAGGAATTACACATTGTCTGATTTTCCAGAACAAATGGGATTTGAGCCCTGGGTTGAAAGTCATTCCTGATATTTCAGGCAAAAGTTTGCATACAGCAAACTGAATATGAGTGTTACTCTTATACAAATCAGTTACTAAGCAGATAAATTATTTACCCAATGCCGGTAAAAATAAGTCATTTGAACTTGTAAAACATGTATTTGAACTATGCATGTAATTCCATTGTTTGGGTAAGGCTGACTGAGAATATGGAATGATCCAAATCTGGTGAAGCTGGCTTGATCATAGAAAGATTTACATTTTTATTTGTATTCAGTTTAGGTGTGCAATGTAGCTTCTACCATGCAATATAAAACTACACATTACTTTGACTGTATTTTTATGCCCAGGGTGCAATAAAGTCCTGTTTGAACCAAACACATCAAGGACATGTTGGTGCAGAAGATGGGACTTAAGAAGGACAAGTCTAGGTTATACGATGTCTGCAGTATGGCAGTTTATAGTGATGTCTAGCACTGGAGCATCATGCCACAGACATATAGCATGATGTCCCACCCAGTCACATTATCCTGACACCAGGCCGACCAATCCTAATACTAACCTCTTAATGCTGAGCGTCAAATGAGGCAGCTATTAGTACCATTTTGTTGTTGTTATTGTTGTTCTGGGGCTTTATGACATTTTTCAGCACACGATAGGGTATACATGGCGGCCAGTATTAATGGTGGAGGAAGTCACCAGAAAGAACTAGCAACCCACTTGAAGCTACTGGCAAGCTTTCTCACATATCCACATTCACCAAATCCAGGACTCAACCCACAAAGACAGAGGTGAGATGGCAGTGATCCGTAATGGAGAGCACTTTAGACCACTCGTTAGACTTACCATTTTGTAAGTCTTGGGTATGTAAATGTATATCTCGTGACTAGAGTGGGTGTCACACACAATGACCTCATCCCTTACCTTAAGAACAGTGGGCACAGAAAGGGAAAATGCAATTCTATGACTTAAAACTATGTCCAGATATTACATATTAACTATTGAAAATATCTTAGTGAAATTTTCGCCAATAAAGTAACATGTGTAGATAGTGTGTTGCATACCATAGTACACATCTATCTCAGTGTCAAGGTCCAAGTCCAGTAAAATGTAACTAAGTTGTATTCTTGTCCTGAGTGCAACTTTTAAGCTACTAAGATGTTTTATTGAAACTTTAACCAGTTATTATCACTAGAAAGTGTATTTCACACCACAGCCATGCTCCCTGCTTTAGAATCAAGGCTACAGCAAGGGAAAATACCTTGACCTATATCCATGTACAGGTACAACTGTTATATATCCTGACTTGACAATGTGGGGGAAAAGATCACAAGACAGTGTATAATGAGCCATTTGTTTCTTGGAGCACCACTATTTGTATTCATGGTTGATACAGCCACTAATTTAAAGACCTAACAAATAATAATCTCACTCTTTAATCAGTAGGGCTTCTGTCTAAATCCACAAATTTGAGTTCTGATAAAAATTTGGATTTTTTTCACAAGACCACAAATATGTATATCCACAAAAATAAAGAATTCCCAACAATCTATCGGCATCATTGTAAACACATTTAATGCTTAATTGATTTAATGCTTAATTGATAATATGTACTATTTTGACATGGAATGGAATTTGTCCAACTTTTTCTATCACAGTATTTATTTCTATTGCTTTCACAGAAACAGGAAGATTAAAAATGCCCAAAGGCATGGTGGATTCCAAAATCAGAAAGTCCTGGATGGATCAAGGGGGAATGCAAAGAAGGAGAAAGCAAAGAAAGAAGCCATGGAAAACGAGGAGTCAGAATCAGACAGCAATGCCGAAAAGAGCAACAGTGATTTGGAGGTTGATATATCACAGGAGCCAACTAAGAAAGAATCATGTGAGGATCTTAATTGTGCAGAGGAAGATATTATTGAGATTGGCATAGGAGATGATACAATTGATTAACTTGAGGATACAGTTTATTAGCATTGATCATTATATTTATTTCCTCGTTCCAGATGACTGGAGAAAACGGATTCTTGTGAAATGAAATTTATGGGAAATATGCTGATTACATACCCTTTTTGAATACACTTCTTTAAGGATAGCTGTCCTTCATTGGAAAATAATTTTGGTCTACATAGGTATAGGTAGATAAGACTTGAGAGGTCGAATTGAATTTTTAAAACAAAAATTTTGGTTTTACGATTCAATTCAGGAGTAATTTGCTTTTTTTTTTTGAGGTCATAAATTTTGGCCCTATTGTTAAGCAAGACATTTTGTACAAGACCTTTTAAAAGTAAATATCAATAAACCTATAATACACCATGAAGAACTTGTGTCTCTGAATTGAATACACTATAAACATGTCTACTTAGGGATAATTATAGCTAAAAATAAAATTTTATGCATAAGAGTTTTTTCCCCATTCCATATTTTTTTAAAAATTACATAACTTCATTTGTTGACAAAAAAAATATTAGTGGATGCAAGCATACAAATTTAAATTTGTTTTGCCACACATGCGTGACACATGGCTGCAAGGCTAAGTGAGAACTTTTCAAGAAAAAAAATGACTGAAAAATTATGTTGCCATAAAAGGACCTAAAATTGTCAGTCTGACTAGAAATACAGACAATTATAGGGATAAAGTTAATTTACCATTTGAACTTGAACATTGTGACCACCATCATCATCCCACCCCCACCTCCATGATAAAAGATTATTCCCAAGCTACAACAATATTGTCACTATTGACTAAATAAAAAAGAAGAATTATCCTTAGAAATCTGGTAATGTCCCTATTTGGTCTATGTTTCTCTAGTTCATTTCCATTCATTATTGGGAGAATTCACTGTATTTTGCCAGCATATATGTAGAATTTTAACCTTTATTTTACCCTTTTTCAAATAAAGTTACAAATAAATTCATCCATTTTGTGGCAACTATACATTACACTATTATTACCACAGATTCAATCACTTACTCATCCATAAATTCATTTTACATGTTGAAACCTTGTAAAGTCAGGTGGAATGTAAAAATGTGAATTGGCTGTTGTGCATGCAGTCAGGGCAGTTACTTTTTAAAATTCATTTTTAGGTAAAGGAATTTCCTGTTCCATGAGGCTTGTATCGATTTTCAGAACAATCATGTATATAGTTAAGATGATAATTAAATGAAATTTAAAATTTTATAGCTTTTAAAGTAAAAAGGATTTTGGTAGACAAATTCCTATGATTTACATTTTGTCCTTTTTTCTACAAGTCTATGATAGAATTTTGTTTGATTTTACCTTTTCTTTCTTATCAAACTGCAAAAATTGTCTACCTACAGAAAATCTCTGAATGACACAATATATTGTACAATTTCATATCAAGATTACAATAAAGTTGACTTTTTGTTTCATTTTTTCCTTCCATAAAACATGTAGCATGTACTTCATTTGTATATGTGCTCATGTATGATAGATTTTGCTTTATAAATGGATACTTTTCATTGTAGAAAACATCAATTTTTGTATGAAATATTAGTATTAAAATAAGTCAATGACAATTCTTGCATATTTTTTATTGTTCAGACTTGAGTTCAGGTTTCAAATAAAAGTTTATATTTTGAGTACATTTTGTTTTTGAAAGTGTATTTGTCAAGATCATCATAACATATTTTGCTTATTCATCCTTCAAATCTGATTGATCCAGAACCAAAGAAAAAATGCACTCTAGTAGGAGATGTGAAGTTTTTATTTTATCTCTCCTGGTTATAAACCAAAAGAACTTAAGGGAAGAATTGCTGTCCATCATCTGTCCATTAGTGCAAGTTTGTTATTGCTGCTGCACCTAAAGTACATAGAGGATTGCCATGAAACTTGACAAACACATTCATCCCAAGGTATTGTTGGTCCTAAATGAAAATAGTACCAATCCAGGGCTAATCAAATCCCATAGTCCTGACTGCATTTGCAAATTCAGACAGGTAAAATTTTCCAAGGAGCTAGTCTGATACAAGTAGTTTTTCCCTATTTTAAAGGGAGTTGGTCAAGAGATAATTTTCATACTTTAACCACTTAATCTACCTTTATCAGGCCAGACATGTTAGCTGGACATACTGAATGCTTGAATGAAGCTCATTTTATTCATTCACATCATGTGATTCTACAGTCAGTGGTCATTTATAACCATCTCATGTGTGATTTTTATTACTGCTTGACTGCATATTAGGCTAAATGACCATATTATCAATCAAAACACCTCTAACAAAATAAATATGGTATGATTACTTTGTAGTGCTTTTAATGGCCTTGTTATATTGTGTTTACTCAACATAAATACTCTTGAGCTGATGGTTCTCTTGATTTCAATCCAGACTGCTTAGATGGCCTAGTGGTTAGAGTGTCCATTTCAGATATGCAAGGTTTCAGGTTTGAACCCCAGCCAAGTTGTACCAGAGACTTATAAACTGGTACTAACAGCTGCCTCACTAGGTGATCAGCATTAAGAGGTTACTGTTAGGACTGTTTCAGCCTCGTTTCAGGATAATGTAACTGGGGTGGGACATTATGTTACATGCCTGTGGCATGATGCCTCAGTACTAGACATCACTATAAACTGCAACAATGCAGATAACATAAACGATATGACTGAAAAATTATTTAAGCAACATTAGAAATCCATACATACATTTCAATCCACCAGGTCAATTTAATGAAATTTATCATTCAAGACAGGCACTTTATCAACATAAATGTTTCCTTTATGAACTGATTAAATGAAAGTAATGAGTCTTTGATAGATTATACTGAGGATGAACTTTTACATACAGCATTGTTTGATGCAAAATGTGCTAAAGAAGCAGCCACTGTTTGCATTAAAAAGACAAAATTTATGTGAAAGTGGAAGGATAAAATGCAAGGCTGCCACTGAGTATGAGGTATTAACTATTACTAAAAAAAAGTATATAAGCCAGATTAACGGCAGCAAAAATTATTTTAAATATGACAATGAAGAGATAGAAATATTGGTCACATTGCGTTGATAATTATCCATGGCTTGAATTAATCAACTCTGAAGGAAAGATGTTTTTGCAGTTATTGCAAACATTATCACAAATTGGCATAGGTTGCAAATTCAGCCAGTGTATTTGTCAATGGAACTGTCAAATTCAGGATTTAATCCTGCAGATTTCATGAGTTGTCAACCTTATAAAGCCTGTGCATCACAGTATATTTATGATACTAGCTAGCATGTGCAGAAAAGTTAAGAGTTGCTAACACTCCACTAGGAATTGCACTTTTAAAAGTAAATGAGACCAAATGAAAAATTAATAGAATGACAGCTCTCTTTACCACATCTTACACTCTAACCCAATATGGAAAACTATTTTGTAACATGGAAATGCCGTGGTTCAGAAGAATGGTCTTAAACTTAGAGACTATTCTGTCAGTTGAGCGAGACTTGGGAGCAAATATTAGGAAAAGTCTGAATTTAGTAAATTCATTTCCATTCTTGCTGATTACCTTATCGGACCAAAAAATAGTGAATATAAGATACCTTGACAGTAACAAGGTATAACCAAGAAAAAGTGAATACAAGATACCTTGACAATAACAAAAACTACAAAATTAAGCCCATTGATAAAAATATGTTATACATTGTTTCTTTTATTTTTATCATGGGTTAAAATTCATATTTTTGAACCTAGGTGAGATAAAAATTTTGGGACAGGTGAAAATGTATGTGGGACAAGTGAATTTTCTGAAGCTACTTGTCCTGGGCAAGTTAATAAAATGAAAAGCTGAAAAATATATTTGATCAGCCCTGCAGTCAAACAATTAATAAGGCCACCATTGCAACCATCTTGAAACTTGTTATTGCAACTCCTGGATGTAAGGTTTTCACCATAAGGACTTCTATGATGTCTAGTTGGTCATATAAAAACATGTATCAATTTGACACCCTTTGGCTGTTACAGTAGCCATCTTCAAAATATTGTGATTGCTGTTCCTGCTAATAAAAATCATACTAATATTGTACTTTTTGTCACAAGACTTTGTCCTCAATGAAAATGGTGTCAATTGAAATTTTTATTACTTTACCTGGATGTATGGTCATTTTGATCTGGTGTTTTCAGCAGGATTTATGGGTCCTCAGTGAAAATGATGCTGATCTGACCTCCAGTAGGACTGCTGCAGCAGCCATTTTGAAAATTTTTCTATTACAGGGTTGTTGCTGGTTTTTAAAAATTTGCCACACAAAAAATTGCTAACCTCAAACTTTTGTTACAAATTTTCAAAAAATGTCACCCTTTTCATAAGACAGTACTACCCATTTATCTTGACATCCTCAGGATCATGGTGATATTGTTGATATAAGCGGATGTTTAGGTAAATGATTTGGAGCTGCTGATAATAAATTGAAAGTTTGCCTACAAGTCAGTCTTTTAAAGAGTGGCCTGTTGTCGGTGATTAGGATTTAAAGAGAGGAAATAATAATGGAAATATTAAATGAAAAAAATTAGTTTGAAATACACTTATATATGTCAACTTATTATTGTGTAGCACATTCCACGATGTGTTAAATAATATACATGAGTATAAAAATTCCATGAAGTATTAGATCACATGTTAGAAAATATATATATCACTCAAATCCCATATGAAAGCACAAAAGTTCACCTCAGTTGGGCTTTTATGCACAACTAAGGTTTCTCTCAACAGTATTGGTGCAAAACTTAATGAATTTGACCAAATGTCAAAAATAAAATATCTGCAATGCTTACCATTTGAAAAGTTGCAATTGTCACCAGAACATTCTGTTTTGGACACATGGTGGCCTATTCTGTGCATGACTTTTAAATAGATGTCATGTTAATGCATCAGCTGTGGATATGAAACATTACTTTGGACTGTTTCTGTCTGCATTTCAGCCAAGGATCTAGGTCAGTTTATGGCTGATTTGACAAAATTCAGTGTAACAATGCCAATAAATATCAAGAGATGTTAAGCAAAACTAACCAGTCAAGTAAAAAAGTTTAGTAAAAGTTCAACATTTGATAAAACAAACTAAATAATTTAGAAACAGATTATAAACTCATAAATTTCATAAGAGGGAAGTTGACATGGATTTTAAACTAGCAAAATTAGAAAGATGCTGCATTGTTCTAAGGTAAAGATTTTTATCTTTTAAATATTGTAGTTATTTGTATGATTGTAAAAAAGAAATATTAAAAAGGTATTTTTCTGGGTTACAAGTTCAAGATCATTCTTTCTTGATACAAATTGGATTTTCAACCAAAAACAACACATATCCAATGTTTACAGAAATACATAGCATTGTGCAGAATTACTGCATGCAAAGAATAGGCTAACACAATTGTATATTTAAAAAAATGGTAGTCCATGTTTGAGTTATATGCCATTGTCAAAAATATGTTCACTAAACAATTCACTCAATATTCATCACCCTAGTAACAAGAGGCTGTATAGTTGTTTATATGCTAAATGTATGTGCTCTCAAATTGGCCTAGAATTTGGTCAGCCAGAAAGACTACCAGCTTGCTGAGGCTACCAAGGGAATAAGGCTATTCATAAAAATTATTTCTTATTGCTGCATTCAACATCAAATAAATGATTGAGATTGAATTTTTCTTCATTTGCATATTATATACACAAAAAAATCGGTGCTTCAAAATTAATCTTTTTATTTTCTTTTCTTTTTTTTAAGTTTCAGAAGTTTTTTTTTCTGGTACATTTAAAATTTTAAAAAATTGCCATCATTTGGTCAATTGTAGTCATTTCCATTCACGACTTAGAGGTAGTTAATTGTAGCTAGTCTGTAGCATGACTATTACAGCATACAGTACTAAGGCCAGACATTAGCATAAGCAGATTATGATATAACAATGCACTGTTAGGATGAGTTGACAATATAAACAAAGGATTTGTTCATATAACAATAGATTCCAGTGCATTTTATATTCAAGTTTGCATTTCATGGTGCCTTTGAATTTCTATATTCCAACCTAAAACTATATACAAGTTTTAAATGTTACAAAAATATCACCATATGATATATTTTATTGCCAATTAAGAAAAATAATTACAGTTTGTGACATTGGCAAAGACCAGCATGATCCTGTATTATCTTCCTCTTGAATGAAATGCTATGTTGACATGGGATTTCATCAAAAGACTTAATTTATCTAGCCAGTCCAAAATGGTGATCTAACATCAGTATGGCCACCATGGCACCTTTCTTGAAAATCTTATCACTACTTCTGAAGGAATGTCCTATCAGCATGGAGTAATCACCAAAATACTTGTAATATCTAATTATCTAACTTGTCCTAAATAAAATAAAAATGTTGCCAACATTATGTTCAATATGGTGACCACCTTAAAGGTCTTGTTTTTGCAACTTCTGAATGGAAGAAAAATTATTGACGTGTAATACAACAATATTAGAGATGAATTCAATGTTTAACGTTCTGGAAATCATTTTAAGCCACTAGAGTGCAATCTCTTTGAATGATTCTTGATATGGTTTATTACTTGATGATGATAAAAATAAGAATTGATGCATTTTTGTTAGCACTTAAAAACTTATGTATTGTTTTGAGATGCAGGAGAAACAAAACACATCTAGCAAACTGTTATCTGTGCCCATTTATTTACAAGGCAGAATATCATAATTTACCAGAGCATAACTATAAAAGCATAAGTGGAGTGGGGGCAGGTTATAATTATATTAACACCTCATCACCCAATGAAACAATTCAGAGTGAGTCTGGAGTGGCCGTTTGGTCTAAAGTGCTCACCGTTACAGAATCGCATCTCCATCTGCGTAGCCAATATGGATATGTGAGAAAACTCGTGGGTAGGTGGGTTTTTTCTGGGCTTTCTCCAGGTTCTTCCTCCAACATCTATTCTGGCCACCATGCATAACTTATTTGTGCTGAAAAATGGCATTAAACCCTATAACAACAAACCATTCTGCACAAACAATAAATATTGGGAAATGATAAAAAAAAAAATTGTTTCCTGTTCCAAAACTTCTGAAACTTTTTTTCACCTAGATCATATGTCCAAAGACTTGAGAAACAAAATAAATTTGTATGGCATTAGTGCTTTCCTCTCATACTGCACATTGCAATATAATAGATAAAAAAAACACTTATTTGAGAATAAAAAGAAACTAGCCCTGTATTGTTATCATTTTATCCTTTTCTTCAACATGAACATTAAAGAATAAAATATATCCACAAAACCTTTATATGTAGCATTGGTATCCATACTGTAGTGTGTATTATGTATAACACGCACCACGTTGTTCATTGACATGGGCATTGAGAAACAAATTGTGTATGGTTGTGCTGGTTGAATATGTTCTCTGACTGAAAACTGGATCCAACAAAATCACAAACAAGAGGTAAATAATCAACCAATATATTGAAGACAAATTACTTTCATTCACACATGACATGGTGTTAGGTGTAAAATAACCAAGACTGAATTATATCCAGGTCTAACAGTATCTTGCAAATAAAAATCATTATTTCAAAACACATTCACTTGAGTGTAAGTAACAATCTTTTTGCCCACGCTAGTTAACAAAAGTTTACAAAATTATCATTACTATTTACCTTAATATTAATAGCAAGTACAGATGCGATTCTAAGCACATAGAAGCACGGGTGGTGAATAAACAAAACTTGCAGCGAGCAGCAAACTCCTTTAAACTTACAGACAGGACATCAAAGACAAAGGTTATTTTTATTACAAAGCCCACCTTGAAAGCCAACATTGGACACTAAATTCTTTTTTCTTTTTAAAGGATATCAATACAAAGGTTATTTTATTGCAAAGCAAGCTGACCTTGGAAGCTGACTTTGGATTCTTATTTATTTTTAATTTAATTTATTTTTATATGGACATCTTTGTTTCCTTTTCACAGCTATTTATGGGATTTTTAAAATAAATTGAAACAATTGAACATATTTTAAAGTGACACAATATAGTGCTTCATGCACAAACATCGACCCAGCGTGACCCAGAGGATTTGGAGAAAACAAAATAGAGATGAATTTGTGAAGGCCAAAAGAGAAGCAGATGATTTCACCAACAATATGATCACTATCATGGATGAAATTCTAGTGTACTTTGCATTCTTGAACGGACTGATGATAAGATGGGGGTCAGAATGGTGAGAATTAGCAAGACTGGTGCAGATTTGAAAAAATCTTACTTTAGTCCTTGCAATTTCCACTTCAGGTGATGTGTTGCCTTTAATAATTTCTCACAGTATGAGAAAGCTAAAAGTAAATGTACCAAAAGAAGGGATACCGTTTGCAGCAGAAGGGTTGTGTTGATGAGAAGCTGTTGCAGTGGATATTAGTTTTATCTCAAGTACACAGTTTTATATTTTTTAAAATAAAATTTCAGTTTGAGTTTATTTTCTGACATATTTTTGAATGATTTCAAAGGTGTTCCACAACTTATGACAACAAATACGTCCCAAATTATATGGTAAATATGGCAAAAAAAAATTTATTTGAAAATTGTTTTATGGAAAATATATTTTTAAATGTGACAACTTAATGCCAAGTAATTGATTATGTTGTGAGCAAAATCCAATCAAAATCATTGTGTATAGAGCATAATTTCACTTTATAGTTATTAATATGTTGTTCATATACATTTTCTGTTTTCTTAAAAAGCTGAGAAATTGCTAAGCAACCAATAGAAAAATGTTATTGATGTTATAGGTTATTCATCATTAAATATAGAACTGAAACAAAACAAAAAACCAAACATAGTCAATGCATAAGGCATTTATGAGATTCCAATTACATTACAAAATTGTCTGATGTATTATATATGCAGCTATGTTTTTTGAAAGCTTAAGTGCTGTAGTTGCTGATAGCAGGCAGAAATTGCACATATTTGCAAAGTTTGATTCATCTGCACATAGAAAAGATGTATACATTTTATTGTATTTAATAATAATATATACCAGAACTTTAATTTAAAAGTTGAATTATGACAATATATTCTCCTTCCTGTGCAAACAAATACCTCAGCATAGGAACAGAACCTTTCTTTGAGCATTTTTACTGGATTGGTTTTAAATACTTTTGGGTGTCCAATGTCAAGTCTGATCATCTTCTTATAACAGACATACTTCCCAACCAAACTTGTTTTGGATGAAGAAAATGGTTCCGTTTATTTGCCTAAATCCCCTACAAGGCAGAATATTTCTATCCTTTTACAGACCAAATAAGACAGGTTTCGCTGTAAATTAAAATATTCAAGCCTAAATTGTATGTTTATATATATATTGTTTATTGATATGACCACGAAGTTTAATTAATTGAATGTTAAAATTTTCATTCTTTTTTTTTTATTTCATTTTTCTATATTTTATTATGATAATGATTATGTTCATGGGATTTAATATTTCGGAAACAAAACATGCTTCACTGGCACAGTTATCTTAAATTAATGCATATTAAATGAAAAAAAACACCTGTAGTGAAAACAGATAAGGCATATATATATATATATATATATATATATATATATATATATATATATATATATATATATATATATATACAGAGTACACATTAAAACATATACAATTATACTGTTTGTATATATGTCTAATGTATAGCAATTAATAAAGTATAAACACCATGTACTCACATCACATACGTTGAATCTACAATACAAGTAATTCCATCGACAATATGCACACAGAAATTTAAAATATTTAATATATTTGTCACAGGTCATACAGGTCTGAATTCAGTGGGAAAAAATATTACAATCACATAACAAATTATGCAGAAAATTTTCTTTTTATTGCATCTAAAGTCAATTTTTTTAAAGTGCTGTTTGTACAGTTTGCAACAATAAACTGTTTTCCTGTAAAATGTAAACTTTCATGTCACAGTTAAAGCATTCCAGTCATGTTGGAAAATTAAACAATCCATGATATTTTGTTACTTTTATTTAAGTTGGGTACTGACTTCCTTTAAAGAAACATTCTTTATTTTTATTGAAGATTGTAGTTGGCTTTCTTTGATGAAAGGTGCATGCGTTATTGAAGTCACTGCTAAAGAAAAGCTTTGGAGAACTAAAGAAATGACCATTTGTTATTGTGGCAGTAGCATAAAAAAAATTGTATTCCATCATTAAAACTGATTTTGTCCCCATTTGCTTAGTACATTTTCATAACAATCAGTGGTTCAAAGGTAATGTTTTCTTTTTCATTTCAGCTACTATTTTATCTGGGTACATTTTTTTAAAAAATGAATTAGTCATTGTATGGTCACTTGTAGTTATTGTTCCTCACTGCCTACTGAATAGACAAGTGAGAGCTTGTTTTCAGTTTTTATTTTTTTTTTAATTTGTGGCAGTGGAGTGATGCTGCCTTCCACACATGCATCTAAAATTTTAAGAAAGGGTCAATCAAAAATAGTGATGCATATGCTCTTATGTTTTTATTTTCAAGTTAAAAATTTTGAAAAATAGCTATACAGTTAACATAGATTGACATACACAAAGATACATTAACTTGTATCTTCAATGAAAATGTAGCACTGTATGTATGTCATACACATACAAATTTTAAACTTACTCTTTGTAAGACAAAATTATTGAACAATTACACATTGCTACACTCATACACAAGTCTAATGTCTTTGAAATGTATAACACTGTTTGATCAGCCTTGGCTGTGTGAGATCACAGGATTCAAACACCAGTAAAGTCATACCAAAGACTTATTAAAATGGTACAAGCACCTGCCTCACTTGGTGCTCAGCATTATGAGGTTAGTGTTAGGACTTGTTGTACTGGTGTCAGGATAATGACTGGGTGGGGACATCATGCTAAATGTCTGCAGCATGTTGCCCCAGTCCTAAACATCACTAAAATCTGTCACACTTAAGACATCATAGTTAACATTAACAATTCAAAGACAAACATGCACACATACATTCCTTGCTTGAGGCCAGCAGAAAAGTCATTGTTTCCTTTGCCAACCATGTGCATTGCCAAATAAGTTAAACCGCCCCTGGCTATGAATCAATATTCTCTGATGGGAGAATAATACATAAATAAAATCATGGAAGAGGTACAGTCAAGTTTAAATGCACACTGCAAAAAAAATGCAATATAATTTGGAGTACATTAAAGTTAGGATAAAAGATGTCTAGGATACTTTGAATCGCATGACACTTTTTAATGTAAATATAACTCAAATTTTCCTACAGTACATAACTTAGCTATATCTTACAAACTCAATTTTTTAACTGCACAACTGAATTACACTAATGACAAAAATGCTTATCTGCAATGAAGGCAATTCTTGTCAATGCGTAACATACAGCAAACAAAAACTTGGTTTAAAAAGGCAAGTGAATCAGACCAACAGCTATTAATAGCAAGTGAAATATTATTATTTTGTGAATATTTCTTCACCACATGCCTGACTAGGTGTGAACTGGTCAGATGCAATTGTGAAACCATATAGCTTTTTGCTATTTTACTGGATTGTAAGTATGGCATTATCTACAAGGATAACTTTAGTGTCTGCTTGCATACATGACAACCATTACACTTTAGGCATAATCATTACACTTGCATACATGAAAACCATTATACTTAGGGCATAATCATTACACTTGCATATATATGACAACCATTACACTTAGGGCATAATCATTACACTTGCATCTATGAAAACCATTACACTTTGGGCATAATCATTACACTTGCATACATGACCATTACCCTTAGGGCATAATCATTATACTTGCATCTATGAAAACCATTACACTTTGGGCATAATCATTACACTTGCATACATGACCATTACACTTTGGGCATAATCATTACACTTGCATACTTGACCACCATTATACTTAGGGCATAATCATTACACTTGCATACTTGAACACCATTATTACTCTTATGAAAAAAATCATTACACTTTTTTTCATCATCTAATTACACCTGTATATGGAATATACTTTTCTGGTACATTAAAAAATTAAAACAATAAAAAGTTGTGTTGGTCATTATTATTATCATCTCTTTGAGAATATTCTGAATGGAAATTCTTCTTAGTAAAAAGCATTCAATTTGAGAGTTATTTTGCCTATTTTGGACCAACATATCAATATTACCAGTGTCAAGCTAAACTAAAATTTTAGGGAGAAGTGACTTCTCCTTTTGTTTCAAACAAGGAGAAGTAGGAGCTAAACAGGGAGAAGTGGGAGCTAAACAGGGAGAAGTGAGACCAAAGCAAAAAACATGAACGATAGATGCATTATCTTATTTTAATTATTTGCTTTATTTTTCAGTATAATTTTAATGGTTTTAAGCAATGCGTTTTATTCAAGATGAAAAAGGTTTTATATGTTAGTATCAACATATTTGTATGCATATAAAAAAATTTATATTCAAATCTATTCTATTCATACTTGTAGTAAATGTGTTTTAAGTGAAGTAAATGCAGTGTATTTTGGTTATATGACTTAAAAGGCACATCAGAAGCTATACATTGTAATTAAATTTAATTGAGAGCAGTAACAAGTCTTGTAACTGCAAGTTGATAAAAATGCTTAATAAACTACCACTTATTTTATTTTCAAAAGCTTTTGTGTAAAATTGCAGTCAATAGATTTTAGCATTCTTTGAAACAACCCCTAATACATTTACATAGGAATAAATGCATAAGTGACTTCAAATCATACTTTTCATCCTGATTTCATTGTTCCTGATAAAACATTACTGTAACTAGTCATAGACAACACACTGAAGCACTAAAGTTGATATATAACTAAACTGGACTCTTTATTCCTCCAATCAAAAGTCCAAGAATTCATATTGCACAGTGCATGTGCATCTATTTTTAGAATGAGGGCTTTTCTTAATATTACTACTCTTATTCTTGCTTTGTTACAAAAATTAATTAATAGGATTGCATATTTATGGTTGTATTTTTTGATGCCTACAGGTAATAGCAATATGCATTGGTTAAATAGTATCTGCTTCATTACTATATTTTTGTATCTTGATAAAAATTAATCAGAAAACAACCTTGACCTTGCAGCATTGTTTTGAACTCCACAACAGAGATTGTCACATGCTTCTGATCTACAATATTAAATATTTAAGCTAATCTCCTATCACATAATATGTCTATATTATATATGGAGTGATGTCTGCCATTTTAAGTTCATTTATGGTTTCAAACTGATTTTATACAGAAAATCCGCAAAAATCTCCATTCATTAGAAATTAGAAAATGCTCTTCATTGATCATATTTTTTTAAAGAAAATTATTTTTTGTATATTGATGTTTAAATTACTATTTGCATATTGATTTTTAAATTTCTAAACAGAATTTGGCATATTTTCATCATAGCACAGAGTGCCCATCTTCATGAAATCAAGCAGTGACATCTTGCCCAGAAAAGGGTTAATGGCTAGTTAGCTATTAAAACATGCATGTGAATGTGCAAGAATTTCTTTGTTGCCATAAGCTGATTGGTATCGACACCAGGTAAATACATTTGGCCTTGGGTTACAACTGTGCCAGAACTTACTGACTACAACAGGGGGGAGGAGACATCTCAAAGTCATAATCTAGTCATTTTTGCTTTCCTAACAGAAAAAGGTGAAGTTTATGTTTCTCTGGCTATTTTTGGTAGCATGGCTCTTGATATTATTAAAATACTTGAAAGCTATTATGGACCCACCCTTTGATCCCTTTAATATTTATAACACCTCATTTGGCATTCTGCACTTGGTCTTAAACTCTCCTGATCATAATTCTAAGATATTCAATTAACAGTTTGTTGTGTACTCATCAGCCTTCTTAAGCCAATTACTCAAAACATGCATCACTGTACAAGTATAAAATTTCAAATTCCTGTGTACTGGTCCCCACTGGTTTCTGTAACATGGGATATGTAAAAATATAACTTGTGTTTTCAAAATTAAAAACATTTTTCAAATGAGGTAGACTTTAACTATCAAACATTTTGTGCAGTAGCTTTCATTTAACAATTTTTGCTTTGTCCTACCACTCAGAAGAATCACATGTATGCAAATATCAAAAGATGGATCCAGCACAAATACAAACAAGCCAGTATCAAGATCTGACTGCAAAATAATCATGTTTGAATTTTAAGCTATTGTTCAATAACCTATAATTTAATAACCATTTCAGCAAGCCTTTCTGCTATAAACAGATTTATTTGGAAGTTTAAGTGTGTGATTTGGATTTTTAATGTAGCTTGAAAATTTTTTATTTATATTGCTGTGATGACAGCAGTGTGGTAGTTTATAGTAGCATCATGTCCAACCGAGTCACATTATTCTAACACCAAGCTGACCAACCCTAACATTAACCTCTTAATGAAGAGTGCCAAGTGAAGCAGCTGTTAGTACCATTTTTAGGAGACTTGGACTAACTCAAGCAGGGTTTGAACGTGCGATGTCCTGCATCTGAGTCTAACCACAAGGCCATTGGAGGCAAGTTTAAGTAAAATATTTACTGATTTCTAGTGGTCAGATAGAATTACAGGAATGATTTAAACTTTTCAACCCTATTTTAAGAAATCCCAAGAATTGTGTATTATCTGAATCCACTTAAATAACAGCAGTATCATTAAAATGATTTCCTGCAAGAAAAAGAGTTGCTATATATTGACAGAAAGGTAAGGGTTAAACTTCAATATTGTGAATAGAAGTCCAAACAATACTCCATTTTAATCCTATTTCTAAACTGGATGCACAAGAAGCCTGCTATTTATTGACAGTCAAGGTACCTGTTGTAATGAAAATAAACCAGAACTCACAAATTCTAAAAGATTTGCCAATAACTATACCTAGTGTGCCAAATTAAGACCGTTAAGGAAGTGGCTATTTTTAAAATCCCAACACTTCAGTGGAAAGATATTGTGATACCTTCATGTCTGTTCTTCACTCTGTCTCCCCACATACCACTGCATGAAAATTATTTAAGAAAATAAGAAAACCATTGATAATGAATAAACAAAATGGCAGCTTTCAGAGCTAAAAGTTTTACATTCATGCTTATTTACAAGTCAGATTCAACTACAAACAATATAGTCCCAGATCTGTCATTGTATAATGTGCTGGTAAATCTGGGTCTATGCTCTTTGCAGTTTCTTCTGATGTACAAAAGTATATACAGCACCTTCTCTGGCCTACTAATTTTAAGCTGAGTTTCCATATTCATTGCCTAATTTTAAAATTTGTTAGCTGCTGGACTGGTCCAGTGATGATGAAAACAACATACTATTTTTGTTTTCTACTTTATGATGACAAGATAAGATCAAATTTTGTCTAAGAGAATGAGAGTGCAATTTAAAGACATTCTAAGCCGATGATTTACTGCAAAATACCTTGCAATATATAATGTACAGTTTTACATTTGCTGTCAAAAATTGGTTGTCTTTTAAAATGGATTAATTGGACAAGTTATTCAATGGATTTCATGCATATTAAGTTTAAAGACTTTTAGTACATTATTTCAACTTTGTCTGGACACTTCTTTTGTCATAATGAAACAATATATCGTTGTATGTAGTAACAAATATATAGGAATGTTAGAAACTGCTTGAATATATGCATAATTCAAACAGCCCAAAAAAAGCATTTTTCAGGGCATTATCATAGACTTCAAAAAGTTTTAAGGAGTATTTTTGTAAAAGAAATTGAATGTTCTCTGATACTTTTCTCATCACTGCACTAACTGGTACAAAAGTAGAAAGAAAAAAAAAGAATATGTCACTAGAGATACAATTTCATCTGGTAATTACCATCATGTGTCACTTGATCCATGCAATTTTAATTCATATTATGTATTCATTATATTTGGATAATAGGTCAATTCTGAATTTACAAATTGATGCACAAAATTGTATTGTTTTGCATTCCCTTATATACATTCATGGAGTTTGGTAGACATATCAAGAAATCTGTTATGAAATTCAAAGACTTTTCAAGACATCTCCAATTCAAGAATTTTTCAAAGTTGTAGGATTCATGTATGCATTCAGTACAAATGGCCTACACATCTATAATGCTTTTGATTATCCACAATAAATAATGAATATATAATACAAGTGCAAAATAAATAACAATGACAACTTTTATTTTTATTTATGGCCATTGCTGATATACAATCCATGTTATAAATTATATAACACAATTAGCTTATTTCTTGCTAAGTTACATTCTGATACCTAAAATATCTAAAATATAAATTATATATTGCTAAAATGGTTAATAAAATATATCACTGCTGTATCAAAATCATTTAAAGTGGAATATATTTGTGAAATAGACATTTATATACATTGTATAACATTATAAATATAAAACATTGTAGAATTATGTACAATATAATTACACATGTATTCCATGTTTTCATGTTTCTAATGATATAACTACATCAAACTATAACAAAAATTCATTGTGCCATAATATTTGAAAACTGAAACATGATTTTCAGTTACTGTAATGTTAAATTTCCTGTCTAACTGGACATAAGGAATATGTCTAATTAACAGCTCATTAAGAGGAACCCTAATAATGTGGAGGAAAATGCATTCTAGATCTACAAAAATCAGTCTGTATTATTTATGTCTTCCTTTATATAAATATATACAAAACAGAAAACATCAATCAAAACAACTTATCAATGATAGTTGAATTGTAATCTAGTTTACTGAGTGTTTAATTCAAAGATGATTTCATTAAAAAAAACTAATATTATTCTAATAATCTAATGCAATCATTTCTCTTTCTACTTCTTGATCTTCTATCTCTTTATCAATCTGACTAATTACATCTTTTTGGTGAATGTGATCAGTTGACGAATTGCCATCTTTCACACCAAGCAGCAAATCGTATGTGAACAAAACCTTGGATGGACCACATAAATGTGGTGCTTTGTTATGTAGCAAGTTTTGCATGACTATTTCCTCCTCTCCTTGAATCTTCTCACTTCCAGTCCACTTTTTAATTTCTTCAAATGCATGGAATTGCACAGAATTAATGTCTCTCGTATTCAGCTGTCTGGACTCCTGCAATGTTAAGAAATGTTGCATCTAAAGATGGATTAGGGGTCCATAGCTCACTTCTGACACAATATGTAACATAATATACAATATATATATATATATATATATATATATATATATATATATATATATATATATATTAATGAGGCAAATTTAATGCTATTCAAGTATATCAACTTGTAGATTGTTGCCATATTATATTCAATGTTAAATTCAATAAGAACACCAAGAACAAGTACATAAAATATTTAAGAAATATGAAAGAGGACATGCTTATTTGTGTATCTGCACAATTGTGCAGGCAAATGCAAAGCCATGACAAAGGCATGTAGCTCCACATGATCAACTTTGTTTATTTCCTGTCATGTTTGACTCATTCATAAAGAAGAAAACCTGTTTATTAATTTATTCCATTTCTTGAACATAATTGATCTTGACAAGTCAAGTATTTGTCAGAATTTTAAAATTTTATAATGAACCAGTCCAGTTAAAAATGATTACAAATTACTGCATTAGAATGTGTAATATGAAGATCTATATCACATTAATGCTATACTGATCCAGTCGAGGTTCTGTGTGAAACTGACCTACATCTCCGACAGGCCTGCAGATCATGAATCCAGCCCAAAAGACGAAAATCATCTTTTTGATAGACAGCTTATGCCTATTGCCATCCTTGGCTCCACTATGTGTTACTAGTTTTTAACTCTGCTTCTGTACATGATAATATCATATAGTATATCCTCCAACAATCAAGCTTTTTATGTGTTATAATTGACTCATAAAAAGTTCCTTCTGCATTTACTGTGGGGATTAATCATTCTATTGCAGCTTACAATATCTGTTAACTTCAGTGAATTTGTCACCTTTAGCGACTTTCTCCTTTTAAGACCACACCACCATGCTACCACTGACCTCTGACAAGGTCATTACCAGTAAGCACGACTTTGACATTTTTGCTTGCTCCTTTGTAACAGAGTTGGTTTAAGCAAGTTATTTACATGCTGCATTGCTAATATATGCTTCCTTTTCCATTCTATTTGTAGCTTCTGTAGAAAAATCAAATACATATGTGAATGCATAATCCCAAAAGAGTGTCTATAAGTTTCTAATGCAACAACAATTTTATTTTTGATTACTCCATTAGTAATGGGGAATGTATTTATAGTAACATGAGGAATTACCAATTTATACCTTGTGCTCTCTTCTTGTATCATTCAGCAGAATATCATCTAAATGCTATAATGCAAATTCAAAGCATGAAAGTCTACCATGACTTTTATTTTTGTACATAATGTGTACATAGTTTATAACATGCCGTGTGTGTAATTCATGGTCAAAGTTTTGGCTATAGTATTAAGTAGTTAATCAGATACTGATTGGCTAATCCTTGCCTTATTTTTTCATTTTGTGTCGTTTCAGGAGAAATGTCTATTAAATGCATGAAATGCACATTCGAAGCAATAGTCCACAAGGCATTGAAAGAAAGGATGACAGAATAAATCAAAGAAGACAACACCCAGTTTATTGTAGGCAATACCAACTCACTGGGGATTGTCCCCCAATAATAGGCAGTTGAGAGGGCATAAGTCCCCTTCCCCATGTACAAGCATAGTCTTCAGGCCTGTAAGTCATGGCAGAGCTGGTTCAGGATGTTGATGCTCCTTCTTCGTATAGCATTGACATGTTTCAGACTCAGCAATAGCATTGCTTGGGAACCAATGACCCTTGCATTGACCAAGACTGTTCTCCATACCATACAATACTTTAATGTCTTGGCCGATTTACACCTGTCACACTTCTGCAATCCACAGCTCTCAACCTCATCATACCCTCCCTTTCGAGACAGCCCTGTGTGGAGTCATTATTGCCCTTGGAGAAAGAATAGAAGAAGTTTGGAGGCAGGCAGCTAAGAAACTGCCTCTCTACCTTGCAACCCAAACTACACAGGCTTTTGGAGCCACTCATCCCCCGCCAGAGTGAATGGATGTTAAGTGGCCTCTGCACAAAGGATCTTCAGTAGCATATGCACCAACATTGATTTTTAGGAAGTAATCATACAGAGGCAATAAGAAACTGAACTTTAAGCTCGCTTGATCTCTCTATTCCCTCTGAATGGGAGGGGGTGAAGAGGGGAATCTAGGTCATTTTGGATGGGCTTTGGGTTTCATTTATCAGCAAGCCTATCCTTCCTCTCCCCTCATCACAGAGGCACTATCAGATTGGTAGAAGGATACCTTTCTGTAACTGGTGATATGATGCTCATAAAATAAAAAGATAAAAAGAAAGTGTAGCTTGTGCAAAGACCACAATCCACAGGGTTTTAATCAAGGCTCTTTTCTCATTCAGAAAGCAAATGGCAAGTTGAGACCATCATTAAATTGGGTCACCTCAATGGATTGCATCTCCAAAATTCAAGATGGAGATGGCAAGGTCCGCATCTCTGTTCAATGGGATAATTATGCCATCAGTCTTGATCTGACAGATGCATATTTTTAAGTCCCTATTCCCCAATCCACGTCATTAATTTTTTTTTCCGTTTTGCTTACCATGACACAGTTTATGAGTTCCAAGTTCTCCCCTAGGGCTTCAAGATCAGCCCTTTTACCAAGATTATGGATAGCATTGTACCTGGAGAACACACTCCATAACCACATGGTAAGCTCTATCCTACCCCAAGGAAGGAAGAATCTCCTCTCCTTTTTTAGATCATCTGGGCTTGCTAGTGAACTGGGACAAGTTAAACCTCTATCCATCAGTTTTTTTCTACCTGGGCATGGAATTTTTAACCAACTGGAATCTGGTGCAACTTCCTCGTGTTTACATAATCAGAATCGTTGAACTCATTGAATCCATTTCCAACATGACTCTGATTTCCGTGAGAAAGTGTTTGCAACTCCTCAGTTTATTTAATGCGGCAGCAGACTTGATCTCACTTGGCTTTTTGTCCCCTTACAAAAAAACAATGCAAGCACAATAGCACCCATTTTCAAGTTCCCTCAGTTTGACAGCCATGATCACATCCAAAAATAGCTTTGGCTTCTGCATGCAGGGTAAGTGAGCTACATGCCCTTTATGCTGACCCTAATTCTTTTCAGTTTAAATTTGAGTGTTCAGTGGCTCGTTTGACACAGATAGGCTTTGTAGTCCAAAATAGTTACTGTCATAGACGGCCACCAGACCCAACTAGATCAATCAATACTCCCTGTTTGCTTTGATGGATTTGCCAGTGAAATTTTGTAGGGAAGATTTAAATATTCATTTTCTTAACCATATATTAGTATCACAGGCCAACTGAAGCCAGACGGAGTTGCTTAAGTAATTAGGAGAATGGGTTATCATTCAAATGGGGAATCCAACTATTCATCCCTAGAAAGATACACAAGGTAGGGTTGGAGGCTCAGGACCAACTAGATGTATTGTGAAGTGTTTTAGTGAAAACCAAAAAAATGTTGATTTGTCAATATCTTCAAAAGTAAAAGTGACAACAAAATTTTCAAAATGACCTCCACTAATCACTACCATTTCCACAGATGAAAAACTTGATACCATTAGAGGTCTTTCAGTGAATACTGCATGTACTTAGGACCATCTATTCAAGCTGTAAGATTATTTTCAAGATGGTAAACACCATTTTTACTCAGGAGATATATATGATGTCTTTCAGTGAAAACACCATGCTGCTATTCTTATTAATTCTGGTGAAGCAGCCATAAGACTTTCAAGATGGCAACAGTGACCATGAAATTGAAAATCTGATTAGTAACATTTTCATTTAGGACCAACTAAACATTATAAGAGGTATTAATGTATACATCTAGTTCTGATACTTAAGTTATCCATACAAGATTAAACTCAGACCTTTTTATAGTCCAAAACTGGGCAAAACAAAATTGGATGGTAATTAATAAAGGTAAAACAAAATGTATGATTTTGGGGACATCAAAAATGCTAAACAAGTCAGGGAACCCAGAAATATCTCTTGCAATAAATAATTATCCATTAGAGAATGTCAAACATAAAAAGCTAATAGGTGTGTCCACAGATATTATTTTGTTATGGAATGACCATATTGATAAACTTTGTAAAAAAAACTGTCATCCAAAATTGCCCTAATCAGCAGAATGAAGAAATATTTACCTATTGAAGCTCTCAATTTATACTACAAGTCATATGTTCTTCCAACAATGGATTATTGTTCAAATGTATAAGGAAACTTTGCTAAATCTGAGCTTAACAGGATTTATAAACTTCAGAAACGAGCAGCACATGTAATTTTAGATGCATCTATTGATCATTCCTAAAATGTTTACAGAACTTAAATTGTTCACAATATATGACAGGTTAGATTTTCAGAAGGCAGTTCTTGTATATAAATGACATTATGGAACTGCACCAGAGTATCTTCAGGATTTATTCAGGCCTTTTTCAACACAATACCAGTTGCAATCAATACCACATGGAAACCTAGCACCAAAACCAAGAACACAGCAATTCAAAAAGAGCTTCCAATACTTCGGTACAGTTCTGTGGAACAAGCTTCCACTACAAGTAAAATCTGCTGAGTATTTAAGAAGAGATATAGGCATGTATATGTTTCTAACAGAAAATGGAGTTAGTATTATAATACTAAGAATGTTAAACAGTAATTATTGCTATCTTCATATAATGTACAGTGTTATACTCTCCTTAAGTGGGCCTCAAGGGAGAATAGTCCTTGACTAACGAGTCATCCTCTATAAGTAAAGCATTTTTACTATTATTATTATTATTATTAATGGTCTTGTAATGAAAAACTCACAATGATATGATAATCCATCTTGAATTAATAGCAATAATATAATTGTAAAGTTGGCTGCCATATTAAAAAAAAAAATCAGCAAAACTTTCATCATCAACCATCTTGGGATCATCAGAAGCCATTTAGTATAAATCCCAAGTCAATATGATCATATCCTCATTAAAACGATTTTCACAAAGATCATGGTGGTGGCCTTATTGGTGATAAGATTGGCACCATTTTCATTTATGACCAACAACACAGCATAACATGTACTTTCATGAGATCATCCATTCACAATGAATAGTCTATACAATTTTTAAGACAATAACCATGGTGGCTATACTGGATGTCAGATCAGCACCATTTTCAATTGGGGCCATGCTGACATCATAACAAGTCTTTTACCGAAAACCCTAGATCAGAATGACCATCTGTTAAGGAGGAATGATAATAACATAATTTAAAGATTGTTGTAATACCTTTCATTCTGAATATCAGATCAGGGCCATTTAATTTTGAAACTGGGCTGTCGAATACATTCTTCTGGTAGAGCAACCACCTTAGATGCAGGACATCACAGGTATGACCCTGGCTGAGTCATACCAAAGACTTATGATACTTACATCTGCCTAGTTTGGTGCTCAGCATTAAGAGGTTAGTATTAGAACTGGTTGGCCTGGTGGCAGATAATGTGACTGGGTGGGACATCATACTACATGCCTGTGACATGATGACTCAGTGCTAGATAAACTGCTACACTGCAACAATGACCATGAACTAGATGATAGTAATGTATGCAAATGCTGATTAGAGGATTTCTAATATTAGGATTGTTTCATAATATAGTGTGATAATAGATTGTATCATAAAATGATACATGTCTTTTAAAATTATCCAACCCCTGAAAATTTATATCACCGAAACGATACACATCTATTAAATTTTTTTTAACTTCTGACAATTTTTATTTCCAAATGATACATGTCTATTCAATTTATCCAAACTGTGAAACTTTCTATCACCAAACTGAGACATGTTTATTAAATGTATCCTACCTGTGAAACTTTCTATCACCAAAATAATACATGACTATTATATATGTAAGCAAACTGTAAAACTTTCTAACACCAAAATGATACCTGTCTATTAAATGTATCCAACCTATGAAAATTAAAAGATAAAACATACTGTGAAACTCACATGAGACAATATGTCTGCTTTCTTTAAGGAACTGTGTGATGATGGGTTGTAAAACATGTCAGCTGTTTTTATTGCTAACCCTTGACAATACCTTCAGTCAATCCATGCAAAAACATGGGTAACCAAAATGTCTGACAGTCATGTATTGTTATGTATATTTAATTTAATTGTCTATTAGTTTTTTAAAAAATTATTTCATTACATGTTATTGAAATGTAACATTGTTTACTAGACCTGAACTTGTCCAAAACTGAGTTAATTCCTGTTTGACCTGATTGACTATTTTTAATTTTTATTTTAATTTTTTAAAACAATAATAGCTTTTTTATTCTCTATGTGTATAAGCTAATGAACCAAATTATTATTCAGGTAAACATGTTGATTTGGGTCAGGGTTTAAGAGATTCCAAAGTAAATTCTATAGGTTATTGTGTTTTAAGTAATCAAGGCTCATTAGATCATTCTAGAAGGTTATTTGCCATTATATAATGGTTGTTTTTAGAAAATGCTAATTTGTGACCTGGAGTCAAGCAGAGAATTATATTATCTTGGGACTGTGAGGATTTTACCAGTCGTGCTTTAACATCTAGCACATTAAATTGTATTATGTTGTGTCCAGTTTGGGCTGAATTTTATTTTCTTCAAATTACTGAATTCAAGTGATTATTTTCTCTGGAAAAACAAAAGTTCCCTGACAAAATTCTTGGATAAAAACATTCACTGGAATTTATACTGAATTCGAACCTGGAATAATATTTCTGTGATTGAATAAGAGACTGCTGACACATCAGTACTTCATGGGCTAAACTGACATGTCATCACCTTCAATTTTGGATCTTTTTGGGACTTGAACTGAGTTTTATTCAGGAATTTTTATTACTAGGAATTGTGTTTTTAATTCTTGGATTATTGTTGGATTTAATTTGCAATAACATAAGTTTTTTCTCAGTTTTCAATTTGTATTCTATGGAAATAAATTATTTGCTAAATTTTACAAAGCTTGTTGTCTTCACTCTTTTCTGTTACTTATTTTAAGAGCATAGACCTCTATCACTATTCAATCACCTCATTTCCAGTAAAAGACAACACTTATAAATTTAAGATCCAATTTTTTAAAAAATTATTTGATTTTAACAAAAATACCAGTAGTCCAGATTTTTTGTAAAACTGAAATTTATGACAAGATTTAAAAAATATGGTGTCCTGTAAATTCAAAGGTATGAATATTTACATTAATTACCATATATCTCAGTTTTGTTGTTGTTGTTGCTGTTGTTGTGCTTAACGCCATTTTTCAGCACATGATAGGCTATTCATGGCAGCCAGTAATAATGGTGGAGGAAGAAACCAGGAAATCACCGGAAAGAACCACCGACCCACGAGAATCTAATGGCAAGCTTTCTCACATATCCACATTCGCCGAATCCTAGACTCGAACCCATTTTTGTAATCTACAAACTTCATTATAGGCAGATATATACAGTACTTTATGAATATATAATAAATCAACCTTTATATATATATATTTAGTTATATCTGAGAAATATTGATAAAGGGTGTCTTATTTATTACCTTTTATAATCTCATGTTTTATTCTTCATTGTCAACAAGGAAATCTTCAACATTCTTTTTCTTTTCTTATTTTACTTTATATAAATACATACAAAAAATCTGAAGTGACTTCTAAATGTAGGTGAAAAGTAGTGTCAGGACTACTTCAGTGTATTAACATATCCCACATTACAAACATGAATCTCCTACACTGGTATATCCAACTTCTCACATGCATGATAGAGTCACATAATGACTTTTCATATCAATGATAAATAGAATGTTATATTTGACAAACCACTATTGCACTTGTATATTTCATGCTCAACTTTGCAAAGATATAATTCTTTGAAACTCCAAATACAGATGTCAAAATATGTGCAACACTTTTAACTATTAATGCAGCTTGAAACACAGCTAGACTGTAGGAAGGTCAACTCAGTTTTTCTGCTGCTTGAACATGAAACACACTTCATACAATGACTGTAAATACACATCATTTTTACAACACTTCAATATTTGGTTTTGGTTTTGGTTTCCCTTTCCTGAGAACCTGATGCAATATAATTACAAGTCTTATATAGTTTTCTACCTCATTAGGAAAGCCTGAAAAATATTGTTTTCACTTTAAATAACAGAAGCAAGATGAAGTAATTCTTGGTTGTAATTAAAATAAATTATAAAAAGCTCTTGTATTTTTGTTTAATTTGAAATGAAATAATGCAGATTGTTTTTACTATTTTCTAAGATTGTATAAAATAAAATTAACCTACAGGTACTAAATTTGTTAATAATTAAGTAACTCGTTTTTTTGTTGAAAATTATAAGATTTTGTCTTTTTTTAAATTAAAATGAAATAATGAAGAAAGTTTTGACTATTTTCTAAGACTGTCTAAAATAAAATTACCCCACATGTACTAAATTTGTTAAAAATTTCAAGCATGAGGTTCGTCTGATATGTTGAATCTGAAAATATAGGTCTGTCTTTGGAAAATTTATCTTAATTTTTTTAATTACAACTATTTTCATGTATGTAAGCAAATGCATGAAATATGAAGGTCCAAGAACAATACCTGAACAGCCATACAAAATGTATACAAGAGTGTGGACACATGCTGCCAGTAACCCTGATGAAAGAAAACTCTCTGGAGAGTTATCTCCCTTGTCCTGGTACACACTGCCATGAAATCGCACCAGGGGAGGTTGGTGATTGCCATCTGGCCTTGTATCTGAGCCATATAATGTCTGGGAATCCCATCTGCATATATCTTGTATACTGGAGCTTTAAATTCGCATAGTCCAACTGGAATCATGGTGCTGGGGTCACACACGATGGCATCAGGGCTAGCAGCTACCAAGCCTAGAAACAGTCAGTCAAAATTACTATAAAACTTAATTAATGGCCAGAAAATACAACACAATACTAGGTAAATTGATGAAGTATAAAACTTAAAACATGTGTAATTATCATCTATTTTCAAATTTATAAATTCAATGATAATCACAATTAAGGTGTCCATGGCAATGATGATCAAATTGACACTCATGATCATAATGATAACAATCATATTCACAGCTTTTACACTAGCACTGCCATCATTATCATAAGCATGGTGATTTAAAAAAAAACTGCCACCTATTACTTTTATAATTACTCCTAATTGTATCTTTATTTAAATATCTGTTTACCTGATTACTTGCCTTATGCAAGAAAATTAAGAAATTTATAGTACTATGTATTATGGTATGTTACAAATCATCTTTTTGTTTCTGGAATTTGTAGAATCAAGAGAGACATTGTGTTTGGTGCCAGTTTGTACTTGTGAAGAGATCAAATTGTTCTGAGATGAGTCAAGTGTTACATTAGACCAGGGAAGGTCCAACCATATTTAAAACCCTTGCTTTCGTACCAAGTCACAGCAACCTGATACTGTTCTGTTAACAATTCTCAGTTTCTTGTTACCAGTATACAATATATATGCAACATGGAGAAATAAACAGTATAATTCAATATGGAAATACCCCTGTAATCAAGTACAAAACAATAAATTGAATTATTTTCATTGGCTCATGGCTTTCTTAAGAAAATGAGAACTTTTCATTGTTATTTTTTGTGTGGAATCAGCAGGTGGAAATATTAAAACAGAATTTTTATCTTCTTCAATAAGGCAAAGAAAAACCCCACTGCTTCAGTTTTAACCTAAGACAAATGGATTCTAAGATGATACTTCCCAATCAACCATGTGACCCATAGAGATATTGGTACATGCAAATACACAATTGGAAACTTTTGTAAAATCAATGTTACTGCAGGTGCTGCAGTGTCTACAAATACTTATTTACATATCTACTGGGTCCAATCAACTATAAACTCTCTTTATGCCAGCTAATACATATAATTTTTAAAATTTCAAGATGATATGATTTTCAAGCTAAATATTAATTTTAGAAACTGAAGTGAGGAGTTTTCATCAAAGCTGCATACTTTATACTGTTCTACTTTGTTTCTAAAATGGATGAAGTAAACAGAACTGCTAAAATCACTTAGACTTCTTACTATATAAGCATATGTAACAAAGATTGTTAATCACTGCAAAAAGGCATAACCTTAATATAAGTTTTTAATGAATTTCATACAGAACCATAGAAATTAACATCTTAAACATATACACAAAGGTTTGGGGTGAAAAAATGTTCATCTATATCTGGTGAAAGCACTGATGATAACAATTTTCATATTCTCTGTTCATGCGTGCGTGATAACTGATCCAACCTTTTAGCATGCCATCCTTTGGAACCCAGACTCCAGATTCTCTTGTCTTGTGCCCAGTCAACAACTCGTAAGCTTCACATATCACCTTCTCCATCTCAATGCCATGCTGCAAACAGGGATTATCTGCCATGTGATCATCATCAGTATTTTCTTTGATGTGAGCTAGAAAGAAATGCCATGGTTTTCCCTTTCCAACTCCAACAGCATCACCAAACTTAGAGGAAGTGATGCAAACATTTGCACGTAAATCAAACCATTCTCTGCTCCGCTGTGCTACATTTATTTCCATAGCTATTACTGTATCAAGACACTCTTCTGTTCAATACATCAGTCACTTTAGACATTATCTAATGAAGATAAAAAGAATGAGATAAATTCAAGCTTCAAAATTTTTAGTTTCATAAGTGTATTGGTGCAGGAATATACCAGAGACAAGAAATCAATGTTTTCAAAATCAAAATTCTTAGATCAATGCCCATAAATATGTGACAAATCAAAGCCAGCCAAGGTGACTCCCATTTGTCATATGAAACTGATTACCAAATAATTATTACTAAATATACTCTGTGCAGTATATTTCCAACTGGTATAGAAAGAAAAATAATTAACATGTACTATGGTACATTTTGTTTCTGCAAGCAACAAAACTACTATAATCAAAAATAGAATCAAATGGGGGTAACTGGCCGATTCAGATTGGTCTAGCTCAGGCTGATTCTGACCAAATGCCAGACTAATTTTGACCATGTGAAATATCAAGTTTTGTCTTGCATTTAAATATGCCATTTACATAATTTCAAATATGATATTTCTCATTATTTATGCTGAGCAGTTAATATCCACAGGTATTCTTACTGTGTTGGTATGTACCATGGTACTTTTTCACTGTACTGGTATGTCTGCAGTTTCCATCAGTATGGAATACATGGAGTTTACCTGCGAATTATGTTATGACTTTAATGATATTACCAGCATGTTTTCATTATTCATAACAAAATAGATTTTTTTTGAACTATCATCTTTTTACAAATTGGTTGTATCTGTCACAAATGAATGGTGATAAATACAATTTTATTGATGTTCCTTTAATTACATCTTTGACACCTGCTGCATGTGTTAACATTCGGCTGAATAAGTTGTGAAACAGATTTGTAGAAAATCAAACTTTCAGAAACATTTTGCATTACAATTTTTTTCTATAAAAACATAATATTTAAGTTATTGACTAGCATATGTAAATTAGCTTTATATACATATTCCTTTGTTAGACTGAATCATTCAACAGTTCTCAACAGCACATTTGTTATCTTAACTATATGTAATTCTTTGTTGTCTTAACTATATGTAATTTTTAAAATAAAAAACACAATATTTAAGTTATTTACTAGCATATGTAAATTAGCTTAATATACATATTCCTTTGTAAGACTGAATCATTCAACAGTTTTCAACAGCACATTTGTTGTCTTAACTATATGTAATTCTCAAGTCCTCTAAATATTTTTTGTTGAGTAAGCATATTTTGTTTACTGGTCCTCTATAATATCTTGCCTAGGTGTAGGTATCACATTCAAAGCTTCCCTGACTATTATATCAATAGTGTAGCAAGAAAAGTGTATGCATCAGCGTCAACACTTCATATTTTTCTACAGGATTTCTATACACAAATGTCTTTCACATTATTACCTCTACGGTAAAGCTTAATCATCCAACTGTAATTACTGCCTTTCGACTGCAACTCGTACAGCAGTTAAAATACACAAGCAAATTCATCTACGGTAAGTACTGAATGTTACAATGTACTACAATGTAGGATGTAGCACGTTTTTGTTTTAGTGCTATCAGAACAAAAATATCGGGTGATGTGTCTTGTCTTACGTTGAATGATTAGTTACTGGCCATGAAACATTTTTTTTTCCTGTCTTTGTCTGACGGAATTAAACTATAAAATGTGTTGGGCTCCTGTCCTAAAACATTATATTGTTGGTCCCTAATATAAACGCGGTATACCCTGGGACGTATCGCGCGGTAGAAAATACCGCAGTACAAAATGTTTCGCGGTACCCATGCTCTAGTAAATCAAATTCATACTGTTCTGTTATTTGCAACAATAGGTCAGAAGTTCTCTTTTATTTTGCAGTTTAGTACCTGGCTAATATTATAAAACTCCAACGTGATCAATAATTTTCGTCTGCAATTTTGTTTATATATTTAGCACAAACAGCCTTTGTCACGTGTCCAACTAAACGAAAGGTGTCAAGTGTAAAACACAAGACTATTCGCGCAAAAATATGCTCGACGCGAGCTTGATGTTGAGGAGGAAAAAAAAGAAAACATTAATCTGAAAAAGAAAAAAAACAGTGATAAAAATAGATCAGATTACCCCCTAGTCCGAGTTTTCTCTGACCCTTGTTACCCCACTTTTGATATTTGGACATTTATGTTGGGGTGTTGGGTCAGATTATATTGCCTATCAAACAGCTGGAATTCGCCGACACCATTTGGTATCGGCATAGGGTAGCCTAGCTACGATGTCGTAGCCTCACCTTGTTTTGTTGTGGTTGAGGATACGAACTGATACCATATGCAATAGAGAAAAAAATCCTCACTAAAGTCAGAAACAAATAGTTTAGAAATCTACTAAATAAATATAATCATTTTGTCTAAGAAGTTTGGTTTATTTTGAATTTATTAAGCCCTTACGCGGTAAAATAAATTGGAATTGTTACATTAAACCTCACAGTGTCCACCATGACAGATAACGCGAGATTCTCGCCGTGACCCCCCCCTTTTTTTTTTTTTACATAAGGCTTGCCAGACTATATATGGATATTCTACGCTATGGTACTAGTTGTTGAATGACATAACATGAGAAGATAGAGAATGGATACTTGCATAAATTGCGGAATACAGTTTTTGTTGAGAAAGTAATTGCTTTTTGGTGGAATTACAAAGTCACCGGTAAACCGTATTTACTTTTAATGCGCAGATTTTCCGACTCAAACCGCGCCATATTATTTTTACTACGATTTGTTTACGTTTCCAAATAAGGCATTAACGTCCTTATATGGCACACAAACAAACGAGGCTGAGAACGGAAGTAGGCATTATTTGAACTAATATTGCAGATGGTCAAAACGAAAATATCGGATCAGAAAAGTAAACGAGATTTTACCACTATTTCTACAATGATATGCGATAATTCCAGTATTAAAAAATGACTACTCGATTAATTTGATTATATATTAAAGAACATGTTCAAATTTTTTTATGTTAGGCTAAAAAGAAAAAAAAAAAAACACCCGGCTGCTCCAGTAACACATATAGACTCATGTTAGTACCCTGTCTACAAGGTACTAATATTAGTACTAAGGTACCCGCTTATTATACTCTAACTATACATCCCCGTTTGTTTGTAAACATACACACACACACACACACACACACACACACACTGATTTCAATAACGAAAACGTTTTATATGATAAAAAGCACAGAACCAGGTCAAATGAATCATTTATTTATAATTTCTAACCTGATTGTGACCAGAATGGCAGTAATACTGGCATACCTTGCACCTTTAATGCTTAACGTACCGTAATGAGGAAACCCCATGGTCTTTAAATTTTCGTTTCCTTATTTAATAATTCGTTTTGTTAAAGTTTATATTGGGACTTTAAATATTTGGCGGGCTTTGTAGTGCCATCTATTGTTTTAGTTTTTTGGGTCACTCACGTGATTCCGCTCATATATATATATATGGACCAACTGTGGCTGCTATGGTGGTGTGTTAGGAAGAGGCGTAGAGTGAAGACGTTCCCTGCAGTGTAGCAGTATAACCACCCCTCCAGAGCAAGCACACTAACCTAACCCTGTGACTGCACCAGAGATAACACTCCTAGTGATTTCTACTAAATTATTGACAGGAGCAAGGAGGCTTTGGCAGTGGCAAAAACTTGTTAAGACAGTTAAAGTGGATTGCTTATCGTTCCTGAGTTTGTTTTAAGGACAAAAAAAAACAAACACCCAACGGTCCTTTTCAGGGCCATTCACTTCTTTCGAAAAGAGAGATTGCTCATGTTGCCAAAATCAACTAAAAACTCAAAATCACTTCTTTAATCCTATGATATACGTGTTGTGAGTGTATGAGTGTAGGTCCTTATTATTCTAAACAATCAAAACCAAGAGACATTTACGTTTCTTCAGTCTGGTATATTCTGGTACAAATTGTTACAATTCAATATCACAACATAACACAACACTTTTTTTAAAATCAAGTTCATAGAATTCTGTTTCTTTTTTCTTTCACTGTCTGTTTTTTTTTTATTTCTTCACTTTCACAGTTTTTGTCTTCCTTTTCTTCCTCCCTTTTTTCTCTCCAACTTAAAAATTTTTAAGACAAGATGTGTTTAGTCCATGCCATCGTGGTGGGACGAACGTATGCCAACAAAAGCGACACGGCAGCATGGAAAAGAAACTGGGAAAACATTCGAAAATCTAACCAAGCCAAACAACGAAGAGTGGCATAACTCCTGTTACAACAAATTGGGATAGCCCATGACATTCCTGAAATGCAAAAATTGCAATACGTCTTGGCTCCACGTTACACCTTGAAAGTAAACCCTCAATAAGTGCGAGGACCGCTGTTATTTTGTGGCAAAGATTTTAAAGACGGAAAATACTTTCGCGTCTAACATCATGATGAACATTTCGATTCCATTACCAGTATCACTTCATTCCAGTCATACAGTTATTACTGTGATAAATGTGATGGAAGTAACAATCTAGGGCAACACAGACATTGCAGATCGAAACGTGAGGGAAGTTTAGCCTCTAAGCCCAGTCTGGACGAAGGAGAAGAACGAGTACATTACCCAGCTTGTCAGCACACGTTTCTCAGTTCAACTTGTTACCAACAATATCTCAAGACACAAGGTTCACATTAGAAAAGTGCTTGTCAACTTACGAGAGTGTGCCTTACCTGTTAACAAGGCATACATATCAATAATGCAAAGGCACATGTCTGTTCAGGAAAGGAACGATGCCACATTTGTCACCAAACCGTAAACTTGGAACACCAATGTTACATTCATAAATACATTCTAAACATGAAGAGGAAGAAAATGACCAGACGAAAGGCAATTTCATCTTTTTCGATTTATAATGCACGCAAGAGACTGACATTCATATTCCTAATTTCTGTATGGTTCACTGAGCGTATGAGAAGTGCGTCCAAGAATCTACCTTGACTCATTGCCCTCATTGTAGACTTGTCATCATACACATCACGTGCTCACATGAGTCACATTTACGACTCAAGTAAACATGATGTTTTTAACAACATATTAGACTGATATTAATATATTCTTATCAATAATTACATTTAATGAAATAAAATGAAATAAAAAGATTTATACAGAATTCATTCCTTAACGCACATAATTAAACTACAGGGTCGTAACAATATATATATACATATATATATATATATATATAAATAAATATAAATATATATATATATATATATATATATATATATATATATATATATATATATGTGTGTATGTGTATGTATGTATGTATGTATGTATGTATGTATGTATGTATGTATGTATGTATGTATGTATGTATGTATGTATGTATGTATGTATGTTCTCCAGGAAAACAATTATTCAGAAAAACGAAGTAATATATATATATATATATATATATATATATATATATATATATATATATATATATATATATATATATATATATATATATATATATATATATATATATATATATATATATATTAAACAGCCGATCCGATTAAGATCTGGTAATATATGACAATGATTTGTCATTCAGTCCAATTTTTCCGGTTGTCTTCTTCCGTCTTCTTCCGATTGTCTTCTTCTTCTTCCGTTTTGGGGGAATGTGGTTCTCTCCGACGGCTGTCAGCGTCATCGTCGCAGAGAGGTGTAACAACCACATTTTGTAACAATAGTGTGGTTGTCTAACAGGACAGACACTATTTCCGCCATATCTACTGGCAATTTTTCTAATTCCGATCTTGTCCATTTTCTTCTTCAGCAGTAAGCGCAGTTTTGTTTTGGTTGCTCAAACGTCACTTTCAGTTCATCTGTGCTTATTGAACTAGCTCGAATAATTGATTTTATCTGGAGGTGGGGTTTTCTCCCAGATAAACTAGTGAAAAAGTTTTTGTGAGAGAAGTCAATGTTTTAAACTGATGAAAAATTACTATGTATGTATGTATGTATGTATGTATGTATGTATGTATGTATGTATGTATGTATATATATATATATATATATATATATATATATATATATATATATATATATATATATATATATATATATATATATATAAAGAATACAAATCATATGGCGAATAACAACCCTCTCAAGCGTACTGGATCCACCAAGGGATCACGTTTGTCAGGGATTAATTAAAATAGATGCAATAAACTGACGACGAACAGTACGAAACTAGTAACTAACTGGCCTAAGCGCTTTCGACTCTTAATGAGTCTTTTTCAAAGGCAAATACAAAACATAGTTACGACAAACGAATAAACACAAAAACGTTGCGTTTGTAAACCTCTACATTTCTATCTTCACATGTGCTAAAACTATAAATACAACCAGCTTGTATAGACTAATTGCGGAAACTGAAAACGTTGTATAATTCCCTAAAAGTCTACAAGCCAAAGCGACATCTATTTTTACTTTGTGTACATATGTAACGCAGATTATATCCCGGATATTTGATTCTATACCGGTTATTCTTATAGTAAAAATTGAAGGATAAGAAGATTTAGAAAATGTTAAATTCTACTAGTGCATAGTTTTCATTTTCTAGTCTTCTTGGTTTAAACCGCTTGGTTTCAATGTTCTAAGGCGGCGTATCCAGTATGATTCCTTTTCCTTCCTGGTTTCGGAACTCCAGCTGTGGTTGTTGGCAATAGCGATAAGTATTATATCACTGAAAGTGTGGCCAGGGGAGGAGAAGTGTTCTGCGACCGAGCTTCTATACAGCTTTTTTGTCATCCAATCAGATCTATGATTATACTATATATAATGTATAGCTGTATAATGTTATACTGTATAATGTTAGCTGTATAAAGTTATAATGTATAACTGTATAATGTTATACTGTATAATGTTAGCTGTATAAAGTTATAGCTGTATGTTATACTGTATAATGTTAGCTGTATAAAGTTATAACTGTATAACTTTATACAGCTATTATACTGTATTATTATATAATACAGTATATAATGTATGTATGTATGTATGTATGTATGTATGTATGTATGTATGTATGTATGTATGTATGTATGTATGTATGTATGTATGTATGTATGTATGTATGTATGTATGTATGTATGTATGTATGTATGTATGTATGTATGTATCTCTGTACCTATATACAACATGTATAAGTCTATCGGTTGTTTTAAGAAAACAATGATATAATTATATCAAACTTTTTTAATTAAAATTTATTTTATCCTTTCTTCTTCTATTCTTCGTCATTACAACATAGCATCTGAATAATATATTCATTTATTCACTGATACATAATTGTATACTTATTTATATTATATATAGATATTGTTATATTTAGTCTAGTTTAAAAGTAACAAAAGAAAAGAGTGAAGGCAACAAGCTTTGTAAACATTAACAAGAAAATTTACTTTTCCAAGAAAACACAGTAAAAGTATGAAAAAGGACTCACAGTTTGTGATTATAGTCCAAAATTTCATCCTCGAATCAAAAATATAAGTCCTATCATTAAATATCCTAAATGAATCCAAGTTCAAATCCCGATGAAGTTCCAATATGACTGACGATGACGTCAGATCAATGCAGTATTGCACTGATGTATCAAAATTTCGAAGTTTGATTTCGTGAATCTAGAATAATAATCCAGCTTTAGAATTCCTACTCCTAACAGCCATGGTAGAGGACCCACCCTACCCCACCCAAATGGAAGAAGACTTTAGAACATAACATACTGTACACAAATTATGCGCACTGTGGAAAAAATCCAATGAAGAAGAATGTTTAAAAGAAAAGATATGGACGTATTTGGATCAAAGTTAGAAAAATTACCAGTAGACATGGCACAATTAGCTATCCTGTTAGCCAACCACACTTTGTTCTTACAAAATGTGGTTGTTACATGTATACCTCTCCACGACGATGACGCCGACAGTCATGGGAGATAGCAGACAACCATATCATATAAGTTCAATCTAAAAATTATAACTCCTATCACTATCCAAAAATGAAATCCAGTGGATAGACTTTTCATTACAATAACTTGCAAAGAAATAAAATAAAAATGAATTTAAACACTAACACACAAGTATAAATTGCATACCACACACCTACACAAGCGCCGTCAGCCGATACCTAGCTCGTGTCTGTCGCCCAAGGCGTTCGCAGGTTTTTCAAGGTCATCCGCAACCTTAACCTTACTGCTAACAATGCTAGTTTTCTTCAATGTAAGGTCGATCGGATATGCCGATTTTCATGGGATCTTCACTGCTAGATGCAACTCTTCAACGCCGGTCTCCTGACATATGGCATGTTCACTATACCAGAGTCTACCAGAAAACTCGATTTAATCCTTTGTCGCGCTCTTCCCAACTTGCCCTGAACAAGTTAATTTTTTGCATCGCACGGACGAATGGACGGACAAGGCGAATTCAACGGGGTTGAGCGTGCCTTGTCAAGACCTCTCTATCGGTATCACGCATTGCAGAATGGGTGCAATAGTTTCGGAGAAAAGTGGATTTAAGCTTACAACAAATTGGTTTGAAACAACGCGGTGGCAAGTGATTTTCTGGAGCTCACGGACAAACGGACGGAGCCAATTGAAGGCAGTTTGCACTGGCAGATGCATCTTATTCAGGTCAATCGTTTGGCATATGGCACTTATAGATAAGTCCAGCAGTTGGGGAGAAAGCATTTTTTAATCGACATGTTTTTAACATTGGAGGGGGGGGCTCAAAAAGACGGTATTCGTCAGATTACGGACGAACGGACAAGACGAATCTACTGGTATATTGCAATAGCGATTCGCTCCAGTCGTTTAGCCAGGGGAACTAATTCGCCTCTTCTTAGCGCTCCTAGCCCATTGTTCTTCCAATGCACGGCTTATGGAAGATTACGAACGAACGAACAGAAGGATAATTTGCATGCGGTTTTCACTGCTATATGTGTTTCATCCATGCCGATGTGTGTCGTACTGCAAGATAAGTGTTATAGTTTGGGAGAAAATGGCATTTAAGTCCCACCTTGCTCTTAAACTATTGCTTCTCTTGATCGCACGTACGAACGAACATGACGATTTGCAGGTAGTTTTCACTGCCAGCTGTGTGTCATCGAGGCCAATGTGTCAGCGTAGCGCAATTGAAGTTATCTGTTCCAGTTTGGGAGAGAATGGCAATTAAGCCATTTTTCACACGAGGACACACAATGCACTAAAACTATTGCTTCTCTTCGTCTTACGGACGAACGGACAGGACGATTTTCATGCGGTTTTCACCGCAAGCTGTGTCTCATCGAGGTCAATGTGTCGGTGTGATACATTGAAGTTATATGTTCCAGTTTGGGTGAGGATGGCAATTAGGCCATTTTCCCACAATCGCGACAATGCACTAAAACGATTGCTTCTCTTTATCTTACAGACGAACGGACAGGACGATTTTCATGCGGTTTTCACTGCCAACCGTGTCTCATCGAGGCCAATGGGTCGGTGTGTAGCAATTAGTTATCTGTTCCAGTTTGGGAGAGAATGGCAATTAGGCCATTTTTTCCACTGTCCCGACAATGCACTTAAACTACTTCTTCTCTTCGTCGTACGGACGAGCCGACAGAGCAATTTGCATACGGCTTTCACTGCCAGTTGCGTCTCATCACAATCAAATGTGTCGGTGTGTAGCAAATGAAGTTTATCTGTTCTAGTTTGGGAGATAATTGTATATGTCTTTAACAACTTATAAACATATTTTCGTACTATCAAAATATCTTAATTGTGGAAAATCAGTATTTTTATAAATTTCTGAGTAATGTATGTTTGTATGTATGTATGCATGTAGGTAGATATGTTTGTAAGTAAGTAGGTAAATAAGAATAGTGTAATATGTGTAGGTGTATGTATTTATGTATGTATGAATGTATATATTGTATGTAATTTAATTACTTGTGTGATAGTGTTTAAATTCTTTTCTTTTGCATTTTATTTAATTTCATTGCAAGCTATTGTAATGAAAATACGCTTTGTCCTGCGAGAGGAAGCTAAAATGTAAGGCTCTGAGCGAATTTAGAAGAAGTTTGCTCATAGAAAATCATCCAGGGCAATGGATTGTCTGGGAAAATTGACAGACACGTCCTGGGAGTAAGAGCTTGGAAAAACAAGGGCCGGAATAGCTATAAGGTCTATTCTCTACGTATTAAGTCTTACGAATCCAAAGTGGACACAAATTTGAAGTGTGCGAAAAGGACGGGCACCTGCAAATTTGGAAAAGAAAGTCAAAGTGAAGGAGGCCTGGACTTACCAGCGCAAGAGAGTCAAAAGGAACAATCACGGTAGAATTCTGTACAAGACAATGACTTCGATATATTCAATGTGATCTAAATGACGATTTGAATTCTGTAAAGAAGCAGCTTGATCGGCTATTGGTATCATTATTTCTTGTATACGAAAACCCCAGAAAAATATAGAAAAATTTAAATCTAGAAAATTTAGAAAAATATAGATCTATTATATCTTCAAATTCAGAACAAGCTGATTAAAATCAAATCTTCACAGTTATACATGAAGATCTGACTACGACTAATTGGGGAAAGTAGGGGCATGTTCTGGTGACCTGTTATCACCACAATCACTAATTTTATCAACCAATCAGATGACATCTTATTTCTTCGCGTTTGGAGACAGCAGTTTGGATAAAGAGCATGAATGTGTACCGAATGATTTGATTCACTTTCAGATTTTAAAAGCTGCATTTCTATTGGCTAAGTCAAAGGTCACCAGAACATGACCCTTAAGCGGTTGTCATCAGATCTTCACGTAGAACAGCGGAGATTTGATTTTAATCAGATTGAATTCAGAAAGATTAGAATTGGTACAGTCCAAATGTCTTTACTTTGCACAACTGAAAAGAAAAGGTCATGAAATAATTATTTGCATAGCAATAAAAATGATTGTATTGCTTTGTATGTCTCCTATAAATATTATATGTTCGTCTTAATATTTTTAAATAAATGCATTATGTTTATAAAAGTCAATTGAATTATAATGCTTTTCATCTGCACTATGGCATAAGTTTCCATCTTCACGTCTGTAACCATAATTTGCTTTTCAAATTTGAGTTTTATTTTGATCTCTGCTCTTTTCTAATTGCACGGTTCTTGCGAGTCAGTTTGCAAGTGGCATGCCCTTAATATTTTAGGAAAGAATATCAGCTATCAGCTACGGTATATAATCCTTATGACATTATGTGCCGACGATCTATCCATAAGACACTTGATGCCATGTTAATGTTAACAACAATTCGACCAAGTGACATGTCAACAAAATACTGCCCAACAAGGATGCCTGTCGATTTGACTTGTTTTATTTTCTCTGGTTTTAACGGCACTTTTAACATATTATTGGCTATATCATGCCGAGGCAATGGACGTTTAGTGTTTTGCCCAAGGACCCACAGAGGCAGATGACCCATGTTGTCCATGGAGGTCAACAAACTTGCGTTCGTTGGATTACGAAATCGACGCTCAATCGAAATGAGCTTAGGGCTCCCTCGGCACAAGCGACGTTTGACCAAGGTTGTGCACAGGTCAAATATATAGCCCTTTCTCGACATAGAATTTTGTAGAAAATCAAGAATAATTATTCTCCTTATTCCAAAATTTCGGGGAAAAAACAATTTAAAAAATCCACAATAACATAAAAATTGTAAGCATGCTGAGAAGAATCAAACCGTAAAAAGAGTCATTCATACCTCTCAAAATCTAATTGCCTGCGGAAAAACGACGTTCCGTTGAACAATAATAACACGGTTAATACTGTATAATATTTACTAATTATGGTAATTAACTCTAGACAAATGCAGATACGTTTTATAGTTATTCCTGTTGACTACTTGTATCGAACAAGACCCTATTATACAACCCGGAAATATCAAATATCGATATGCATGGGTTGTATACCCTCGTCCAAAATGTACGTAACCGTATATATTCAAAACATTTCGAAGCTGATTTGTGTTCTATCTTTACGCATTCACTAGTCAGATGCATATTACAAAAGATCGAGAAGTATATAACTGTGTCCATATAGTGTTTATTGATATATAATTGAGGCTGAATACTCTGTGACTATATGCTTGAAAATTGTTCAGTATACGCATACACATATACAACACGTTTTGTTATAATACAACTATAATTCTATGTTTTTTTTATAGAAAGGAATCACGCACTTCCTCGTTTTGACCTAAAATCCTAAATTTGAGGCTCTTGGAAAAATCTCTGTGAATAATAATTGCCCCGAAAGGGTAAATGCCATTTGGGGATGCGCGCTTTTGTCCAGCACGTATTGGTACAAACATGGTTATATGGCAGGGATAACTAATTTTAAAGGTATGATCCAGAGGTTATATGACTTGTTCTAAGGACCTCTGAACAATTTTACATGCAAGTATAAACTGGTCTTCTCATGCTCGGTAAAAGTATACATGCTTATACGGTGGAGACCTCAATAGTTTCCAAGATAATTTGTAGGCCGATAAATCAGTTCCAAATCTGTATTGACACTTAGGATTCAACACGGAAATATTCTGAACATACTTCCGAAAGGATCCTTCAGCTTAAGATAACTCAAGAGCCGCGAGATATACTGGTGTCTAAAATGTTAACCGATGTGTGAGAACGAATGTCTGCACGCATTTTCACATTATAAAAAATAGGCAAAATCAGTCCCTAGATATTTAATCAGTATCAGTAAAGGTGTATGACTGATTTATCTAACTATTTGGGGATGGGTCGGATCCCGTGGATCAATGTCATTTGCATGTAGATTTTTTTTTTCTTCATCCCGAGTAAGTATGTAGGGTTATAAGTTGGAGATCTCAATAGTTTCCAAATCATGACCCTCTAGTAACTGAGGTAGGTATGGACCCAATGGACAGCGTCAGTTACTTACATTTACCTTGACCTACCTAGTAAATGCATGTACAGCTTTAACGTGGAGATCTCAATAGTTTCCAAATCGCGACCCTCTAGTCACTGAGGTAGGTATGGACCCAATGGACAGTGTCAGTTACATATATTTACCTTGTCCTACCTAGTAAATGCATGTACAGCTTTAACATGGTGATCTCAATAGTTTCTAAAGAATGACTCTGGAGTTAAGTTCTTGGGGATAAGGATGAACAATATGGCATTACCAAGGGATCAATTGTAATGCATGTTGATTCGTAATATATACTTCAGTCATTGATCACATAAGCCAGTTCTCATACATGTTAAGCAATCAAAATGTCGGATTATCTTAAATTTACTTAAGTTCAGTCCATGAGTGTGATAACATTCGAAAGTGTTGGCACAATCTACACCTACATGGATATCATTGACAAGCTTTTGATGTGTTTAGCTTCAACGGTGTAGGAATAATTCATGGACATTGCACATGTACCTGACAAAACTGGTACTCTCGAGTAACATTTTGTAACTTTCTATCAAAGGCGTGCATAACAACGAAAATGAAATGCTTACTTTCCACGTGTCAGAAAAATATGTAATGTCATAGAATATCAGCAAAATGTGTGGTAGAAAATGAATAAAATGTGCTGTCGCAATTTTAATAACACATATTGCCTACGTTGAAAAGCGACACACAAAAAGTCTTTTCTGAGTGAGCCTCGCTTCAATTCAAAGCCGTTTTGTACGAAACTTAAGCGCTAGCTTGGCCCCACCACTCATGTTTGCTTTTTTTTAAGTTGATCTTTATCAATTAAATTTAATATGCTACTAGAATAACCAAAGATGAAATAATAGCAAATTTTCCATGATGATACGTTCATTATAATGTAAGTATCAGGTGCTATTTTATTTATTTATTTATTTATTTATTTATTTATTTATTTATTTATTTATTTATTTATTTATTTTATTTTATTTTATTTTATTTTATTTAGCGTGAATTTCAGTCTGACAAATATTTCAAGAATACGGGATCTGATCATTTGAACTTCAGGGAGCACATAATAGAATGGGCGGATTAATTTCTAATCCTACTGAATAGTGATATAATCCCACCTTCACCCGTAACATATATTTATAAAGTGAAGATAATTTATGAAGGATTATCAAGCCAAAATGACCTTATAATCTTTCGATATAAACACGACGACACCTGCTGGTCATTGCCATTGTTGGTCAGCTGTCAACTTGATCAACTTGATTTACAATTCGTCACACTCTAACCGTTGGGTAGGGTCGTTGAGTCGTTCATTACATCACCCCCTACCCCTGGTAAATGTAGACCATCTTGAAAATCAGTTCGAGAGAATCTGTATTCGAGTCTACAAGATTAAATAAGTATCAACACATTGTAGCTGTTAAATATAACTTTGTGTGATCCACGGTCTTCAAATCCAATGAGATTCTATTTTGAGTCATCTGTCCGTAGACAATATACTTTAAGGTCAGCTTTCACATAGCCTGTAAGTTTTTTTGAGTAAGGTAGCAGTGCCCATTATATTCTATTTTATTATGACGATTCAATCTTCCCCGGGACTCATCTATGCATTCTGTCACCGTTCTACTGACAATTTTCACACACCCATTCGTATTACACATTAAAATTAATTCTAACTTGTCGAAACCCTTCACATAAAGTAATTCTTCTGTAATATATACCGTAGTTTACAGTTCTGCAATATATCATGTGGTTTTTGCGTCTATGCGATTTGCTTGAGAGTCACGATATATAATAAATGCACGTGACAGATGTAGATGTTGTTATATTCAAGCGTACTAAAGTATAATAAGGTATTATTGCCACAGTCTAAAGATACCTCTGGTCCTTACTTCTAAACACACGGGACACTATTTGAACTAAAAGTTCATAAAGGTATGGTACAGCGAAAGTCAGTCATCAAGAGATCGAAAGAGTATAAATTAAACGTTATCTAAACAATTCCAAAAAGAATATGTTATCCGATCTCAAAGTAAATGTGTAGCTATAGAATTCGTTCGCTCGTGAGTTTAGGCGTGAAACACATATAGTCGCATACAAAATCTTCCGATGTCAATTTGATTGTCGGAATCTCATTTATCGTTTATGTCACGTGCCTCCTACGATATTATTTCTAATACCGAAGAAGGTGGACAATTAAAATTTAAATAGCTCTGAGTCCCCAGTCAGCAATGCCGACTGTTGATGTGTATGAATAACTCCAGGTGAAAGGTATAACTTTCTAAAAAAAATGTATCAAATGTATTCAACAATTTCATCGACAAATTTCTCAATTGCAATTTCTTTCGAACACAGTTGCCAATTACTATCTCATCATATGATTAACAGTTCGTAAGTGAGAGTTTATCTTCAGTGTTGTCTCTGTTGCTCGGCGCTGACCAGTTATAATGCACTTTTGAGAGAGTGACGTATATAAGGTGAAGTTGTTTTGCATTTAAAACATGCGCAAAAAAGAGAAAGTTGGCATACCTTTATGCAAACTGTAAAATCTATTGTTGACATCTCATGAATAATTATGGCTAGTTTCATGTTCCTTTCTTTCAGCATAACACTGGTTGGTATGTTGACAAAATGTAACGCGCATTTTAAAAATAGATCACATTTTATCATGGGGTGTGTGCTTGAGACTCTTAACACTAATAAACACTATTAAGTAGTCAGTATTACCAGCGAAGAAAAATGGGAAAATTCGTTTTCTTTAAAATTCTAACCTTATGCAAAATACGAACCTGTAGAGTGATGACACCTAAATAAATCTTGTTTCTCTTTTGGTACTACTTCCGGTACCATTGACTACCTGCTCTCCTGGTACTTCCTGATCCATCCTTCTGACACTTTCGCTATTCTCTATCACGTGCTCCAGCATTGGGCATGCACACAAACTGCTGACGCCACAATGACGACTACAACGTGCTCTCCATATGTCTTCCATCTCTTGTATCATTTCACTAGAATTCTTCCAGTCTTTTAAAGAGCGCACTTTTCGGAGTACAGTCCATCGCCTCTATATTACTCTACGATCCATCTATGGCGACGTTCATAACATGTACTGACTGAAAACTGGATTCGGTCCGTACATGAGTGGTTGCTTATTGAGACACCGCGGAAGATTAGTATTTCTCAGTTTTCATTGGATACGGTCTGGAATCTTTGAACCTGTCCAGGTTTAATTTACCACTCTCCGGTTGTTTTCAGGTTTCGGTCCCCAAAAACCTGAAATTATTCCAAGCTGGTAGTTACATCACTGACTGATTGCAAGACAAACAGTGGAGTCTCTACCTGGTCGACAGGGTGCAACATTCCCTTTGAATTGACGTACGATGAGTTGTTGCGAAATGGTTTAAGAACATATAGGCGGTTTATGGGGTCCCGAATCGGCCTAAAGTCGTAATCTTACATAATTCGTATTGACATTATCCCCGGTCCTCTTAACTACTAATTAACTATAAGAAAATGTGTTTGCCCGAATCTTGAAGCATCCGCAAATTTTCCCTTCAAAGTGACTGTTCCCACTTTTTTCAAACGAGGATAAAAAGATTATTAAAACCCGAGTCGACCGTCGGGAAACAGCATGCATACATGTATCCATTTCTATAATATAATCTCATCCACGTGGTTTGTCGTATAGCCGCCATATTGTAGCGATTAGGATAATTATGACAAGAATTTCGCATTAGTATTTTTAGCATTCCAAACTTCCTCTTAGTGCGCAATGCTCTTATCAATCCAGCCTGTAAATAGTCCTCATGCTTTCTTGTACCTCCTACCACAAATATATTTACGCATCTAAGACAAACGTTTCTGACGACAAATGCAAGAGAACAAATATTAGAATAAATAAGGCTACATGAAAAAGTATAAAATCGTTAAAGAAATAAATAAAATAAATAAATAAATAACTTCCTTTTAAAAGTAGCATGTCCGTTCGCTATTCCCCCCTCAGTTTTACAACTATACGCCATGACACCATGTCTCAACCCAATCCAAATGCGATAAATTCTAAACCTTGCACGCATTTAGATAAGAACTCACGGTATGAAGGCCGTCCTTTACATCTTCAGCATCAGTGGCGCATCCTGAGGTGGATTTCTCCGAGCGATTTAACCTGAAATTTCTTAATATTTCACGTCACTTTAATGTAAAGAGAGAAATTGTTCTCAAAACTTATACTTAGACCGGTGGCGAGGATGGCAGCTGGCAACTTAAATAAAAACATTAAAAAAAAAAAAACGTTCTCAGTGGCAATGGAGTTAAGCCCCTAAAAAGCACAGTTCCCGGGAGCTTCAGTTCGGGCGCCACTAAATAGCAATGCCCCCTGGCGCCTCAAACCATCGCATCGCCCCTGCTCTGCTTGGTCAATTACTCTCTATGACTTTAAATGAAAACTTCGGAAATTATTCCTCGTAATTAATTGTAACTGCTTACGTAGGTACCTAGATTAACTGGGTTAATGTTCCCATGTTAGTCACTATACCATGTTATTTGACCATGTGACTTCAAATGAGCACATTAGAAACCATACATTGAAAATAACTCTTTGTAATGAGAGTACATATAATGCATCTATTTAATTTCAAGTAGGTAGAAAATTTCTAAGCAATTACCACTGGGACAAACAATTTAGTTTAGGTTAGTCAATTTTTTTGTAATGTTTTTTTTTTTTTCGAAACCAATTCCAAAATATTAACATTCCATTTTGAACCTACCATCATTCAAACATATATCTGTAAAATAGAAGTTACTCTCTGACCACTATGATTTGAATACATGACGTCTATGGTTAGAGGATATCTGTGCATAAGCTCTGAAACTCTTTGGACTTCATCACGATTTACTTAACTTTGTGAAACTAACAAACATATTGGTTGTTTTGTGGCAGTTTATTACGCATTGGTACCAATAAGAAAAAACGATAATGTAATCGAGGTAGTTTTATCAATTAAAGTTTATTATGTGTTCTTTTGAAGGTTATATGGCCCAAAATATATGGCATAATGACCAATATGGGAATATAACACGTTTTGGCCTGCGTAACTTTAAGACACATTTATGGTGTCAACATGGCCACCAATGCAAACAGCCTCGAGATTCATCTAAACTTTTTTTGCAAGAAAACCCAATAATTTCAGGTTGAACAAAAATTTACGTTTTAAGGAAACCATTAAAGGTTTACAGTTATTGTTGCTGGATTCCGTAACAGTTTTGCTTTCTGCAACTTATTTTAACAGTTTTCTCTTTCTTGTGCATGCTATATCAAAAGTAACAAATTGTCTTCTCTCCGTTTATCACGTTAACTTTTCTCAGCTACATTTGAATGATGCAAGTTTAATATTGAAAAACAATATATAGCCCCCCCCCCTCAAAAATCGTATGGAGAGAAAAAGTTCCTCACATTAGTTTTGTGAACCGTTGTGACGCCGGATCTTGTTTATCGTCCTATAATTATAAAAGAAAATGTAAATTACTTTCAAATACAAAGTTCCACGCCTGGCCTTATATCTCAGGCTGTTAATGCAGTCAATGACAAAACTCATTCATAATCTGTTGCTTATTTCATTCAGTATGTTTTCTGCTCATCAAGTCATCGTTGACTTTTCTGTCTTGTACTAAACTGAAGTTGCAGGACTCGAAACTCAAACATTGCATTAAATTTACTTGCCCAGACAAAGTTACACCCACCTACAAGTTGCCGGTACCTACCGACACAAGGGTTCGTTACAAAGAAAATTAAATGAAATGAGGGCTGTGGGGTCTAACCTTAGTAATACTTCCTCTAGCCCACAATTCATTGACGGGTGCTCTAATTTCTTTGTAACGGGCACTGGGGCCCCAAGTGACCGAGTGGTCTAAAGCGCTGACCGTTACGGATCACTGCCATCTCACCTTTGTATGCGTGAGTTCGAGTCCAGACTCGGCTAACGTGGATAAGTGAGAAAGCCTGCCAGTAGCTTTTCGTGGGTCGGTGGTTCTTCCCTGGGCTTTCCAGGGTTCTTCCTCCACCATTAATACTGGCCGCCATGTATAGCCTATCTTGTGCTGCAAAATGACGTTAAACCCTATAACAATAACAATGTAACGGGCACTTGTGCTCAGAGACATATGCGACTTTGAGACATATTATTTCATTAATCTGAGCACAGAGATAGCTACGACGGCAAATTTCTGTTTACTATTCTTTTATTATTTAACTCTAGCAACCTGTTCATTGGAAGAATCACGCACGTGTTTGAAAATGTCCATCTCTATCTCCTTGGTGAAGAGTACTTTGAGGCATATATAACATTGGGACTAAATATAATTGACTCAAACATGTTCATCTTAATTTGAATGAAGGACATTGGAATTCCACCCACTCACCAACAAGCCTGATCTACCTGGTGTTTCTCGTGTTTTTTGATAATTTTTATAGGAGGAATTTATCTTGTTGACAACTTAGAATTTTCTTTGAATGAACTTTTGACCCTCATCCTGGTTCTCCCTCCTATCGTTTCTTAGTTTCTTACATAATTTTGTTTACTTGAGAAGTTCTTCATTCTTGCATTTAACATCTAAGGCAGAATCAGTATTATTTTATTACAGTGTTTGGTTCATTTGGGTAGAATTAGTTATTCAAGTATTATTCACTGTAAATGCAAAGTGCTAAGCAATAATATTCTCTGAGACAGAAACATTAATTTGGACTCATAGTGATTTCAGGGAAGAACATATCTGGATGATAATATTGATACGTCAAAAGACTGTTAGCACATCGCCACACTATAGGCCACTGACACATTATCATATTCGAGACTACATGCAAGTTATAACACATTCAATATTGGAATTTATTTGAAATACCATTTGAATTTAGTTGGAAATTTGCACATTTTGACTTTTGATGCAAATTGTAGGACTATTTGGGATTTATTTAACAAGACTGTAATAAGATTATGTAGTTCAATATCGTTTGCATATGAAAATAGAAGTCCATTCGGTCTTTTAGGTTTTGTACATGTACGCACAAAAATATTTTGCGATAATTATTACGTCAAGTTGGGCATCAGTAATCGTTCGCCTCTTTAAGCAATGTGATACAAAACAATATTGGGCAAGAGCTACAATAATTTAAGTCTAAATAACTATCAGTCAATGAGAACATAATTTAACCTCAAATTACATATATTATAAAACATGATCAGATACGGAATTTCATATTTTTTCTCTCTTGTACCTTACCATACGTAACGAGTTACGTTTGACCATGAAAAAAAAACCCAAATACAAACAAACCCGAAAATACATTATGGTTTCTACGTCATAAGAAAACTTGTTTCCAGAGAAGCAGTGGTGCATGCTCGTCTGCTACATAAATATTAATAAGTTTTGTTGCCCACAAGTTACCGTAAGCACACTAAAATATTAAGTTTATATTTATAATTGAACCCTTCACGGCCCTTCCTTTCATTAAATGTCATGAGAAACACAATGTTTATTGTCAGTATATCACGAATCTACCAGAAAATAAGGCAGTTCCCTTTGTCTTTAATTTCTCGTTTTGTTTTATTACTTTAACGCCTGTATAGCATAGCGGTATTACGTTTATTATGCACCTGACTGATCCTAGATTTCCGGCAACGGTACGTGCTAGTCTGGGATGCGAAGGCAGAATATGAGATTTTGTGACATATAAGAATAGTTTAAACGTGCTGGACTAGCAATCCATGGTTTATTGGTTCGTTGACTATTGTGGTGTGTCTCGCAGCATGGCACTTATCGTAGTTAGTTTGTTTTTGTTTTTATTTTATTTTTGTTGCGGGCGCAGGCAATTTTGGGGTTGGTGTGGTGTTCATATGCTGATGCGCCGTAAAATACAGCAATGCAACGAAATGAGACGATTGAATGTAAATATTTCGATGTTTTAAAAATATATTAATGGTCGCAACTACCGCTTAAGAGAAAATGCATGTATAAAAGAATTTTAGTTTAATATTCTAAACCAGCGGTTCCCAAGGTACCACTCGCTTGGGGGCGGTAGGGTTCCAAAGGGGTAGAGCTAATGCTTCATAGTGCTTGTTACGGGGTAAGGTAAGGGGGCGCCGAAGATAACAAAGGGGCGAAGGAGGCGGTAGCCCGAAAAAGTTTTGGAACAACTGTTTGACATTCCAGCTGCCATGTATATGGAAACCACCATTGTAATAAATTTTCGGAATGCGTTGTACTAAACAAAAGCAACGAGATAAGACGATACAATATACATATTTCGCAAGGAAGTAATTCAAGACTGTAAAATATTACAATAGTGAGTACAAGTGCAGAGCAAAGCTGCTCTTTTTGCCACTATAGATGCGGGGCCCCGAGTGGTCTAAAGCGCTGTCCGTTACGGATCACTGCCATCTCACCTCTATCTGCGTGGGTTTGAGTCTAAGATTCGGCGAATGTGGAAAGCATGCCAGTAGCTTCTTGTGGGTCGGTGGTTCTTTCCTGTGATTTCCCGGTTTCTTCCTCCACCATTAATACTGGCCGCCATGTATAGCCTTTCCTGTGCTGAAAAATGGCGTTAAACCCCACAACAACAACAACCAATATAGATGCAGGAAAGTTCAGAGAGCAAAACCAATCTAAAATATCGCTGTCCTTGTAGGATGCGCACCAGAAGAAACCCCCCCCCCAAAAAAAAAAAACCTGTGGAGTGCAAACCAATATGACCGTTTTTAGAAAAAATGCCGTGACATGGCACAAAACACACACTGCTAACGAATACAGTATGATGGGAGCCTTATTAAAAATAACATAATTTAACGTTACTTAATATAAAGCTTTCAAAACATGTTTCTGTGATAAAAGGAATAAAATATGACAGACTATACATCGTGTTAGTAGAAGACAATTATTTCGTTTATAATTCTGATTTTATATAATTTTTGGCGGATTATTTTATCTGTCTCAACCTTTTGTATTTAACCTCACTCATTTCGTTGCCGGTCTCTAGCTTTAAGTTTCTTTCTTGTACAAGCAATGTTGAGATAAACATTATCTGCAAACTAATTTATAAAGACCCTTTCTCAACGTTGTGTTTGCAAAACAAAATAAAACTTTTCATCAACTATTATTTCTCTTATACTCAGTTACCGTTTTAAACGCGTTATCAATCTGGTATACCAGTGATCCACCCACGGTGTACAGCGTGACGTCATCGCCATGTTTTTCTTAATACCGCTCAATGGCGTCAATCCACTTATAACACACCGGGTATGGATGCCAAACCACACTAATGAAAATTTTCCTACTTTAAGTAACAGTAGATTAAGTCTGGTAATCGTAATATGTAATGGTATTTCACAAAATAACCCCTTATTACCTGAGTAATCTGGTCACGTTCAAGAACCTGCAACTGCAACCAAAATTTGGCAACAATTCCAATGAAAAAGACCACAAGGTACAGTAAGCTCTTTTAACCAGAAATTAAGGCCCCTAGATTCTGAAACAGCCTGCCAAATGAACTGAGAGCTTATGTTGATTTCGATGAATTTGGCAGGCTGATCTACACATGACTAGGGTCTTACAGTAAACTCCCCCCCACACACACACACACACGCGCGTGCCCTTTAATTAAGCAGTCAGATGAAATAGCTCAGGTACTTCATTCAGCCTTGTGCTAAACATAAACCATGATGCCATATTGCTTTAGGACAAGAGCCACAAGCGACGTGTAGTAACACGGATGCTGGCATCAGTTTAAAATTTATAAATAAGCTATATATTTTTCTTGAAAAAACAATTATTTAATATGACGACCACAGCACATTTTTGCTATGGTTTATGCACAAGTGATTCGAGATACCAAAAAGATGGTGTTTGGTTCATTGAAAATGGAAACAGCTTTTTGAAGGATGACCAGGAGAGTGAAACGTGTATGCGAATGGCACTCCATTGAGGCCGACGTGATTTACCATAAAAAATGTGACGAAGAATACATATATATGTAATTTGCATTTTGTTGTGAAAATGGACTAACCAAATAACTTCCCGACCCAATTAAATTGGGCGTTATAATACCTATTTTTTTTCCCTTTTATTTCTGACTCTATAATGTCTCCAACACAGGTTTTATCATTAGAGGTATTGGCACAGTTTCTTAAGTCAAACAGCCTGGATGCCATCATCATCAACAACAACAACAACAACAACAACAATATCAACAATGATGATGTAGATAATAATAATAATAATAATAATAATAATAATAATAATAATAATAATAATAATAATAATAATAATAATAATAAATTTATTAGGTAATTAAAACAACAAATAAGTGTATAAACTCAACAATGCAATAGAATGGGGAAGAGTATACATCTATTTTTGTTTAAAAATATCAAGATAATATATGTTACAATGCATGAATATTTAAATGTTACCTTGATTTTACAAATTATTATGAGAAATATTGACTTGTTAGAAAAAACAAATATTTGATTAAGCGGTCAGTGACTAGAATAAAATGTGAAGACACAAATGTTATTTTTATCTTTACAAAGCTTGACCATATTTGACAGTTTTACCATGCCCAGTAAATAATATACTTACAAATTTATGGAATACCAAGAACATTATCATTTTAAATAAACCGAAAGCTATTTATTATTTTCATTATAATTTTTTAGTTATTTTATTATTTACGTTTTATTGTTCAGATGCAACAAAAGAGAAGGACAGTCTTAGACTCTGAAAAGAACAGCGATAATAATAATAATAATAATAATAATAATAATAATAATAATAAGAAGAAGAAGAAGAAGAAGAAGAAGAAGAAGAAGAAGAAGAAGAAGAAGAAAAAGAACTTTTATTACTTACATACCCATGCAATTTTGACAAAATTACTGGGATTATTTGCGATAATAATAATAATAATAATAATAATAATAATAATAATAATAATAATAATAATAATAATAATAATAATGAGTAGAAGATTAACAATAGCCAAAAAAACTCCACCAGATAACAGTAACTTTCTTTACTTACACATCCATTCAAGTATGACCAAATTTCTGGGATGATTTGCGATAATAATAACATAAATACCGAGAGGATAATAGAAGCACTGGACCAATAATAACAACAACAATAAATTACACTTGTAAATTTGAAAATCATCGAAATAGTTGGGGTACAATATTGTTTCAAACGGTAGAAAAACATACAAGAATGTACAGTTGTAAATCAAAGCGTCAAAATGACTTCTAGTTTGTATGATTAATGTATGCACAAATTAGAAAAGAGGAAAAATCGACATTTCTATTGTTTACAATAATTTACACACAGAAGAGTACAGAAAATTAAAGATTTAAAATGCACGATTCAAGAAACGATCGTATTCCAGAGAACTTAAATACACTTGATCCCAAAAAGTACAGTATTTGTTCTGACGCAGGTTTTAAACAGTAAGGATTCGATATTATAACCATTGCTTTAACTTAATATAGGAATATTCATCTGCTTTAACTTAATATCGGAATATTCATCTATATTCGGATAAACAAATTTAGCTCCTGGAACATCATTTTTAATAAGAACAATAATACGAAAAGTATCACTGGTCGCCATTATGCTGGTTAGCCGTGTCCGAAAATCTATTTTAAGAAACTGATGATGTCACTGCGTGTGACGTATCAAAGTGTGTATGTGTGTATGTGTATGTGTGTGTGTGTGTGTTTTAGATTTTTAACGAAGCTTTAATAATGTTTCAGTTATATTGCTACGATGTCTGCAGTGTCACAGTTTATAGTGATGTCTACCAATGGGGCATCATGCCGCAGACATGTAGCATGAAGTCCCACCCAGTCACATTATCCTGACACCAGGCCGACCAGTCCTAACACTAACCACCTAACGCTGAGCGCCGAGAGAGGCAGCTGATAGCACCATTTTGTAAGTCTTTGGTATGACTCGGCTGGGGTTCGAACCCGCGACATCCCGCATCCAAGGAGGACGCTCGAACCCCTAGGTAAAAAGTACAAGTGCCATTCAACTTAAAGGTTGAGAATTTAAAATAGTGTCACTGAATTAAAACCTGTAGATCTGCATGTTATACACTACAGAATTGTCTTTTAATCTGATGTTACTGTTGGCATTGTAATAATTTTGATGTGTATTGCTTCTCCGTAAATGTTTACTACTGTCTATATAACTACGCTGAGATAGGAATTGTTATGTCGTCTGTAAATTGATCCCTCTAGAGCTAGACTACCGACGTTGAATAAAATTATTAGTATCTTGTATTGTAATAATCGTCATTATTATTACAATTATAGTTCCATCTGTGTCCCTTGGAAACCACTTCTGAAATTAAGTTTAGGAAGTTAGTTTTTAAATATAAAAGTAATGACATGAGACAATTAAATAGTGATATCGTTTAAGGCTGTAATGTAATAATCTAATACCCGTATAACAATTGATCTGGTCATTCACCAATATGTTTATCCTGTTTTACCACTATCGTAATAAAGTTCATAAATATTGCAATTGTGTTTCCAACTGCTGTACGAAACCAAACTTATACGAACGATCAACAATGTAATGTCTTCGTAATCAAATCAACAATGACAATCAGTAATTCGTTTTGCTGATGTAAAGAAGTCTTCTTTCTCATAATTTTCAACGAAATATCCCATTATGACACAATATATAAGGAAATATCTCATCATGACACAATTTCAATAGGAATATCTCATCGTGGCGAGGTCAATTTTTGATCAGTAAATCTAAAATATTTGCTGCTTCTATAACAATTTCTGACAATTCGCCAACGCGTCACGAGGGTTTTTACTTTAAAATCTACGTTAATATATGTTATTGCACAACTGGCTTCGTATAGAGCGTTTTCTGATATACCCTTCTGAAATACAAAACATTTTAATAAACAAATAACATGGCATCAAGAGCTGCCTTGACAGACATTGACAAGTTATCCTTTCATCCAATTGGGTTTTTTTTGGGTGGGGGTATTTGTTTTGGGGAAGATCTTGCTTATTTTTTTATTTTTTGTTGTTGTGGATTTTGTTTCCAGAACTTGTAACTTTACAACCTTATTAGCAAAGTGGATTCCGTTTTATAGCGTCCGGAACTACCATTATGACATAACTTAGACGTTAATTGCAAGATTAGTTTTCCACTGCACAGCGGTTGGATCTGCTTTGTAAAACCAAATTTAAAATAATGTATTACAGAAGTAGATAGCTCCATCTCATTGCACGTATTTAGAAACCTGCATTTCTGCACTTCGAATTTTCCACTCACTGCAAGGTAGTTATGCTTCCTTTTAATCCTAAATTTATTACAACAGCAGTTTTCATTGTGCGGAAGTTGGGGCCACTACCCATATGCCGCTTCCATTTATTACGGGTATCATTGTATGCCGATGCAAAAAAAACTGATTATATATTAATAATTAAAACTTCCCGCGCAGACCATTTGCCTTTGACAATTGTCCGTTCCTCCTTGCGTGGCATGTCCTTAATGAAGGTCAAATTCTGGTGCAGAACCGTAAACATTGATGCGTATGAACACCTACATATGAGGCAAAACGTCGCTTTGTAAGGAAGTGAATTCGTTTACAAATAGCACTTTTTGACATTTTGTATATGGATAACATAGAATGTCATCTCCAAGTTTATGACCGTAATAAATAAAATATTTCTGGTGTTATTAAGTGCACTTTGATTATTAGACCAACCATTATGCTATTTAAACTTTGCCCATGTTGTGGATTTTGAGAACAGTGTGTGTGTGTGTGTGTGTGTGTGTGTGTGTGTGTGTGTGATAGAGAGAGAGATTTCATTCTTCTATTTTATTTCATTCCTATATTAACTTAAATAGTTTAGAAGCTAGTACAAACGGGATAACCATTCCACCACAATTATATATATATATATATATATATATATATATATATATATATATATATATATATATATATATATATATATATATATATATATATATATATATATAATGCCAGGCCGTTTTATCTAAAGGCACACAGTGCCTATGGTCTACAGAAATAACCATGTTACCAAAACGTGTATACACAAGGTGGTCGAGTCTAGGATTCGGCGAATGTGGATATGTGAGAAAGCTTGCCAGTAGCTTCTTGTGGGTCGGTGGTTCTTTCCGGATGATTTCCGGGTTTCTTCCTCCACTATTAATACTGGCCGCCATGAATAGCCTATCGTGTGCTGAAAAATGGCGTTAAGCCCAACAACAACAACAACAACAACAACAACAACAAGGTGGCCGGTGGGGACAATGTCAATCGTTGTATTGAAAAAGTGCCTAGGACCTACAATGATCTTGATCCAAACCTTAATTTGTCTACACATCATGGTAAATATTACCTCAGTAAAGTAGCACGCATCCTTTCGCGTCATGAAACGATGAAATGAACAGAACAGAAAATATCTCATTACGATGATATTCTCTGAAATAGAATAAAAGAACAAGCATTAGATAATGACCTAAACCGATGACCATTCTAGTAGCATGTAGAATGATCCACGATAAGATACATTAAAGTAGTTACTGTTTGGGCGAAAAATCAGTTCAAGCTATCCTGTTTTTTTATATAAGCGTGTGTGTGGTGTGTGTTGTGTTTATGATTTTTAACGTAGCTTTTAAAAAATTTTCAGTCATATTTCTACTATGTCTGCATTGTGACAGTTTATAGTGATGTCTACCACTGGGGCATCATGCCGCAGACATGTAGCATGATGTCCCACCCAGTCACATTATCCTGACACCAAGCCGACCAGTCCTAACACTAACCTCTTAATGCTGAGCGTCAAGCGAGTCAGCGGTTAATACCATTTTTGTAAGTCTTTGGTATGACTCGACCGGGGATCGAAGCCACGACCTCCCGCATCCGAAGCGGACGCTTTAATCACTAGGCCACCGGAGCGGTCTTTTATATAAGTAAACCAGTTTTAAATATTACATTTATTGTACCTCTGACTGTGTTAAGCCAAGTTTTAAAATTATGAAATTAATAAAATGCAAATTTCAGGTTTGATGACGAGTTGCTGGAGAAACAAAACTTTTTTATCCAATGCGCTGAGTTTGTGCTGCGATAAGATTTATAAGTCATGGACATGGAATACAGTCGCTCAGCCTGTGTGAAGCAAGTAAAGGCCATTCAAACAAAATAATTTTTTAAATAATAATTTGATAAGTTTTCACTAATTTGATTTTACTCTTTCAGCATCATTTAAAGTACAAATGAAACCCCAATCATCTAAAGAAATAGGAAATTACAGTCTAAAAGACTCTTCAAAATTAGGTCGAGTGAAACTGAATAAAATATGGATATATAAATTATTTTAGACACCAGCCTTTTTAAATCCTACATAACAAAATACTTCTTTGCATATAATTAACTTCTAGTGCAAGTACACGTTTAGACCATACAGAAATCTGCGATTCTTGTTCCCATTTAATTATTTTTTAATTTCTGAACATTTTCCTAAACTGATTTTACACTTTAATATTTATCTTTTATTTAACATTTTATTTTAATCTGAGGTACAGTTATTAGGAACGTTGAAGTTTTAAATATGTAAAGCCATGAACCTTGTTATCCTTGACAAAAGTCATCAAATCTGTAGAGTTCTGTGGAATTCTCAAGATTAAAAAGGAACAATCTTTTAAGCATAATACTGTGTAAAAAAGCTCATTCTGAATCTTTGACATCCTCTGATATTCATGAGAAAATCCGTTATTGCCAACAGGGTAATAAGACGTATGTTTACAAATCTTAAAATGAGGATATGGAGATGAAAGGTTTAAATATGGTGAAAATATGATGAATATGTTTCCGGAAGATTTATAACATTGACAATTTCTGCCATCAATCATGCTTTCTCTCAACGAAAAGAAAACCACTATTACCAATATTTTAGTAGACTATTCACGTCATTTCAAGAAATTGTATTATCTTAAAAGAGAAGGAAGAAAATAATATTGCGACCAATCTGTTAATTACACGGTCTTAAAAAGCGATCAGGCCAACATCGGACACTGATACTTTACAATGCACTCTTTCGAACTGAAATAGTAAACTATATTTGTTTCAGCTTGTGGCCATTTTAAATGTTGATGCATCCTTACTAGTTTGGGACAACCAATATGCGGCACGAGCAGCCTGAATAACATATTGGTTGAGTATTTATCTTCACAAGTACATGCATTCATTTCATTATCTTTGGTACCAGTTAAAGAAATGTACATGGCGATTACGTTTTATGAATTGTATCAGTATCTATATACTCTGGTCCAGGTAATGAAATCTGTTAATATGCAGTAAAAGTAAACGTCATTGTCGCTGTTTGACTTACCTAAGCAATAAGGTATTGCCCTAAGACTGCGCAGCCATGCATAAATCTGGACAAAATGTGGCTGATATTTTTCACCTCATCTACGCGCTATAACCTTTGCTACAGTACGCTTTACAAGTGTACAATTAAATGCAAACATATAACTGTATATGATGAATGGAAAAAAAAACAGGATTTTTTTTTTGTTTATTTGTCTATAGAAATATTTCATACAATTCGTCAACATACACAAATACATTTAAGCAATGTGTTTTATTTTTGAATTTGTATGTTAGTTTAAACGGCTACTAACTCGTTATTGGCTATACCTTGTCGAGAAAAAACATGCCACTCCCAATGACACACCATGGTAGCTTGCTTGAACGGATATTGCACCAGCGAATCTTCAATCGCGAGTTTGAGGCTCTGTGAACTGACCTAGCACTGGATGTCCCATTAAGTTACATGTTAAAACTTTTTTGAAGGCTTACGATTTTCGTGAACCTTTATCATAACTTTTATCATAACTCTCTCTCTCTCTCTCTCTCTCTCTCTCTCTCTCTCTCTCTCTCTCTCTCTCTCTCTCTCTCTCTCTCTCTCTCTCTCTCTCTCTCGATCGATCGATCGATCGATCGATCGATCGATCGAAAAAAAAAACGAATTAGCATTCCTTATAAATGTTAGGTATTTTGTTCTGCCAAATTCCAGTTAATCTATTTTTTATATCTTAAAATTATAAAGAAAAAAAACCCACATGCACATCTGATGTTAAATTTCGAATGTTTACTGAGATAAATGCGCACATCACAATGAAAACATAAAAGAAAAAGCTGATACGATGTCAATGCGTCTAATTTCCTGGGATATGGGTGGTGCTACATGAGCAAGTTAAGTCATAAAATTGATGTTTCGAGTTTTTAAAAAAATATTTTGAGCATGATATGTCAATGACGAATAAAACAATTGATGATGAAATGTTAAGTTTCACTATTATATTTTATACAAACGCCGTGGCAGAATTTACCATTTATTGCACTGCAGTGATTTTAGTTTTTGTATTTTCGATTAAAGTTTAATTAACCTAGAAACTATTCATTTAGTTATCTCACAAACATTTTGCAATGTCCGTTGAAGTTTCTTCTGTTGCAAAAAAGGGAATTACTTTTAAGGATGATATAGCGGAAAGCAGGAAAGTTTGTCGTATGATTTATACGTCGGGACCTGTCTTAAAAGCGGTTTGATCACGATAAGAGAATTATACTACGTGTGAGCTTAAGTAATTCGGAAAGGTGATGTTTATGATTTTTAACTTACCTTTAACAATTTTTCAGTCGTATTTCTACGATGTCTGCAGTTTATAGTGATGTCTACCGCTGGGGCATCAGGCCGCAGACATGTTGCATGATGTCCCACCCAGTCACATTATCCTGACACCAGGCCAACCAGTCCTAACACTAACATCTTAATGCTGAGCGTCAAGCGAGGCAGCTGTTAGTACTATTTTTGTAAGTCATGATGTATGACTTGACCGGGGATAGAACCCAGGACCTCTCGCATCCGAGGCAAACTCTCTAACCCTTAGGCCACCGGAGTGGTTAATTCGGAAAGGATTAAAGACGTTAAATAATTATGATTGGGTTAAAACATACAACAAAATAAATATTACTTTGAATATCTCTGCAGTGTATGCTATACTTTGATGTCAAGAAGCATTAGTCTTTACGATGTATGATTAAAAAAAGTAATTTTGCCAGAATTACCGATGTTAAATGATTGGATTACTCAAGAGAACAAGCGGCATAAAACTTGGTCGTTTTTTTTTTTCCTTTGGCATTTAAAATTTAAAGCTTGTTGAGACAACGCCAAAATCATAGCAACCAAAATATCACAAAATCCATATTAATGGTTGGAAACGGGGATTTCTGTGGTTGCAGTCAGATTCAAAGGTACATGAATATGCATTCGGATCTTCATGTATAGCTGATTTTATAATCCGATATGGTAGAAAAAATGACGCGTCATTAGAATCTCGATCTCATAAAAGCATATTAACCGCGACATATATGCCATCACTGAAATATATAGTTGAGATTAGTTAGTGGTCCATAGCAGGTTATTATACTCCAGTTCATTGACATCTTGTGGTTGAATGTCGAGTTAGGCTATTTTGTACATTAACAAACTTGCACCCTTACAACCAAAGGTCATTGTGTCCTGTATTTTATGCATTACTAACATACTAGTACAGTTCACACCTTGAGTCCAAAAACTGTATAGATCTGAGCCAGCATTGTTAATTTTCATGTTCATACATTTATTGGTTTTCGTTTTATAATCTGCAATTTCAAACTGTACTTTCACGTTCATCTAATTTTTGAGAAAAATTCAGTATCAAATATTTCCCTCTAATAATCTGAGTATTTTTTTAAAAATTTTGTACAAAGTGCCATGTTTATGATAAGGTACCGTTTGAAAAATAAAAATATATCTATGCATGCAGATGTCTCCCCCCACTATTGTTTTAATTTTTTTGTTTAGATGAAATTGATTTTTCAAGGTTCATTTATGGTTGTGACTAATAGGTATCGACATTTTGGCACTGAAAATAATGCATTCTTAAAATCAAAATCACCTATTATTTTGAGAATCGCCCATGGCATGCATGTTTCAAGCTAAATTACTCAGCAGCACATGCATTGCAGCATGGCATATACTGTATATCATTCAAACAAGTATAGCTGGAGTTGAATAAAACCGTGCACATAAATCAATGCGTTTTTACGTCATAAAAGTTGTCACCTTTAATAATCTAACAGAACACTGCCTGAGATTAGGATATAATGTCACATGTCTGCAGCATGATTCCCCAATGCTAGACATCACTATAAACTGCCAAACTTCAGACAGTGATATTACTGAAAAATTGTTAAAGCTATGTTCAAAATCCAAAACACACACACACACACACACACACACACACACACACACACACACACAGAGGAATAACAAATGAAGGAGATAGTCTCTTTACATCGTTTTAAGTTTTAACAAATTAGATTGACAAGTAATCAATCAAGATGTCAATATGAGGAACTAGAAAGGTTTTTTTTTTTTTTTAAGCAAAAATGAGGTCCAGCCAAATCCCAACCATAGCAATAATGTTATTTGTGACATAGGTACAGAGAGATGAAAAGGACTACCCTGCATGTTGGAAAAAATAAAATTTGTAATCAGAGTAGTGTTATATACATGTAATAAGTTCCAGATTATGAACATTTGGATTTTAGCCTTCCTCTATTTGATGTATAGAGTTGGATCAATTAAGAAAGTGTCCGCTTTGAAAGAATTAGAAGTTTGCCATCTGTTCAAAAGAGTGGTCAGGAAGCTAAAGTCTGACTTACTTCTGTAAAAGTACTTAAGACCAAATAAGTAAAATGTCTTCCTCTTCTGGGGTAAGGAGAGGACGGGAGAGTGGCTGAGACATTAACAAGGATTGTCGCATATAAAATATTTTAAAATGTTTACATAACTGAGAGTACGACAAAAAATAGACCTTTTAAGTATTAACATTTGTGATCAAATCATCCTACTTTAAAATAATTGTTGACACGGATAACAATAATAATTATGACCAGAAGAGCTAAACTCATTACAACACAGTACTTCAAACCTGGGAAAACATCTCAAGGTATAATATTAGTAAATAACTTGCATGCAAAAGTTGAACAGGAATGGCAAGTATAATATAATCTTTAAGTTTTATTTAACTTTGAAATAATAAAAACATGTTTTGAAATGGCCTGTTTGTAAATTTACACAAAATATTATTCACTTCATAAATGGTTTGAAACTGTCAACCATACACTGTTCTTCAAATACTGGCAATAACTTTCCTATTTATTCAGTACACTTATGCCACTTTAATTTGATATGATTGTCAGGCAGTATATATTTACTCATTGCTATGCCAGAATCGTCTGGACGTGTGACCAATTGTTGTTGTTGGGTTTAAGGCCATTTTTCAGCACACGATAGGCTATAAATGGAGGTCAGTATTAATGGTGGGGAAAGAAACCGGGAAATCACAGGAAAGAACCACTGATCCACGAGAAGCTACTGGCAAGCTTTCTCACATATCCACATTCACCCAATACTAGACTCGAACCCACGCAGACAGAGGTGAGATGGCATTGATCCGTAACGGACAGCGCTTTAGACCACTCAGCCACTCGGGGCCCCTGTGACCAACTGATGAACTTAAAAATTGTATGAAAATTATTATAATTAACTGAACTATATATTCGAGCCTTCAAATTATGATTTTAATGTAATATTTTTTTTCTGCAAGAACCCCACTAAAACAGCTTCTGAAGTAACCCATTCTTTTCACCTGATTTTGACTATTGTCTACGAAAATATGATTAGTATGACAACTATGTATAGGTATTCCAAAAGCACAATAGTAAGACGATAATAGCAAAAACGGTAACATATTTTTAATGTTTCCTCAAATATTTTGTATATAAAATGATTGCATTCATTAGTCATCTCTTTTGATATACAGGATGGCCCATCGAGCCTACAGGGGTCAAGAGATCATATGCATACATATGAGCAAGATATTAAAAGTTTTATTTAAGATGCATATATACTCTGCAAAACTCACTTGTTTTGCATATGCAAAAACTTTAATGCAATTCCATGAAATTTAACTTTATCAAAGGAAACATGAAAAGAAACTGTCAAAAGGACTGATATTCTAAAGGGCAAGAAGAATTTTTACCAACTAAAGATAAAACTATTTATTCATTTTAAATGTAATATTTTAATATTCATCACTGACAACTTTCAAATCAGCTGCTGTGGTGTGCATATTGGAAGTCTGAGTGGCATTATTTTTATTTAGGACTAAGTAAATACCATAAGAAGTCAACTTGTGAAACCCTGTGTTGATAAACACATCAATTTGAGTGATATTAGTTTCAAGATGGCCCCATTGTGGCTATACTGAGGATCAATTTGGATCATTTTCATTTAGGACCAACTACATATTACCTACTCTTCTAATGAACCCATCAAGTCAAAAGGACTTTCATTTAAGAGTATTAAGAACAAGATTTTCAATCACTAGATTTTTAAGATGGCCACCATTTTAATTTTGGATCACCAAGACATTGCAAGAATTATTCTGGTGCAAAACCCATCTCAGTAAGACTAGATTTTGGAGGTGTGACAATAACACAATTTTCAAGATGACTGCCATGCTGGCCTCATTGAACAATCAGATGAATACCATTTGTATTTGGAATCAACAAAACATTAGAAGAGGTAGGTCCTCTGGTCAAAGCATATTGATATTTGTTCAGGAGTATCAATACAGTAACAAGATTTTTTAACAAGGTATATATGAAGTCTTTTGGTGAAAAAACCCATATTGAAATGGCCATCCATTTGGAGAAGTAGAGATAGCAATATTTTCAAGATATGACTTTACATTTAGGAGTAGCAATAACAAGATTTTCATGACTGCTGTGGTGGTAATACTGGATACCATAATAAGTCTTGCTGAAAACCTCATATGAGCAACTTTCTGTTCAAGCAGAGTTGTGATAACAAGATTGTTTTAAGATGGCTGTCATTGTGGCCACATTTGATTATATACACACACACACATGAATGATATTGGGTGAGAATATATGACTGAAACATTCATATTTCATTTCTCCTTATGGCCTAATATGCAAACTGCACTGCTAAATATAATGTAAAAACTCATAGAAAAACTGAATTATATGTCAAAAACAAGAGACCACCTTTTGGTTCAGTCTGCCTTTTATTTAGCCAGTAAAGACATGTATAAAAACAAACTTTAACACTAAGTTTAATCTAGGCTGTGGAAATATACAGTCATACACACCAGCAACAACCAAAGTGATCACTATGTCAAGCTTTCTCTAGTGCAGGCGAACAGACAACAGAAAAGTCCCTGATGGCACATCTTCTAAATCCATACAAACATAGTATACTATAAAAATTTAATAAATATTATTCAGAACAGGTGGAATGTGTCTGAAACAAAATAAAAGTGACAAAATAAACCTCAAATCATTTATAAACTTTGTAAACAAATACATTTTTATACACATAACAAGAACATAATGTACTCTCACAAAAAAGTACCTGCTGTACTTCTATTAATTTGTTAAAATGATATGTTACTATTTCAATGGCAAAATAACATACAAACACTGACATAACATGTAAATGCAAAATCAGTGGATTTCTCATAATTTTAGCAAACTAGTACCACATAATGTCCAAATTATATTGATACAGTACTTAAGAATAAAATAGAAGTTTTGAAACATTTTGTAATGTCAGGTGTTCCCTGGTACAATCAAAAAGAAACTTTTCAAGTTTTAACTGATGTTAAAAACAAAATGCACAGACGGTCTCCAATGCCAGCTTTGATCACATTCAAAACTGGATTCCCTTTTACTCAGATATTAAATATTTCTTTATCTATTCACATACAGAATTTTAATATAGAGTGGCAAAGTTTGTTCTTTGTAATCAAGCTGCATTCTGCAGCATGGTAGGAAAACTCCTCACACCTAAAGACTGATATTCTGAGTTGTAGGCAGCTTTTCTCCACATTCAAAAAACACAAATAGATGATGAATGGGGCAGGGCATGATTACCATATATACTCACAAGTAAAGTCCATCTGCAAACTACACAAAACCAGATCTGCCATCACACAATGCACTGGCAGATCTGGGCTGGTGCAGTTGTTCAGGAATAATCAGTAAAACAAACAAGACCCTGATCTGCAGGTACATTATGCAATAGCAGAACAAGATCTTTCTTCTTTGCAGACTGACTTGACTTGTGAGTATATGTGGTAATCAAACAGTATTTCAATTTGACTTTTTTCCCAAAGTTACTATGTGATGAATTTCTACTTGCAGTGAAATTGATGCAGTTTAAGTGTACTGCCAGGTATTGCATGGTACTAAGTAACCACCCAAAACAAAGTTAACCAAACAAATTTTCTGTGACAATATTGAGCTACTGTTTGTTATCTCACTTTTAAGGATAACATTATTTTAAGCTATGAATGATTCTCTCTTTACTAGTATCATATATAGTATACTTGCTTATAAGTAGAGTCCAGCTACAAACCGCACAGACCCATATATGCTGTTATCATAACGTGCCAGCAGATTTGGGTATGTGCAGTATGTTTGGAGTATTCAGTAGAACAAATAATATAGACCCTGATTTGCAGGTGCATTATGCTATGGCAGATCAGGATCTTTGTTGATTGCAGTTTGCCCTGTTTTATAAGCAAGTATATATGGTATACAAGTCAGGAGTTGGACAGAAAATGCCTTCATTAATAACTCCAGATCATTAACCATGTGTATACAGTAGAACCTGTCTTGAAAGACCGCCCTTTTTGCCAGAAAATTATGGTCTCTTAAGACAGGTTGGTCTCTCATAACAGGTCAGTGCTATATAATCATTAAGTTTGTGCACTGAGAATATGGTCTCTCAAGACAAGGTGGTCTCACAAACCAGTGGTCTCTCAAGACAGGTTTCACTGTAATATGAGTATAACAGTTAGAACCATAGAAAAGGGTATAAAATTTGAGGACTGAACAAGGGACAAATACAAAACAAAACTTTCACTTCAAGTGAATGAAGGTCACATCAAAATACATGGCTGTTAAGACCATCCTAAGATCATATGCAAAGCATACAAATACAATAATCAAAATGTGGACAATCCTTAACAAGGATTAACTTTTCAAGTCAAATAATGTCAACCTGTGACTGCAATCAATGCAAAACAGATGACTATATTCTATAAATATGTACATTAATTTGAGTGTCTAAAAGGCAGATACAGTGTCTAAAAGGCAAATACTGAAGTGGAGCAGACTGCTGTAAAAGAACAGTGGAAGACTCAAAGACATTAGCATCTTTGAAAAGCCCAGGGATAAAATCTCTACAATGTCATAGCCTCAACAAGTCAAGGCTATGAACTGATTCAATAGTTATAATGAGCAACAAATTATGGCACTTGCTCATTATTGGTAAGACATTGCATTAGTTTTGTTGTAGAATAAACAAGTGTTGGGGAAAAAAAACGTGTGAATCACATCTGGCTGTTCCATCCATGATGTAAGTATCCTATCAATAAAAGTAGGTGGGGTTACTAATATTAGTACTAAGGAAAGCATTGCAATAAATATGACATTTACTAAACTCTTCTCTAAAATGATAAACACACTGATGTTTCAGTATCAAGAATTCAAAATACATTTGAAAAATTATAAACAGTACATATTGTTTAGTTCTTCTAAATGAACTTCCAAAAGATTGCTATTCCTACTATGAACCATGAAGCTCAGTTGCTAACATCACAAATGGGTAAAATTAGAGACTGAACCAAATGTCACTTTGGGCTTAGTCTCCTTTCCTGTGGCTGCTTGTAATAACTGGGAACCAATACAAGTACTTGTACAAAAGCTGATTAAAGATAAGGTATCAATTTATCTTTGTAGACAATGACACTGATAAAATAATATACAATAAAAATATGCAGTTTTAGTCACAAACTTAAGATCAAAGAGTGTTCTCAATTTAATAAACAAATGTATACAAAGAATTTTACACCATTACAAATATTCCATTTACAATCACTACTACCAACTAATAATATTATTAACAAGTACCTCAAAGAGACTGGCACTCTACTGGGCGAAAAGAATTTTCATGAATTCAAGTTAAGATCATTTCTTTCTCTAAACTGTCAAGCGCTGAAGCCATCTCTGGTATTCTTCAGTGATAAAAAGATTTTCAAAATAAATGCAGTGGAACACATATCAGATGTCAACTTGGCCCATTTTCACTTAGGATGAAGCAGATATCAGAAGTCTTTTGGTGAAGACAATGTCAGAAAGATCATATGTTCATGGAAAATAATGACAACAAGATTGTCAAGACAACAGTCACAGGAGTGATACTGGTTGTATGACTATCATGATTTTTATTTAGATTTAGGACCAACCTGGTATCACAAATCCATTGGTTAAAACCCCATGCTGATGTAATCCATTTGGAAAGGAGTAGACATAACAATATTTTTAAGATGTCTTTCCATTCATGAGTAGCAGCAATATAAAAATTAAGAAGGCTACTATGCTGGCCAAATTGGACATCAGATCAGCACCAACTAAAATTAAGACCAACTAGACATCATGATTTTGTATAAGATGGCTGCAATGCCAGCCATACTGGATGTCAAATCAGCACCATTTTTATTTTGAACAATCTAGATATTGTAAGAAGTCTCTCAGTGAATACCCCGAGCTGGTATGAAATTCCTTTCAGGAAGAGTAGCAATAACAAGACTTTCAAGCCAGCCAATGTGGTTGCCATATTGGACATCAGATTGGTGTCAATTTCAACTAAGAGAGCACAAGATGTGTTTTAGTGTAAACCCAATGTTGATAAGACCATCCACTGAGAAGGAGTAGGGAAAAATGATTTCCAAGTAGGCTATTGTGGCTGTCGTATTGTGTATAACAGACCATCCCATAATCTCTTCTGGCCTAATACCAGTATGGCTAAAAACTACTGTGCACTGCAGATTGTATCATAATGAAATTTCATCAAGACGCTGTTGTGATCTATCACTTTTCCCAGTTCTGCCTTGAAGTGAAATGTGATTTCTTATTTTGGGAGCATAAGATGGTCTAAGTAATTAAAACTTTTTTTTCTCTTGCCCTTTTTTATAATCTCTGAACAGTTTTGTTTGTAAAAATCTCTTGCATTATCCCCTTTTTACCAGCCTGAGTGTAATAAATAACACAAGCAAATCAGATATGAATAATAACTCAAAGCTCTAGATAAGCAGTGTATTTTATTTATGCACAAAATGTGTCTAAAATTGCATGAAGACATTTTTAAATGCTTTCCAAGCAAAGCATTTTAATTTGAAGAATTTAGTCCTAATTTGTCAGCCATAAGCAGTCTACCATGTACTTTGATAAGTAATTGGCTCCTACCCTACACCCCAATATAAATGTCCAAATAACAAGCCTGGGGTGACACTCTGACTACTTTATGCTGAACAAGGTGTTGTAATAAAATAATTACCTACCAATAGGATGCACATTTCTTCAACAGTTGTCACAGCCAAGTTCTCAATTTTAAGAATAAGGTAACAAGACAAAGGACTAATACATTTTTGATGACTACTAAAGATTTAAATAATTTGCATATGGTATCATTCTGTGCATTTAAAATTATTTTATTTGACCACTGCAAGAAGGTTCAGTATATATTAGCACAATAATGAAGCCCCGCTCCCCTAATGAACTTGTGTTGATGACTAAGCCGAATTCAAAACAGCATCATTAGCATCTTGCTAATTAGGGATCAATATCTGCTCTCATGAAATGTAATTAGGTCCAAACAAAGGGATTATCAGCAGATGACTCAAATTATTAAATTCTTATCTAGACCTTAGATAAATTATACTGAAATGATAAATGATAAACTGGAAGACTCTAAAATATAATTTAAAAGTTTTCAGGTTCATATAATGATCTATTTATAAAAAATCTGAACAAGAAAAAAAAAACAATTAAAGGGAAATATTTTATAAAAGTTTCAACAAGAAAATACCATATTTTGAGTACTTATACATACAAATGAGCCAATATTAAAAACATGATATTGCAATGAATTAAAAAGACATCAGAAATGCACTTAAATTCATAAACATACCAAATGCATTTTTAATAGCATTTATTAGAATAGTGACTTGTTAGCAAAATTTTCTTGTTTTTCTCATAAGTAAATACAGAGAAATTTGTGTACAGTACATAACAGGAAAAATCCTGGAAACAAATAAAATGTATGTATTTTGGCCTGCATAAAATATACTTCTGGCTAAAATGAAAACTGCAAAATCAATCCAACACCCAAGACGGCCACCAGTATCTAGTATCCCTAAATAATATCAAATAATCTTACATAGAGTATCAAATCATGTGACCTTTTGTTATTCTCCCTCTCTTTCTCTCTTTTTCCCCAAAGTCACATGACATACCAGTAATGTACAAATCATTTGTCACATCAGAGCCCATTATACCTACAACTTTCATGCTGAGTTTGGCTTGTATATCTTGGTTCAAATTCATTTACATAAATTATTTTTTGTTTATAATTCAGTTAAAACAAGGCTGCTGTGTATTAGGTCAATGAAAATCCTAACTTTAGCAATCATTTACAATGGCACAAAGCGTGTTCTCTGTAAGAACGATTCAGAAAAACAAAGTGCTTATTGTATGGATGTATTTTATCTGATGTGATCTAGTGCTGTCAATATACCCTCCTCAATATCAAGAGATAAAAATTAAATATCAGTTTCTGCCAATAAATTAATATTTTAGGGTTTTGGAAGATGTCACTGAGCAGAATTACATTAGAGCACATTAAATATGAAAATGCACTTTAACACTCATGAGAAGGTTGCAGCTCTTGGCTTTCCTCGCCCTAAATGGAACCCCTTTGTCCCATCAGGTCCTCGCGGTAAACGTAAAACTCCCTCCATATCCAGCATGCGAGGAGAACTCTCTGGTGTCCGTCTTCCAATCAAGGGGCTTCCACCAGGGTTTTGACTAGCAAGTGGACTCTTTTCCTGAGCTGCCTTCATCCGTCTTTGAATCCAAGGACTTGATGGAGAACTGTCTCCAGATGAATAATCATACTTTTTGCGGCTCACTTCTGGACTACTGCGTGGACTATTACGTGGACTGCTGCCTGGACTAGCATCTTCCACCAATGGAGACTTGCCCTTAGGACCACCCCTTGTTCTCTGAAGTCTTGGGCTAGAACGAGGGCTGGTTCTTGGACTAAGTCTATTTGGTTCAAGTAGGTTTGGACTTGCAGAACTATGTTCAACTGCCCTGCTGATTGGTTCTATTTCGGAACCACTGCTGTAGCAGGAAGAGTCATTATTGTGAACCTCAAGATTTTTCTTTTTTTTCCCACGAGTGCGTTTCTTTTTCTGATTCTCATTCCCTTCATCACCAGAGTCTGGTTGCTCTTTAGCACTTTTTGATTCCTTATTCTTCTTCTCTTTATTCTTGATAGCAAGCAACACTACTCTCATACCATTCCTCCAGTCCTCGGTGTTATTCATTGTTTCACATGCTTTCTTAGCTGATTCATGCTTTTCAAATTCAACCACAGTACACACTGTTTTTCCTATTTCAGGATGTTTTGTGACATGCTTTATCAAATCTTGTGGCACTGGTTTACCTGGACGCAAGATACGAATAAGCGCAACTTCACCACACTTTGAAAAAAGTTCAGCTATATTTTCTATCGCTGGATTTTCCATTGGTAAGTTTACAGCAAAAACAGAGCGTGATGGTGTGGTTTCATCAAAATCTGGAAGAGGGTCTTTACGCCTAACTTTTTTTCCTTCTTCATTAACCTCAAGTTTATCTGACTGTCTCAAGCTGTATGTTACAACTCTGTAATCCTTTGTCAAAGACTTGACTTTCTTGAAGGATGTAATCAGCTTGATGCTTACATATCCTGACTTGTTCCTCTTGACATGTTTTAAGAGAAACGCATCCTTCAAAATGTTGGCATCAGAGAAGTAGAATTCCACTTGTTTGATTATTTTATCTCTGAGTTCATCGTTAGGTGCAACGAATTCAGGTTCTTCACTTTGTCTTTCTTTATCCGGCTCGTCGGACGCATCGTGTTGACTACGTACGTCATCTTCACTCGGTACGCCGCTGCTGAGTTCGCCATCCTTAATTTTCTCCAAACGCAGAACAGGTGTGACTGGAGAAGATGTATAGACACTTTCCAACGAGTTCGTGTCGTTACCAGCGTCGGTACAGACAACCTCGCGTATTTCTGGTACGTTTTCCATGCTCGCTATCGCGCTCATTTTATCTGGGAATAATTTGATTGTACTCACGTGTATTAAAAGCCTGCCTCCAAGCTACAGCTGTTTCCAGACCGGTAAAATTGTAGGGAAATCCCACAAAACTGCCGCGTCTGGATTGCTGACATATGTTGGTAAAACCTTGATTTTCCGCAGGCTATGACACATGTCCTGTTCCGGTAGGAGACTTTATCGAAACTTTTTAAACGGTGCTTTGCAATTTTTGACAAGCAGTTATTTATGTCCTAGATATTTTAAAATTTCCCCGAGTTGGACATGTACATAAAAGCTGAACTGTTACATTTTGACAGATATCAGTAGATATAAACTGGATATTCTAAACTTGTTCTGAAACGTTACTTCGCATTTTAGAGGATAAAGAACGTACTTTTGATATGTTTAGAAACATAGGAATGATACGCAAATAGCTGGCTCCGAACACTTAAGTGGACTATTATATCTAAATGGTGTTACTAGGGGAGATGCGGACTGCGCCGACTGACACAATCAGAGCGGACGACACCAAAGGACTGTCTTTAAAAGTTTTGCATTTTTGTGCAGGAAGGAGGCCATGGGGGAGACGCCAAGAGCACATACATTGGGTGACACCAACCCTAGTGACGCCACTGTTACGTCTTTGTTAATTTATGAAGTTATTTCGATATTAGATGGTTTGTAACTCACTTTGTATGTGTATCTGTACATATATTCTCAGATGATATGCTTAGTCAACAATGTTTTCAAAATTATTCGTTTAGCCTCTAATTGTAAATTTAAAACGATATTTGTTTGTATTACATAGTATTTAAAACACTGATGCTGGTAAGCCAGTACGGTCAGATACGACATGTCATTACATTAATCCGTTTATTGCCGATGCTGCTGTACTGGAAAGAAGGGAATGTGGAAGGGCGGGGTCGATACCGTATCTACGAGAGTTAAAACCCTCAAATAATTTTCGAGAATTACAGAATGATTTTCTTCTGTTTTTTTATGAAGATGAACTTTATTGGTCTTGTGGCAGAAGTTGAGGGTGTTGGTTCAGGTTCACACGTGGCATCTTCTATATCATTGGAATGTACTTGAGCTACAACGCTTTAGTTAGTATATGGGTAACACAGAAAGTCAACATAGTCTCTTTGGTTCTTCATTTGGTTTCTGCATTTCGCAACAAAGTTTGGTCGTTTTTCGTTTTATCTTGATTTCAAAAATTTGATTTGACTAAATTTTACACACATCTTATATATATATATATATATATATATATATATATATATATATATATATATATATATATATATATATATATATATATATATACATACATACATACATACATACATACATACATACATACATACATACATACATACATACATACATACATACATACATACATACATACTCAGACAGACAGACAAAGAGAGAGAGAGAGAGAGAGAGAGAGAGAGAGAGAGAGAGAGAGAGAGAGAGAGAGAGAGAGAGAGAGAGAGAGAGAGAGAGAGAGAGAGAGAGAGAACTTCTCGGTTTTTAGAGTGCATATTCATTCACCTTTCAGACTTTAGAAGACGGAAGACTCAAAACAGATTGCCCTTCTCGTTAGATTTACATTTGTTCGAAATTATTCTTCAGTTTAAGACTACAAACTTCTCTTGTCGAGATAAATGCCATGATACTTGCTATATATGTAAAGACAAAGAACAATGTCCAAAAGCGTCTGAAAAGGAAATACAATACAAAAAAAAGAGAATAAATGCAAGAAGGCAAGGCAAGAAGAATATAGCAAAGAGAAAGAACCTATAGCAGTTATGTTTTTTTTTAGAAAGAGGGATATTCACTGAAAGAATAAATGAAGAAGAAAATGGACATTTTTGATGAGTTATGAAATTTTCATGGTGATGCTTATTCAAAGAGTATATACCAAAAACAAATAAATTTCTCGTTGCCTTAAATTATTTTCCTATAGACTTTATCACACACTCATACACACACCATCAAATCGTAGTGGCCAAGGGCTTATGGTCGTTCCGTGCCCAAATCGTTTCGTACCCAGTGGAAATTGGTCGTTTCGTACCCAAGATGCTGGTTGTTTCGTACCCAATGTTCTAGTCGTTTCGTACCCGAAGTCCTGGTCGTTTCGTACTCAAGGTGCTGGTTGTTTCGTATCCATTAATTTTCAAGGTCAGTTATACATTACTGTCATATTTACAGCTCCCACTCTAGGCCAGAGCTTTTTCATACCTTAAAACATTGCATGAGCAAAGCATATCCGGGCAATAAATTGAACACAAAAAATAAAATAATTCAATTAATTGTTTTCACTGTCTAATATTATATATGTACTAAAAAGTATTAACAAAAATTTATGTTTCCAGTAAAAATAAAAAGCAAACGTTGGCCAGGTTTAAATAACTGAATAAATCCATTTTTTTTATCGTTCAAATTAACAAACAACCTATTTCTTAGCATTATTTTTTATGTCAACAAAAACAAATCCTCTCAAAACAACTAGAAATTTTGGGATCTTTAAAATAATTGGGGTTGATGGGGTTGAATGCAGATAAAACAATGTTTCTTGATTAAGATTCTGTTTTCCAAGGACAATACTGGTGTTAATTTCAATTTTTGTCGGCTGCTTTTAAAGGTGCTGAACGTTTGTATACTATACAAACCGCCAAACCATTTTTTTTTAGGCAGACTGTCGGCCGTTTTAGCATACTTGTGCAAAATTTAGGACATGTTCATCCATCTTAAGACACTAACAAGTTAGTGGCATAATTGAAATTCTCTCTGTTTTCAACTAAGTGTAAATATTAATAATGTTTCTTGGCAAGTGAAAATTTGTTTTCATTATTTGGCATAATCTGATTTATTTTGACTAAGTGTAAATATTAATAATGTTTCTTGGCAAGTGAAAATTTGTTTTCATTATTTGGCATAATCTGATTATTTTGTTATCATCCTAAATATAACGCACATAAATAATCGCGCAGAGAGAGAGAGAGAGAGAGAGAGAGAGAGAGAGAGAGAGAGAGAGAGAGAGAGAGAGAGAGAGAGAGAGAGAGAGAGAGAGAGAGAGAGAGAGAGAGAGAGAGAGAGAGAGAGAGAGAGAGAGAGAGAGAGAGAGAGAGAGAGAGAGAGAGAGAGAGATGATTTATATGATTTAACTTGGCACTGCAGTTTTAGATATATTTACTTCTGTGTTTTAAAAATGATGTATTCAATTATTTAAATAATAGAATACATGTATGCATGTTTTGATTTTGCCAATATTGAAAGGTTTATAATACAGTATCCCATGTACTATATATTTTCCAGAATAGATCAGTAAAAATTATAATCCAGTGAATGAAGGAGACTTCTCAGATAGCAGAAAGATTAGCTCAAACAGGTTTTTTAAATAACAAATGACTAACAACATTATTCCGAATTGTACATTCCTGAGTTTTATTACATTACATTATGCATTTCTGTTTTCAGATTTAGAAAAAAACATCGTCTAATAATACAGTTAATTTGCCTTGTCAATCAGTTCTTGGACAGTATATGCTATTGCAATGTTTCAGTAATTTTGAGGAGGAGATAACGCTGTTCTGGTACTCTTCCCATACCGCGAATATTCTTCCCTGCATTTTTTTTGTTCTTTCTGGACAACAAAAAATAAAGAGTGGAGCATATGTCAATTGTAACCGACAAAGGAGAGTAAGAGCAGGGACAATTAATAATAATGTATGACCTATTGAGTGAATTTTCTATATGATTCTTTTTGGCCTAATGACTTATTATAATATTTGAAAACTAGTATTGGGTATGAAATGACCAGGATATTGGTTACGAAACGACCAGTACCTTGGGTACGAAACAACCATTGCTTTGGGTACGAATCGACTCGTTTGGGTACGAAACGACTTGGGTACGGAATGACCAGTTCTCGTGGCTGAGTGGTCTAAAGCGCTTTTCGTTACGGATTATAACCATCTCACATCTGTCTGCGTGTGATCGAGACTGGGATTCGGCTAATGTGGATAAATAAGAACGCTTACCAGTTGCTTTTTGTGGGTCGATAGTTCTTTCCATGATTTTCCCAGGTTCTGCATCCACAATTAATACTGGCCGCCATGTATAGCCTGTCGTGTGATGACAAAATGGCGTTAAACCTTACAACAACCATCAAATCGTGGGGGAAGGGATATAAGTTTTATTTGATTTGGCTATCAGTGAATATCACCTATTCTCTATGAAATGTATGTGACCCAGTAAAGGACTATTGGGTTCTATTTGTTTAGAAAATATTTTTAATCAGAAACAAATTATGGACTTAATTGACATCATAATCATTGTCTTTATCTCGTTCCACGACTAAGCTCTACTCCTCTTCTTGTGCCTCTGCTTTGGTAGTAGTAGTAGTAGTAGTAGTAGTAGTAGTAGTAGTAGTAGTAGTAGTAGTAGTAGTAGTATCAGCAGCAGTAGTAATTGCTGCTGCTGTTAGCATCTCAGGAGCGATAAATGTGGATGAAATGATGGATGGTTTATTAATCTCAATACGTGAAGTTGTCTTTTTTAAATTTAGCTAAAGAAGTCTGATTAATTTTTCTGAGATACTTTAAATCCTCCAAAATGTCCTGTAGCACACACAGCGTTTTGTTTACACTCTTACCTCTGTCCTTCACAATTCAAGGTTTACCTCTTGTCTTCTCGTTTTATGTTTTCCTTTTTTCGTCGTTAAATAAATTCGTCTTCTGACTCTTTATTTCGTTCTCCAATTCTCTCGTCTGACTCTTCTGAGATCGTCCACCAATGGTAGCGATGGTGAAGAAAGTGAAGGTAGTACCACCGTCGCAGGCAAACTTCTTGCAGCGACAGAATGGCTTTGAAAAGTTCAGTTGGATTCCGCATATCTCTCGAAGATAATTGAAAAAGGGGAAGGTCATCGACTACCCTGGATTACGTCCAAAAATCATCGGCTATGGACTCGCCGTTGAGAGCTGTGAACGTGCGACCATCAACCAGTTTTAATTTAATCACAATCAGCCAAACATTTCCAAGATGTCTTTAAGTAGAATGAACTTGCAGCATTGGATACCCGCACGTGGGAAACTGGCATCATTAACCCAGGGTTCGAAAATTTGACCTGGAACATTTTGGGTCGTATACGTGTTAACACCACGACATCTTTTATATCTTGATTCCTAAAGATTGCACTGCCACGTGAAGTTATTGATTATTTGCATAATAGCTTTGCCACAGATAAGTTTGTTTACCCGTTGATGTTGAAAATTCGAACTAACGGCCCAATATGTGTTTAAGCATTTCATCTACTAGCTGAAAGCAAAGCTCGTTATTCGCCTTTGCAATTACTTATTAAATTTACAGTATCATGTAGAAGCTATCACTTGAAAGTATATAGAAAATGCCTATTTCACTTTTTTAGATGCGCAAGTGCTGGGACTAGATGTGTACATTACTGTCTTTGGTGTTTTGTGTTCAAAACTTATGATTATATATACGTAATGGATTTTGAACTTGCGAAATTTACCATCCATGTGCTGGATGAGGTGACAGCGGTCCATGCTTTACATATATAAATGCAGAGCGTTCGCTATTCGCACCTTTCTAAACAGAATACAAAATGACTGGTAGCCTAGAGCTGTTTAATCAATTAAGAGATACTTGGTATTGGATCGTCGATGGAGCCTACGAGCTGGGCAAACTTGACCAAGAATGAAAGTTAACAAGTAGTCAAGACCTGATAAAGAAACTAAGAGTAACCAGTTATCATTTACAATTGATAACGATAGAAGAAGCAGACAAAATAAGATGAATCATCAATCCAAAATACTTCTAAGTGGAAGAGTAACCAGTTATCATTTACTATTGATAACCATAGAAGAAGCAGACAAAATATGAGGATTCATCAATCCAAAATACTTTTAAGTGAAAACCTTGAACCAGATTCTGGATGATTTTATCCAAGTGAGATGCTTTTTGGAAGATATCTTAACTTTAACAGAGTGGCTTTTTTTGTGAAAAAAGGTGTAGATCATATGAAGAAAGGCGAAGACATTATCAAAAAATACTGAAAAAAGAGGTCAAGAAGATAAAGAAGATATGGTAAAAAGAATGAAAATACAAAGAAAACCAAAAAGAAGAAAGAATACTTTTAATTTTTTTTATCAGAACTGGATAAAAGTGCAAGAGAAATATAGAGTTCTGAATCATCCATGTTGTCCCTATACTACCCCCATGCACTACTATCGATCTGCCTGCGAGCTCACAACATCATATTCCTTAACCGACGCAATGCCGGAGAATTTGAAGTGATAAAAGGTCAAACAAAACTAGAATGAGTTTCGGACCTGAGGACTGGAATTGGAAAGCAGGCCTTAACCGCCAGTTGCATCTCTACTGAAGATTCCGATTTTGTTAACCTTTCTACAAATCAAATTTTAATAAGACTATTATTACGCCCTAATTTGAAGTGTAGAAACACTATGCCTACATGCCACTTATACAGAGTTTTAAATTAGTCTAACCAATGTTTTATCCTATAAGACAAAACGGACGAGATACAGTATGCTTCAGAATTGGAACTGAATTACATAATAACAAACAATAGCATCTTGGAGCTTTTTTACCGGCTATAGAATATACTAATTTTATTGTTTGTACAGTCTTATTAATCATTTGAAAGACTAATTATCTGACAAATTTTGTCTCCTAATGCATCTAGATCAAAACTTAACTAACGGTATAAGCACAATGCTATTATGATCGATATATATATATATATATATATATATATATATATATATATATATATATATATATATATATATATATATATATATATATATATATATATATATATATATATAATAACTTTTTCGTTTCTTTGTTCAGAACAGAAAATCTGACACCGCCATCCCAAAAATAGAATAATTTGATGCAAACCTAATTTAAACTTAAAAATACGAAAACTCTGATTTTTCAGTTGTCTTTATCACCATCCCACACAGCCAATTTAACTTTCTTCCTCGTATCAACGATAACACTATGACTTGGTAAGCTTAGTTTGAATTTTGTGTTGGTTTATCATAGACCGGAGGTAAAATTGCATGGGTAAATTTCAGTATGACACGTACATGAATTAAAGATGGCAGACGATCATTTGGATGCATTGGAGAGACGGCTAGAAAATCTTGAGAAAACAGTATTTGGTGGAGCTGATAAGGATGCATATTATCCAAAGGCATGCATTACAGTCTCATTCAATCGAAATAGGCTAACACTTTGGAAAACCCATCACATCGAGATGATTTGGACAAATGTTCATTGAGATAGGTTTTTAAATGCTTCTAATGCATTTTGCGAGGACTAAATTGAGCACTATTTACATATTAGTGAATTTGGTTCGATGTGGTCTGACATGTTTGAGAAACCGAATTTTAAATCATACAATTTTGACATTTTGGACTACCAGTTAACAAATTTCAAATGTGAGTAGGGTTGTAGACAATTAAAATGTGCATTGTACCATAGGGATTAGTACTAATATTATAGTCCTTGCTTACTAACCCGTTGGTTTGTACCCCCTCTGCCGATTTCAATAACGGAAACCTTTAGTTTCATAAAATGTGCAAAGAACTTAGTCAATTCATTCATTGATTTATATTTTCTAACCAGACTGTGAGTAGAATGGCTTTAACACCTTCATTGCATGTTTCATGCTTAACGGAAGTTTTCAATATTGTAGATGGACATGCCTGAGACCCCTTTCCAGTTCCTTGACAAGTCCATTTTCAGCAATAGGGTGTATGCACGACTAAAGATGTACATACATGTGTCATCTGCTTCCGATATTTAGTGTCAAATCAAGCAAAGGAAAAGAATGAAAAAATTGCCTTACACATGAATTTAACAAGTGGTTTCATTAATATGTTCATGTGTACAAAGGAATATAATTCCAAACTCAACGTTATGGTAATTGACGTAATTATTCAGCAGTTACCGAATAGGATAAATTACATCATTATGCTGTCTTATGGAAATAAACTACCCCATAGTGAACAGAATATGGCATTGTGTTAGTATGGAAAGTCTGTTAAGCATGAAAGGTGCAAGGGGATACCAGTATTAGTGCCATTCGGGTCACAGTTAGGTTAAAAGTTATAAATCAATGATTCAGTTGACTTAATTCTGTGCACTTTTTATCACGTTAAACGTTTTAGTTATTGAAATCGGTAGGGGTTACAAACCAACGGGGATGCAGCATCTGACTATAGTACCATTAGTCTTACCTTGTGGAAGGGTACTAACATGAGTTTATGTGTGTCACTGGAGCAGCCGGGTGTGATTTACACCTGGCTCTTTTTTAGCTTAATATAAAAAATTTTGAACATGTTCTTTGATATATAATGAAATAAATTGAGTAGTCCTCCTATTTAATACTGGAATTATCACAAATCATTGTAGAAATAGTGGTAAAATCTCATTTACCTTTCTTATCCGATATTTTCGTTTTGACCATCTGCCATATTAGTTAAAAAAATGCCTACTTCCAGTCTCAGCCACGTTTGTTTGTGTGCCATATAAGGACGATAATGCCTTATTTGGAAATGTAAACAGATCGTAGTAAAAAAAATATGGCGCTATTTGAGTCAGAAATTCTGCACATTAAAAGTAAATATGGTTTACTGGTGACTTTGAAATTCCACCAAATAGCAATTATTTTCTAACAAAAACTGTATTCACAATTTATGCAAGTATCCATTCTCCATCTTCTCGCGTTATGTCATTCAACAACTAATACTAGGGCATAGAATATCCATATATAGTCTGGCAAGCCTTATGTAGAAAAGAGGGTCACGGCGAGAGTCTCGCGTTATCTGTCGTGTTGGACAAGGTGAGGATAGCATAACTATACTAATTTATTTTACCATGTAAAGGGTTAATAAATTCAAAAAAAGCTAAACTTCTTTGACCGATTGATTATACTTATTTGGTAGATTTCTAAATTGTTTGTTTTTCCGACTTTAGTGAGGATTTTATTTTACTCTATTATATGATATGGGATCGGTTCGTAGCCTCAACCACAACAAAACAAGTTGAGGCTACAACATTGTAGCTACATAAGGGTCTGCAGTTTTATCAATAAAGCACAAAAAAATTTCTGACATGAAATTACCTTAACAGTATTATAAATTAACACAAGGAATGCAAGCATTACCACAACCCTCTGCTCGATTGGACTTTTCTCACGTGTCTTCTATCCCTTCAGAATTGCACGAAGATTGAAAAACTTACATATATCTATTCAAAAAACAATAACGTACCAAAGTATCATGCTCGGATAATTATCGCATGAATCCAACCTTTTTTTTCTAACCATTAAACCCTGAAAATAGAAATCATTATAGGAAGTAGCCCAATTCTGCCACAGGCTAAAAAATGTCATGAAACTAATTTTACAAGATAAAATGTTTAACTTGTTTTTTTTATTTCAGATTTTATCATGTAATAATTTTTGTATAAATTTCCAGAACAGAAATATGTAGTTAAAGTTCTGATAGTACAAATAATGGTTGATGACGTCAGCACATTCATATATTAGAGTCTAGACATATTAAATTTTCCTACTATTAAAAGAGAACATATTCTCCGCCATGTTCAGCATGATTATTAGACCCTAACATATAATTACTGCAGGATAGAAACTGGTAGAAATAGGCTTCTTCCTGTAATGATTTCTGTTTTCAAGGTTTGTGACCGTAATGGTGAAAATAAAGGTTAATACACCAGATTAGATTCATGTGATGGTTGTCCGAGAGTGATGTTACTGTTTTTTTAATGGATATGTGTAGTTTTCAGTTTTTGTGCGATTTTGAAGTGATAAAAGACGCATGAGAAAAGTCAAATTGAGCAGAGGGTTATGGTCACGCTTGCATTCCTTGTCTTAATTTATAATACCGTTAAGGTGATTTCTTGTTTGTCCATTAGAGTGAGACTGAATTTTGTCAATCCAAAGGTCTTATTCCAAGCACTAAGATAGGCATCTCACACTTTCTTACACTTATCTACTGTCCCATCTGAACTATCAGTTCTAGCAAGTTTAGTACTCTTCTGAATCTCATTAGTCTTTATCAGTTTGCCATTAAAACCCAAAATACATATCCAAATTTGTGAATGGCATTTTGTCTAAGTCTCAGCATCATGTCTTGATTCAGAGGTCATATGCACTGCTTATTCCTCTACATTCGGAAATGAACACAATAATGAAAGCTAAAGTTGTTTATTTGGTGTACAGCAAAGGTCAAGCTAGACTTAAATTGTAGGGAGAAGTGACTTCTCCTTTTGGTCAGAACAGGGAGAAGTGGGAGCTAAACTGGAAGAAGCGAGACCAAAGTAAGTAATGTGGAATATATATGAGGTATAATATATATGATAATGCAGCTATATATATATATCTATATATATATATCTATATCTATATATATATATATATATATATATATATATATATATATATATATATATATATATATATATATATATTAGAGAGAGAAAGCTGCATTATCTTATTTATGGGCTCCATTTCTCAGTATGCTTTTGTTAGTTTTAAACAATGCCTTATTTTCAAGTTTAAAAATGTCATGTTTATTATCAACCCATTTTGTGCATGTATAAAAATTATTATATTCATATCCATTCTATTTATATGTGTAGTATATGTGTGTTTGGATTGAGATACAGGCTAATTGGCCATATGACTTAAAAGGCACAGCAGAAGCTATACATTGTAATTAATTTGAACTGAAATCATTAATAAGATTAGTCTTGTAATTTCAAGTTGGTAAAAATGCTTAATAAACTACCACTTAATTATTTTATTTATTTTGTACAAGTTTTGTGTAAAATTGCAGTCAAAAAAGATTTATAGCATTCTTTGAAATAACCCCTAATTCATGTACATAGGAATAAATGCACAGCAACTTCAAAGCATACTCTTTGTTCTGATTTCCTTGTTCCTAAAAAAACATTACTGTAACTATTATAGACAACACACAGATGCACTAAAGTAATTAGATAACTAAACTGGACCCTTCCCCCCCCAAAAATAAAACATCCCAGAACACGTATTGGCTGTTGCACCAAGCAAGTGCATCTATTTTTAGAAAGAGGGTTTTTCTTAATACAACTATTCGCTTTCTTGCTTTGTTACTGCAAATTCATGAATAGGACTGTATTTTTATGGTTGAATTATTTGTCTACCTACTGGTATTAACGATATAAATCGGTTAAATCTTATTTGCTTCACTACTATACAACTCTTTTGTAATATCGAAAAGTTAATTTATGGTAGGTCAGGAAATGACCTTGACCTTGCAGCATTATTTCGAATTCCACAACAGAGATTGTCATGAGTTTTCGACCTACATTTAGGCTAAATTTCCTATGACATAATATTTAAACTTTTTTTTATTATATTATATATTCTCCTGAATCTATTTGCCCAATTATTTACAAATACAAACAGTTTAATGATGTGGTATATTGTATACATAGTGATGTCCGCCCTTACAAGTTCATTTGCAGTTTCAAACTGATTGTATCAAGAAAACATGCAAATGTGGCCATTTAAAACTCCATGTATAAAAGCAAGGAATACATTAGAAAACACTCTTCACCGATCACATTTTTTAAAAGCAAATTACTATTTACATATTGATGCATTTCACCTTGGATTACAAGTACTAAAACTTACTGGATATTGCTAGGGGGCATCTCAAAAGTTATAAGCTACAGCCATTTTACATCAGAAAAATCAAAAGGCGAAGTCATTTTCGGTTTCCTAACAGACGAAGGCAAAGTTTATAGTTCGCAGGTGACTTTTTCGACCACTTCACCTGGTAGCGTAACCCCAGGTACTGTACTCATATAAGTGACCACATGTACATCTCCGAGTCTTTCTGCTTCTGAATTCAATCACTGTAAATATCAGTGCATTTTCCCACCCAGTCACCAATCAAAGCCTTTGAACTTGTCATCTAGCTATAGTAGCATCATGTTCTTTTGATGAACTTTTATAATGGCAACATGTACATCAGAGGGTCTTTCTGCTACTGAATTCTGTCCTTGTAAATATCAGTACATTTTCCCACCATGTTGCCAGTCAGTCTTTGAACTTGCTGCACAGCTGTTGCCTCATGTTCTTTTGATGTACTCTTAAAATGGCAACATATACATTAAGGGGTCTTTCAGCCACTAAATTCTGTCACTGTAAGTATCAGAACAGCTAATTGATTATGTTACATACTCAGTAACAAAGAAAAGAGTGATAGCCAACAAACTTGGTATATTTTAACAAAATTTATTTCCCTAGACAATGTAAAAATTGGTAAATAGAACTTACAGACTGTGAATATAATCCAAAATTTGATCTTAAGAATCAAAACACAAGTCCTATTACTAAATAGCCATATAAGAATCCAGGTTCAAGTCCCGACGACATACAACTATGGAAGGTGAATACATCAGATGTAGTCCAGTGTATGAATATCAACGATTCCTCACTTGATTCTTGAATAATTCCAGAATAAGTTTCCATGAATATCTTTAGATTTGTTATAGAAGAGTCAACTTGTTGAGTTTCTAGGGGAATAAATTATTAAATCCAAAAGTCAGATGAAGAAAAAACAATACTGGCAACAAATTAAAAATAATACACCTTGTTCCTTTAAGGTGTTTGAATGACTCTGCCCGAAAAATATTAGGATTGCATATTTAAAACTCCAATGCCTTATTTCAAGTCATGCGAGATTGGTCATGTAGTCTCTTACTACACTATTTTGATCACATCCGCAGTATAAACACACTTAAAAACCAATCATAAAAAAGGTTGTTTACACACAATGATCACGCAAAGAAAGTATGCCCCTGATACTGACCAATCATTTTAACTTCCTGTTTACACTATTACCAGGGTAAGACGGACTAAATGATAATTCTCATGTATTTACTTTGGTTTAAGTTGAAGATCTAGCCTTGGTTATGACATTAGATGGTTCTAGCAACAAACTTATTTGCAGTTTGGGGTGATTTTCCATTATAATGATTGAGTATCTTTTAGAAAATGTTAATACAACATGAGTCAAGTGGTGATGTGTGTAAGGTTGAGATCAACACAATTATTCTTTCTTCCTTTAGTTTCAGTCTGTAAATGTATATACTGTTGCATTCAAATATAATTTGAGAGGAATCATTTATAAAAAAGATATTTATTGGAATTGAAAAGTACTCATTATCGGAGGTCTCTGAAATGCTTAATTACAAGCATTTAGATGCCAGTTTGTTATCAGGGACACAGAAAATCACTTGCACAGGAGTTCTCCTTAGCAAGCAATAGCTGGGTGAAAAATTCAAGGGCTTGCCAGTCCTGCTTCAACCACCTGCTGAGAGGGAAAATGTATTGATCATTTTAGCTCTGCTATTGTTTACAATGAGATAATTCAGTGGCTGAAAGACCCCCAGATGTGCATGTTGTCCTATAAGAGTAAATCAAAACAACATGACACAATAGCTGGATGCAAGTCCAAAGACTTAGACTAGTGGTGGGAAAATGTGCTGATATTTACAATGACTAATTTCAGAGGCAGAAAGACCCAGAGATGTACATATTGCCATTATAAGAGTAAATCAGATGAGCATCTTTAGCTTTCATTCTTGTGTTGGTTTCTGAGTGTAGCCAAATATTGCATGTGACTTCAAAATCAAAACATGTTGAAGCTTAGATAAAATGCCACTTGCAAATTTAAATAAGTACTTAGGAGTTAAATGGCAAATTGACTAATAATTTAATGAGATTCAGAAGAGTGCTAAAGTTGCTAGAATTGATAGTAAGGATGGAATAGTTGCCAAGCATAAGAAAGTGTGTTATGCTTGGCTTTGGCTTAGTGTTTTAAATAAGACCTTTTCTTCCTTTCAAAATTCAGTCTCACTTGGATGAACAAACAAGAGCTGTATGTTGGTGGTAGAAAATTAAATCACAGGCAACTCTTGTTTTTTTTTTTCTTATCTGGACTTTTAGCCTCTTTAGGTATGCCCAATATGCTTCTGGGATGGGACTACAACTTTTGCAGGTGGGACTCTTTCTTTTACCAAAACAAGAGTCCTAAACTCCTTGTTTTAAAATCCTAGCAAGACCTCTGATTAACATTTCGATTAAGACAATATTTTGGGATTATTGTGGACTCATTCAAAGACATTCCAGATTATATCACTGCAGTACATCAAGAGTGTTGGTACATTGTATATTGGTACATTCAAGACTATTGTTTATGTTAGCACTTTCAAGATTTATGTTGGAAATCCTGTGGAATTCATTCAAAACACTCTATACTTTTGGACTTGTAACAGACCTTTTACAATTAATTGGGATTTTATTTCATGATATTTGGATTTGATTTACAATGACGTCAGTTCCTTTTAGGGTTTCACTTTTTTAAATTTTACTAAAATTAATGTTTTGCAATTTTCTTTTACTTTAAATTTTAATACCACACAGTATAGTAGCTTATATAACTATACATCTTTCATATAAATAAATAAACCAGATATTAACTTGACACTCAAGAGATTTTTTGGGATGCTAAGATCTGATGATCTTGAATGTTGCATAATTTTGTGCCAAAACATGTAACTGCAAGTGAACAAAGAATAGTTTGGTGGTGTGAGCTGGTTTTTGTTTGTTGGAAAATAAAATCTGAAAATCATTGCTTGAAACATAATTATTACAGAGAGAAAATGGGATTAGGGTTGCACTTATTAAAATTTTTCTGCATCATTATTCATTTCAGCAATAAATTTAATTCACTTTAATTGCAAATGGTAAACAAACTTAAACTATTTATTGCTGGATTATTACTGGGGCTGTTAAATATGACACTCTAGATCTGATGGTTTTATATAATATAAATTACCTTATTCCCAAGCTGAAAATGTGACTTCCTCCAAAAATGAAAGGGTTGGTGCCTTATGGTACTCCTGTAGCGGGCCTTGTTGCATCCGAATCTAGCAGCCTGAAGTTAAATGTATTCAATGTCATTAAAGACATACTGTTGTTGATTGTGTATACTGCCATTACTAATTAAGGATTAAGCATGTGGTTTTGCATTTCATGTGTTTTCTTTATTTTTAAATAACAGTAGTTATTGTTTGGAATCTAACTCTTGTCATTGTGGAGGATTACTTTTCCTTTGTAACAATTTAGAGGATTATGTTTCCTTTGTAACAATTTAGAGGATTACTTTTCCTTTGTAACAATTTAGAGGATTACTTTTCCTTTGTAACAATTTAGAGGATTACTTTTCCTTTGTAACAATGGAATACATGTTTGCTGTTCAAATTTTTATTAATTCTTTAAATTATATTAAACATTACATTCCAAGAAGTGACAGTGATCTACATTCCACTGATCATGATGTAAAATTCTTAGACCTACATTATTTTAAATGAATTAAGAATGTGCTTGAAATTTTTACATCAGCAGTTACTGCAAATAGAATTATTGCTGAGAATCTGATGAATCTTGTCTAAAAACACCTGTATTTAATATAGAAGACTATTTTAAAATGATTATTTTTGTTATCCAAATATATAATCAAGATAAAGACAATTAATTCTTCTGATGGTGTCTGACTGTAAATCCCTGTAATATCTCAGTTTTTCCATGCATGGCATTCACACATTGGCTATTCAATGTCAGTGTTGTCAACCAGCTCCCTCTAGTAGAGTTGCACAACATGCACCTGGTGAGGTGTGATAAAGATTGGTAGGTATCTACCCATCTACCACAGAGTAAGAGTGGAGTAGTTTAAATTACCTGACTGCAGTTGATGGAGAAGTGAAAAATCACTTGAGTGGTACTATTGTTGGACTTCAAACAATATTACTTGGGACTAAATTGTTACACATTCACATCTATAATCAGAGTTATTACCCTTTGTATATTGTTGTGTTATGACCTAATTTTATGAATCTTCAAGCCTTTAATGGATTAATGTTAAAAGTAGTACCTGTTGGGCCATCATTTTGTTTTGCCTTTTTTTTGTTAAAATTAAAAATTGACTTATTTCTAAAATGTGTTATTGATGGAATGGGGGAAAGGCTGAGGTATATTTGTGAGCAAATTATTCACCATTCCTCTAGTAAGCATTTGCCTTTAAATCCTCATTTTTTCCAGGCTTTTACCATTAGCACATGCTAATTGCACAGGTGAAATTTTGGCTATAGGCAGGATGAGTCACATGTAAAGATAGCAGATATATATATATATAGGAATGGCAGTTTGGCAATTAAAAGTGGTTATGCTGTAAATTAAAATGTATCTGCTATATGTTTTTAGAATAAAACACGATATATACACTCGTAATTGGAAAGGGATGATGTCATTTTCTAGTTGCAGCATTATGATTTTGAAGGTTGCCAGAGCCAGATTTTACTGATCAATTATGAATTTTAGTCACAGATAAAGGTTGCAAATTGGACCTGTTTTTTTCTCATTTTTGTTTCAATTTTAATTATCATTAAATATATGTAATTGTAATATTTTATTGTTATAATCATTTAGTCAAAAAATAAACCACCTTTTTAACCCTAAGGATTTATGTACATGAAATCCTTTTTTCTAAATATGTTCTTTTTTCTCTTGTACAAAATATTTAAACATGTTATGTATTGTTTTTGTTTTGAATGTCGTGTTTGATGTCTCTTTCTTTTCTTTTGTTATTGTCAAACAGGGTGTGAAGCCATTTGAGGTAATTCTTAGTGTGAGCACATTAGTATAAAGTATCACTCTGGACAAAAAAATACCACTTTTAGAAACTTAGCAGCAAGAAATGAATTCCTGTTTCATCTTCTTATTTAATATTTACTTTTTTCACTCTTATTATAAACTGTGTCCAGTCTTCTTGTATTGGTGAAAGATTCTGGGTCTTGGCACAACATATTTTTAATCTAATCAGCATACGGTGTGCCAAGAGCTTTAGGAAATCTAGAAGTCTATCAGTGGATGTTTGCTAACTATATGAAAATCTATTTGACATATAGAATTCAGATATTGCTAGCTGGCAAGAGAAGAAACTTCAGATTATAATGTATTTTTCTGTCCAAGACCACAATGGTGAAACAGTGTCCTTGAATAAATATGATTTTGAAAGCAAAATGTAGTCATTCTTTACATTACATTGTTTCTTGCACTAAATTTATAAATATGTTGACATTATTTAACATTCAGGCGCATTAACCAGCAAATAAAGGTTTAATTCCTAGTCCGTTGTACAACAAATTCCAACAATTGACATCAGGGACTCTTGACAGTCTAGGTATTTTTTTAGGGATCATTTGATGGGTGGGGAGGTGGTGATGGAAAACACAAAAAGCAATGACCATGGAAACTACTGACAATAAAATGGTGACCATTTACTCTAGAATGCACAGAACTGAGAACTAAATCAAATCATAGTTCCTGCCAGTGTTTATCATATTTAAGCAAGGCATTGTTTTACTAAATGAACACCAGAGCTCTAGCTAAGTTGTGTATTTGCATATTTACACATATAAACTGGCCAGAAACACAAAAAGAAAATTTTAAATGCATCAAAATTACACAAAATAGATTAATTTTAAGTATTTAGTCCAAAGTTGCCAGGATGTTTATCCTGCTTTAAGCATAGTCCATTTTGTTAATGTTGGTGCATTGGATCAATATATACAATGCTGATTGAATGTTTCATTCATATTTCAAATGATAGTACACTGTGAGAACTTTCATTCCAGTACAGCTGTTTATCAAATTGAAATAGATATGGTTATTGTTTTGAAGTTAAGACAGTGTCAAGTATCTTTTGAGTTTTTATTTGTGCTCATAAAATTTTTAAAAATTTGCAATTAGTTCTAAACCAGGGAGTAAAATACTCAATTTGTTAAAATCTTATCTATGGCTCTGGAACACTGAAATTATGTATGAATTTTTCATAACTTTTAGTCTATCATAGTCACTCTAAAGGTGAAGGAACATACACTAGACTGAAAATCACTATTGCACAGCTTGATTATTGATAATGTACAACAACTAATAATCCAAGTTATGATTTGGGCTGAAAAAAATGTAATTCTAAAAGCAGTCTAATCTTGTTAGTTCAGTGTATACTGTTTGGTTTGAAAATGATAAATAAACCTTACAATAAGCTGGAAAGGTTCAGTTTTACACTCCTTTGACTGTAAAGTCAAGCAAGTTTATGGTATGGGCTTTTATCAGTCTCGCATTGTGCATCATTAATTTGCAGTTACTAATTTCATTTTTTTTTTCTTTTTTTTTTGTCTTAAACCACTAGGCCAAATTAGACCAATTTTTGCAAGGTTTTTTTTTTGAGTTAATGGCTTTGCAAGTTTTATACAAAATTACGATATCAACTGCCATTCGATATGACTTCCATTACCAAAAATAGTTGAATTGTTTAAAGCCTTTTTAAAAAATGCATAATTTTACCAAATTTTGATGGAAGGTCATCTGGAGATTAAGCCTTTAACATCTGCCATCAAATAAAACTGCAGTTATTGAAGCTTAAAAAGATCTCTCAAAAATTGCTCAGCAGAGCTGTACCAAATTTGGCAGAATACATCATAGCACCATAATCTTTTTAGAGTTTGTACGAATAATTCTAAATCTCAGCACTGCACCTTCAGACAGGGATCATGGGTGTCCTGCAGTAATTGGCTTGAAAGAATTGCCATGATTTCATACTTGTGGCAAGTGTGTATTCTCACTTACCAAATATAGTTTGTATGACTAATAATAGTAAATTTTTGTGCTATAATCAGTGATGTATACTTCTTTGTCTTTCATGTCCATTTGATACCAAGGGAGGCAAATCAGATTTTGGTAAATGATTAGGTCTGATATTAGTTATCTCCTTTGGATATTACATGTATTCATACTTGCAAAAATGAAATCACAATAAATCTCAAATAATGTGTCAGATGTTATCATAAATTCACTAGCAATAAGAAAAAAAAACTTAAGAAATCATTGACAGTCTTTAGATCATGATGTTTGTGAGAGTAAAAAGGACCATGAATAGCAATTTTTCTTGAGTTCTTCCATATAATCTGCTGTAAACTGGTATCACTTCAGCCTGCCAATTCATTATGATTCTTAATACGTTTTTTAGTATTATTATCTCCAAATCTTGGGTCCTGCATGCTTGCAGGGCATGCTCTGTGCTCTTGATCCATTTTCATACTCTAGAGAGAAATATTAAAGTCAATGTGCAAGATTTCTATTCTGCTTCCTATTACACAAATATACATCAAATATTTGTTGGCATTAGCTTGTGTCAGTGTGTCAGAGGTGTCTGTGGCTCATGGGATCCTAGCTTCAACACAATGCATCATCAAGCATGGCCAGCATTACTACAGTAAAAGAACCTTTTAAACAACTTTTCAAAAATCACTTAGCAAAATTTGACATATTACTCCAGTCTGGTCTAAAAATAGGAAAACTAATGAATAACTTGTGTTCAAAACCCACTAAAACATATTTTGATCAAATGAGACAGAAAACATTCTGATATTTCAGGCCTTTAGCATGTACAAATAATTCAGCCATTAATAAAACTTAAAATACTTTTTAATGACATCTTGAAAACCAATTTGATAAAATTTCACAGGAAGCCCAAATAACTTAGCCAACTGCTCTTGCCTTGGCATATGTGGCTGATGTCATCCATGTGAGCAATCTCATGCCAACTTCAGCCTCTTGTTTTTTTTATCATATTCAGATCTGATGATGTAAAATCGGCCATTATGAGGGCTGCACAGTTCACTTAAAATATAAAGCACTGTCAAATCTGCCTTCAAGATCACATGAATTAGGCTTTTTAAAAAGCCAGATGTTATGGGTATTGTTTACCAGATTGTTTTAGAAATAGCAATAAAAAATCAGTCACCTCTCTTCCAAGATCACTCTTCCCACTTCCATGAAGTGGCTGCTCAAGATTGGCTTGCATAAACCTTGATCCAGTTGTGCGTTTATGATGACTGATCCAGGTCTTTCTTGTTCACATTTGGGTACATGTTAAACACAAGTAAATGCAGTATAACCTGTCTTGAAACACCACCCCTTCTGCCAAAATATTATGTTCTCTCAAGAGTAGACACAATACTGTAATAAAAAAAATCAGTACTTTGAGAACCTGGTCTCTCAAGACAAGTGGACTCTCATTGTTCTTGTCTTTCAAGACCGGATTTACAATATTGTAAATTGTTGCTGAACTGTTAAAGACACTGTATTACAGAATGGTCAGTGTAAATGAGACTATACTGCATATAATATCACTGCTTAGGATTAAGTGAATGATTAATCATACATTTGTTAGTATTGTACTAAAAAAAAATTTTAATTAAATTTGTAATATTTTTTTAGCATAATCAATGACATTTTTTTGCCTGCTGAAATGTATCATGTCTTTGATTAGGCCTCATACATCAATCAATCAATCTTCCTTCAACAGCCATAGTTATACTTAGTTTTGCCATGTTAAATTTATTGGACTCCGGGATTCATTAGGTTTTAGGTACCAGTTTGCATTTGTTTTAAATTGAATTTTTAAAAAGAGTTTGAAGATGTGATATAATTGGATTTTTTTCTGAAGGTTGTAATATTCTCACAGTTTAATAACCTACCAGTTCACAGCTCTCCCTTCTAAACATGTAGATGGACATCCATCAACCTCAGTAATGTGGGAAACCCATATGGTGACCATCTGTGATAGGGTTATTTTCTTTCCTCCCCTTGGTTCCTTTTTGAGATGAAGTATAAAGCTTAGATTTAAAGCAGCTGCAGTTACAGTGAAATTTGAATATTTTTTGCCACTCTTTACACATGCATTTTGAGGATGGTGGATACATAATATTTGTAATGGATTTTTAATTACATCCCATGGGTCATGGTCTGAATTGGGAGTGGAGAAATGAATAAAAAGTATGTGGATTAGTTGTATTGAACCATGTAAGTAGCTCTAGTGTCAGCAGTTTATTTATGTTAGGAAGAAGTATTGCTGCAGTCGATTTAAATGTATACCTCTCTGGTTTTCTGCTGCTGCTTTTAACCTGCCAAGCATGCTGTTATAACTCTGGTTTCTGTCCCTCATTTCAATGCATATATCATTTACTATAGTCAGAATTTTAAATAATTTTTATGATGCCTGTTAAGTGCCTTTGTACTATCAGCACAATACCTATGTATTCAGAATTTCCTTTGTGCTGTCAGCAATAATTGTACATTAATAAGAGGCTTTGTGCTGTCAGCAAATTCCTATGTATTGTGAAGTGCCTTTGTGCCATTAGCAAAACCTATACCTTAAGAAGTCCCTTGGTGCCATCAGCGAGAATGATACATTAAGAATCTGGTTGTGCCATCAGCAAAACCTGTACATCAAGAAGTCAGTTTGTGCCATTAGATAAACCTATACCTTAAAAAGTCCCTTGGTGCCATCAGTGAGAATGATACATTAAGAATCCCGTTGTGCCATCAACAAAACCTGTACATCAAGAAGTCAGTTTGTGCCATTAGATAAACCTATACATTAAGAAGTGCTTTTGTTTCATCAGCAGTACAGTCAAACCCACTTACCTCGACCTCGGATATCAGCCTGCATATGTTGAGCATTTTGGTCTGATCCCAAAAGATCCTTCTTTGTTATGCTATTTTTTGCCTGCTTATCTCAACCTCAGTTAAGGTGATAAACCGGTTATGTGGGGCATAAGTTTCTGTCTGAAGTAACATGTGGACCTGCTTAATTCCATGAAATGCAACTTTTTAATGTCAATCTCAATAAATTATGTAAGAAATGGTCTGCAAAATCAATCAATTTTTATGAACAATTTTGGTCAGTTAAGGCGGTAGCCACATGCTTATGTCATAATCTTTTTATTTTTGGTTTGTAAGAGTAACTTAATCGATTAGTTTATTAAGAATATATCATGTTCACTTCATAAAATATTCAAGTATTCACAAAGACAAGATTGTGCACAAATTACAATGCAACTTTATTTTACAAAAACCAGAATCTTAGACGTCAGCTACATGTATATTTTATAATTTCCCTTTTGTTTCTCAAGTTACATTTCGGATCTGAAATATGTTTAGAAATATATCTGTACAAGAAACAACAAACAAGGGATACAAATAATGAAATATTATGTACATGTACATAATCAATGTGCAGATAAAAAATATTGCTGATCAGCTGAATATTCAAAAGTTATGACAAAATAACCAAACATGTCAGCAATTTTTTCAAAATATCTAGGAATTATAAACTGAACATAACGTAGTGGAAATACAACAATATACAGTAAAATTACCAACATTTACAATAAAAGCATACTGTACATGAAAAAAAAATTGATACTTTTTCATTTTGAATCTATACTTTTTTAAAATACAAAAGTACATAAACATATCATAATGTGCACTGCATTATTTTTTTGGTAAATATGAAGTAATATCAGTCTGCTTTTGATTAATCTGATGCTGATTTGCAATGAACAATTCAAAAGCACTTATATTTTCATACATATGCTCGGCACCGGTGACACTTGCTATATTTTTTTAATGTACTCAAACATTTCATGAAACAACATATACATGTACTTTTCAACAGAAATAAACAGAATAGATTTATTACTAGGCAGAATATCACCCTATATATACACTCATATATATGCACCAGAATGGATAATTTTGGGTACTTGGTTTCCTTATAATGGCAGTCTAGTCCCCATAATATAGTTATCAGGCTTGAGGTCTTCTTAAATTGAGTTTTGTTGCATGAATGGCGAGGTGCCTTCGAGCATATGGTTGATATCTGTCTCTTTCTCTGTCTCTCTGTTTCTCTCTGTCTCTGTCTCTCTCTTATGATTTTCTTGGATCCATTTTTCAGTCATGATAACATAATCAAACCTTTGAGTACAGCCCAGCCAACCATGATTTGTTTTTCAATATTCACATCAATTATAAAAATGTTGTTCTGGGGCTTAACAATATTTTTCAGCACACAATAGGCTATACATGGCGGTCAGTATTATTGGTGAAGGAAGAAGCCGGGAAATCTGTGGAAAGAACCACCTACCCACGAGAAGCTACTGGCAGGCTTTCTCACATATCCACATCCCCATTTAGACTCGAACTCACACAGACAGAGGTGAGATGGCAGTGATCCATAACAGAGAGCCCTTTAGACCACTTGGCTATAAAAATGTGTCCTGTGTTATCTGACATAAGTGATGCACATCTCAGTATGGAGGGATACACTACATGTGATATAGATTCCTATATTTTTTTCTTATACAAGGTAATCATGATGATAAAAAAGGAATAAATGATAATAACACCAGGTTAGTTTCTTTCATTTTATTATCAGTTAAGCATTTTGTGTATTTTATTGTAACAAGCAGTGGGAGGGGATTCCAATAAACGCAAGACCATGAGATGGGATTAATGGTAAAGGACATATTTAAAATTACGTTACCGGTTGTTATGAACCCAGATATCTTGGGACCCAGTTATGTTGACAATCTTTTTACCCCCCCCAGATGTAATCCAGATAACTGGGTTTGACTGTACTATGTATTGAAAAATCATTTTGGGCTATCAGCAGTACCTATGCATTAAAAAAATGCCTTTGTGCTATCAACAATACCTATATGTTGACAAGTGTCTTAGTGCTGACAGCAAAAGCTATACTTGAAAAGTGCCTTTGTGCTGACAGCAAAAGCTAGACTTGAAAAGTGCCTTTGTGCTGACAGCAATAGGTATATGTTAAAAAGTGTCTTAGTGCTGATGGCAAAAGCTATACTTGAAAAGTGCCTTTGTGCTGACAGCAATAGGTATATGTTAAAAAGTGTCTTAGTGCTGACAGCAAAAGCTATACTTGGCAATACTGCTCTTGGCAATACCTATGGATTGAGAAGTGCCTGACCATTTAGTTTTATTTTTTACTTTATGTTTCCAACTTTAAAACACTTTCTGTTTGTTTATTTCAAAACATGGATGGACAGAATTGTGTGGTAAATTGACTTTAATTTTGAACGAGTCTTTGACATAAAGTATGATGAATTATGTTCACATCATTGTGAACCTTTATCAATATTCTGCATAAAGTTTTATTTGCTGGATCATTTGGTTGACATAGCACTGATAGCTTTGCTTCAGGGTCTTGTTGATAGCACTGTCATGGCAAGCATTGTAGCTATTTTGTTAACCATAGCTTAGTAATTACTACTCTGTGTGTGTGTGTGTGTGTGTGTGTGTGTGTGTGTGTGTGTGTGTGTGTATGTGTGAGTGTGTGTATATGTGTGTACTGGACATTTTAATTAACTGGTTATGTTTGCTTTAGAAAAGAAATTTAATAAATGAAAATATATTTATCCTTCCCATGAAAGATATAAAATTCAGGATAAGAGTTGACTGTATTTTTTTGTATTTAATTTGCCCAAGTTTGTTGTACTTGTGTTATTGATGAATAACAATTCACAATTTACACAATGGTTGTGGGTACTATTTCTTTTTTTTTTTGCAGTTGAAATTTATTTATACATGTTTCATTTATGACTTTTGAAAAGTGGGAAATGGTCTTGTCTTTAGATAAAGACTCTCAGAATTAAAATTTGATATACTTTTTTAAAAAAAAGTGGGAGTGGGTTTAATATTGTATATGGTCTTGCAATTGGAGATTTATGGAAGTGTTTTCATTTCCAATATTTTATGGAAAAATTCATAGTTTTGATGTCTCACTAAAGTTTGGAGGAGCATCTTGACATGAAGTTGTTTTAATAGTTACTGGCTCTATTTTGTTTTTCTCATTCTACATAAATGTTTAATGGAGGTCATTTTATAAAGGAAGTGTATTTTTTTTTTAAAGACTGGCCAAACAGGCATAGTCTTCAGTATGTATATCATTTAAGTTCCAGTATTTCTCAAAAGTTTGTTCTTTCATTATTTTGGTTGTTTAATGACTTTTAAAGACAAGGAGCTAATTATTCTATTACATGTATTATTATTATTATTATTATTATTATTATTATTATTATTATTATTATTATTATTATTATTATTATTATTATTATTATTATTTGAAAAAGTTGGCACAGCTCTATAATGATTGTGTTGTTCATTCATCCATTTGTTTATCCATCCATCAATCTGGTTGGCTGTCAATAATTTGATTTCCACAAGGTAACTTAACTAAGAATTCAGACCTAATTGGGTATTCAACTTTGTATAGATGAAAGCTCAGTTTCCTGTCCCACATATTTGAAGTTATGATCCCTGATGGCATGTCCTCCTAATATTCATTTCCACAGTTTAACTTTACCAAGGATTGTTGGATTTCAACCAAATATGGGATGTAGTGCTGTCCAGTTGAGACATTAAATGATTTGGTTTCCAGTGTTCTACAACACAATACACAAAGAGTCATATCTCCTGTTTGTCTGTCTTCTTGGTTTTGGTTTCTGCAGCATACATAAGCTTTCAAGGTTTATAGTTTTAACTATATTTAGGAATGCAGCTCAGTATGGATGCTCATTGATTACCTAATTTATGGACTTTGATTTCTGCTCCATAGCCTTACTAAGGGTTATTTTATTTGAACCAAGTTTGGTATTCAGTTTTATTTTGATGAGACCTTGAGTGAGTTCAGTTTCCAAAATTCCACAGGGTCATCTACCTGAGCTATGCTCTCTTGTAGCCCATTGATCTGATTTGGTTGTTGCACCATTATTTTACCAAAGATTGGTAAATTTTAGAAAAACTTGATCAAACCTCAGATAAATTTCATTTCCAGCATTCTGCAGCATTATGTAAAGGAGTTATGGCCCCTGACATCAATTCCTTCTAACTTGGGTTTCTGTATTGTAACCTTCTAAGGATTATTGGGTTCAACAAAATAAAGTATGCACTTTTGTACTGATAAAAACTTTAATTAAGTTGATTTCTAGCATCCACAACAAAATTTAGAGGCATCATGGTGCCGGATTTTCCCCCTTACCATGGTTTCTTTGGTAATACTTTACCAGTTATTGTTGGATTTCAATCAAATTTGGCATGCAGCTTTATATTAATGAGTTTTATTCCATTATATTCTATATTGTCATTTAGAAGAGTTATGGCTCATGACTTCAAACTCGTTCAACATTGTCATTTAAAAGAGTTATGGCTCATGACTTCAAACTCATTCAACATTGTCATTTAAAAGAGTTATGGCTCATGACTTCAAACTCGTTCAACATTGTCATTTAGAAGAGGTTTAGCTCAAGACTCCAAACTCCTCCTGGCAGGATTACTTTACCCAGCATTGTTGAGTTTCAACCAAAATTTGGTATGCAGTTTTATATTATTGAAACTTGGAATGACTTTTATTCCATTGTTCTACATTGTCATTTAAAAGAATTATGGCTCATTGCTCCAAACTCCTGACAAGTTTACTGTAAAAAGCCATGTTGATTTTTGGCCATATTTGGCGTGCATGTTTATTTTGATAAGACCTTAAGCAAGTTTAATTTCCAGCATTCAAAATTATCAGTTTAAAGAGACATGGTCCTAAATTGCCCAATTTCCTGCTCTTAGTTTCTTAGTTTATTACCAGTAGTACCAAGGATTGCTGGATTTCAACCAAATTTGACATTACATTGATAGTTGGATTTTAAGCATTTCATGACACCAGTAATAGGAGTTGTGTCTCCTGAATGCTTATTTCCTATTTACGTTAGTTTTCCAATAAAAAATAATCTTTTTAAGGCCCTGCCATGCAAAGTGTAGTGAACAGGACACTTTGTGATTGGTCAATAGCTTTAATTTTCATTCATATAGTTATCCATGCTTATGCTTTCATACTTAACTTTGCACCATACTTGAAGATTTCACATGGTAATTCAATTGTACTGGTAGGTTTTGACATAAAACTTGTACAGTTTTATGCAGTTTCTTTTATTTAAAATTGTATATGGATGCCCTTCACTATTACACACACCTAATTACATGTATATTGTTTTGATGCAGTTTTTGATTATATGTAATTTTTAATTATGCATAGAGAAGAAGGTAAAGTTATACACTGTCGAAAACATTATGTCATAGTCTCTACATTTTATAAAAATGTAGGGGTGTTGTTGCCAGAATATCACAGCAGCCACTTAAAGCATAACACTCCATTCTAGAATGAAATTTGATTTATTGTATGCAAAAAGAAGAATTACTGGCATATAAAGCTTGTTAACTCTCTGGAAGAAAAGAATCTTATAGATCAAAATGTATATAATGCATGTACATGTATTGGTAGTGATATATCAGATAAAACTAAGCTTCAAAAATTAAAAATATCATATAATAAGTAATTGGATTTGACACATAAAACTGTTATCATAGCTACATCATCAAATCATTTTACAATTTTATTAGTGTAGTTGAATGTCAATTCAAGCATGCAGATTTTATTTTGTTAGCTCAGCTGGTCTAAGAACAGAAAAACTTGTGGGATGGATTGATTTACATTGTCTGTCTGAAGTTTATTATCTAAACTCTTTGGAGGATTGCCAGGAAACTTTAAACACACATTCATTCCAAGCTTTAGTTTGTCCTATATGAAAATGATGTTGTTCAGACAACTAACATCATGTTATCAATACTCCTCCTGAATGGATGGTTGTGTTAACATGTTTTTTTTGTATATTAAAAGACACTTTCTGATGAAAATGGTGATCTTACTTCCATTATGGCTGCAATGGCAACCATATTTAAATTCTTGTTATTGCTACTTTCCCAGAATGGTAAGCCATATTAAGAGGGAGTTTTAACCAGAAGACTTTTTGTGATGTCTAGTTAGTCCTTTATTAAAATAGTGTCAGTCTCATTCCCAATATGGCCACCATGGCAGCCATCTTGACAATACTTTTGGATGGATGGTCAGATCAATATCAGGTTTTCACCAAAAGATTTTTTTATATATCTAGTTTGGTCCTGAATTAAAATGGTGTCAATCTGACATCCATTATGGCCACTTTGACCCTCATCTTTGAAATGTAGTTGCTACTCAACAAAAACTGCAGTTTGATATCCAGTATGGCCACCATGAAATTCATCTCTAAATTCTTGGTCTTTTTTAATGGAAAGCCATCTCAAAATGGGATTTTAACCAAAAGACTTCTTGTGATGTTTAATTGGTCTCTAGTTAAAAAAATGCCAGTTGCACCTCCTGTATGACCACCAGGGCAGCCAGCTTAAAAATCTTATAACTACTACACCTGAATGGATGGTCATAATCAGCATGGGGTTTTCAACAAAAGGCATCTTATGTGATATAGTTTTTCCTGGATGAAAATGATGCAGATATTACATTCAGTAAAACTGTTTTGATGGCCATCTTGAAGATCTTTTTATAGCTACTATTACCTCTTGAATGGATGATCAGAACATAGTTTTCACCAGAAAACTTCTTATGATTGTCTTATTAGTCCTCAATGAAAATGGTATCAGTCTTAAATCCAATATGGCCAGCACAGTGGCCCTCGTAATAAATCATTTTATTGTTTGAGAATACCAGAGATCGTTTAAATGCTCAACAATCATAAAGAAGAAAAAGACTTGTCTTAGATTCCTGAAAATTCTTTTTGGTTAGTAGAGTGTCAGTCTGATTAAGGGACTCTTCATTTTATTGTAGCATGCATACTTTAGATCAAACTTTATAGCAAATGAAGTTGTGCATGTGTTTTATGATATACATCTAAAATCTTAATTATTCATTTAACTTTATGTATGTACATTATGTTACACTCAAAGCCTTACACATTATTTCAGTGTGTGGATACGCTCACAAATATACAGAACAAGCTCAATACTGCTGTGACTGGGAGAAAGAAAATTGGACGTCTATATGAGAGATGTAAGATCTGTATAAATGTTATGCTATGGTTGAAAATACTGACATTTTCTTCAACTTTTATGTCCAGACCCTTGCATTCTTGAAATTTTCAAAGCAAGGAGTATATTTAATTTGAATTCTGGCAGCTAAGGTTAGAAACTGAAGTCAAAGAAATTTGAATCTGACATAATAAAAAAACTAGTCATAGACTATCCAGGTTTTGGGACTGGAGGCTGCTGCTTGTGTTTCATAGTTAAAAATTTCAAGAATATGGGTCTTGGTTTACTCTGCTATCAATAGCTACAAGCATCCCCAAGTACAATGACCTTTCCCAAGCTTATTCCTTTGTAACATGACCTGGTCCCCTCTGTCACTTGGCCTTTGGAACCCAGCCTACTATGTACCTCAGCCTCAATAACATGGCTATAATCAGATTATGTAACCTTACCTCCACTGTGGTCAGTCCCCTCTGTAGTCAAACCTGATATTTTGGTCTAAATAGGGCATATGTACTGATTATACCAACATAAACTGGCAGCTTCTATAAAATGTCCAACATCTTTGATTTTTTCCCTACTATTTAAAAATATCTCTTCTTGATATCAATTTTAGTTGTGAGATTCGTGCACAATGTTTTATTAAAATGCTCTCAAGCACTTATGTTAGCTTGTGGAACATTTTATAAAGTGTATCTCCTCAAGACTGGAATCTTCTTGAAACCAAATTACTTTTCTGGTCATGAAGTTTTTCTTCTGTGATTTCAGTAAACAGAAGCCCATTGTTTGAATATCAAATAAAATTTTTGATCAGAAGTGTTAATTTTATACTACAATGAATCCCATAAAACCCAAACTTAAGCATGCATATGACCAGCCAGTGGTTAGCAAACAGTCTAAGGCCATACAAAACTAAAAGTAAAAAGGAAAACACACGGATGTAAGGAAATCAAAATTATCACAGACACCTCAGTGGCTATTGATGGTTTCTTAATCCATATTTACGTCTATACTCCTTTATAAATCAAGTCCAACTGCAAACTGCTCAAACCCAGCTCAGCTGTTTCATTATGGGATGGCAGGTCTAGTCTATGCAGTATTTTAGGAGTAATAAGTAGAACAAACAACATGGACCCTGAAATGCATGCTGGTGCATTGTGTGATGGCAGATCATTTCTATATTGTTTGCAGAAAAACCTTGACTTATAAGTGAGTGAATACATTGTGTCTTTGCATATATGATGATTGACATGGTGTTCATATTGCAATTTTGTGTGGAAATAGAGAACTTTTGTAAACCAAAAACCTCTCAAAACCAAACTTTTCATTTTATCCGAAGGGCATTCTGCCTTGAGAAGTTTCACAGATGTGTAAAAATCTTGAATTTGACTTGTGAGTATATATGGTAAGTGTCTTTACATGTAAGATGATGAATGTGAGTATATATGGTAAGTGTCTTTACATGTAAGATGATGAATGTGAGTATATATGGTGTCTTTACATGTAAGATGATGAATGTGAGTATATATGGTAAGTGTCTTTACATGTAAGATGATGAATGTGAGTATATATGGTAAGTGTCTTTACATGTAAGATGATGAATGTGATGATCATTTCTCATTTTTAGATGGAAGTAGAGTACCTTAATAAACCAAAAACTCTCAAACTGAAAATTTTCATTTGATTTCTAGAGCTTTCAGTCTTCTGAGGTTTCATTGATGTGGAAAAAAAACTATTTTGAACTTGATTTTTCAAAACAAATTACAGCTGTAAAATAAAGTCTAAAAGGTAGGTTCTTATATAATACCTCATTCTTCACTGAGTTAGTTGGATTGTATGCCAGATGTACAGTCAAGCAAAGTCCACAGTGGGTAAATTGCCAAAGATAGACTCTTAACACAGAGTTAAGTAGTTATATGTGTTTATAAGGATACATCTTCATATTTTGTCAAGAGACTCAGTGGTCATATGTATAACAGTCTCAGTTACAGTCTTAGATGTAGCTGGAAGACAAATCATATATGTGATGGATATTTCACTATGACCCCAGCATCACTGTTGTGGGGATCAGTACAGGGAAGGTAATAAGGAGTGACATAAGGAAATGTACAATAAAATAGCATGAGGATTTGTGATGGTAAGCAATTGTATTTGCTTAAATGCAAAATTTGTTTATTTGGTTATGTAGTTTGTGTTCTTTGCTGTTCAGAAGTTTCCCATAGTTTGATGGGACGAGTTGTAAGGTTTAAGGTCTTTTATGTGTTTGCTAAACACATAAATTGTATCATGCATACATGTACACAAGTAGGAATTGGAGTTTAAGCCCGGTACCCTGGCCTACCATGATTCTGCACAGTAGTCCAGGCATATACCATTGAATGGCTGATACTGGTGGAGAAATTCAAGATGGCTGCGAGGTAATGCAAAAATATATTGGAAATTAAGAAATTGCATTAAACCTGTTATTTTCAGCTTTATTGTTTTTGTTTTCGTTTTTTTTTTTGTATTAGTCAGTTATGTGTATTAAAGAGGCACTGAGTTTATCTGAATTGTCACTATGTAGTTCTTTCAATATCAGCCACCATTTATGAATCAGGGAAGAGATTACATCATCATATAGTTGTGCTTTTATTATGTCAGAGATGCTTTATTTGAACGAAAATTTGATCATTTGTTTTTTACCATTATTTTATATTAAATTTCAAATTTTTTTAATCTTCCAATTTTCCTGTCATACAGTATATTTGTATTTTAGAATGCATAATGGAACAGATTTACAGTTATGCCATTTCTATCTCTCTTGTTTACAAATATAATCTTTACTAGTTACGATTTGATAGCTCTTACTGGAAATATGGATGGGTTGAGTAATAATATTAGTACTAAATGAAATTCTTGCTCAGGGAACAGAAATTGTTATATGTGCTTATCTGTTTGATGTGCAATGTAAACATGAAGAAATGTCCTCTGTAGTAAGATATGGAGTGAGTTTACTTGGTCACTGTTGAAGAGGGCTGATTTTGAAAGATTATTTTTTGATGATAACTCATATCGGATATTTTCCTTTTTAATTTTGTCAGTCATTGATGATATGTGGACTTTCGGAAAGATATTTGATGTGAAGAAGCGTGAACAGTTTTATGCAGTATTTTCTGTTGTAGACATAGCTCCACTATGCAAAATGAACCAATATTGCTGCAGTTATCTAGAGTATGAATAAATGACTGAATGTGTTAATGAATACATCTGATAATACAAATTTGTAAACTGCTGCCAACTAAGTTACAACATAAATATATCAATTGAAGTATGCAGTGTGGATAGGCTTAGCATGCAATTTTTAAAGAATTAGCCAGGTCTTGACCTTCTGTTTTAACTTCAAATGTGAAACTTGTCAAATATGCTGAAATCTTATTGTTGCCTATGACCTATGTGGAACTTCTTCCTAAAGTACTTGTATACACTACAATACTCATGCAACTCAGACTTTTCAGACATGCATCTAGCATATAATGCTCAGTTCACTAGCATAGATATTGCATTGCTGTTAAAATACATAGCTTGTCTTTATGGATCCATTGATATATATATATAGATGCAATAAACTGACGACGAACAGTACAAAACTAGTAACTAAGTAGCCTAAGAGCTTTCGACTCTTAATGAGTCTTTTTCAAAGGCAAATACAAAACATATATACGACAAACAAATAAACACAAAAACGTTGTGTTTGTAAACCTCTACATGGCTGTTTTCACATGTGCTAAAACTATAAATACAACCAGCTTCTATAGACTAGTTGCGGAAACTGAAAACGTATAATTCTCTAAAAGTCTACAATCCAAAGCGACATCTATTTTTACTTTTTGTACATATGTAACGCAGATTATATCCCGGATATTTGATTCTATAACGGTTTTTCTTATAGTAAAAATTGAAGGATAATAAGAAGATTTAGAAAATGTTAAATTCTACTAGTGCATAGTTTTCATTTTCTAGTCTTCTTGGTTTAGACTGCTTGGTTTCAATGTTCTAAGGCGGCGAATCCAGTATGATTCCTTTTCCTTCCTGGTTTAAAAACTCCAGCTGTGGTTGTTAGCAATAGCGATAAGTATTATATCACTGAAAGTGTGGCCAGGGGAGGAGAAGTGTTCTGCGACCGGGCTTCTGTACAGCTTTTTTGTCATCCAATCAGATCTATGAAGGTTTATCCTTTTGTGTAGCTTTTCAGTTTCTCCGATGTACTGAAGGCCACAGATCTTACATGTGATTAGATAAATCACATTCTCTGTTTTGCACGTTTTGTTTGGACCATGTATGTTTAGTTTTTCTTTAGTCACTGTGCTAGTGAATGTCTTGGTCTCTATCATATGTTGACAGGTTTTGCATCTTTTATCGCCACAGGGTCCAGATTGACTAAGTTGGTTTTACTAGCGATTGGCGTTAGCTTTTCCCTAAGATGTCCTTTAAGTTTTTTGGTCTCAGGTAAGCTACTACAGGTTTGTTTGGAAGTATTAGGTTTAGTATGTCTGACGATTGCACAGTTGGCCAGTGTTTTGCAATTATTTTACCTACTTTGGGATTGTCTGGGTGATAGGTCAGAATAAATAGTATCCTATCAACCTTGTCTTTCTGTCCATATCTGAGTAGGTCATCACGGTTTGTTTGTTTGGCCCTTTGGATTGCATCCGCAATCAGGTCTTTGTTGTAGCCTCGGTAAATTAAATGTTTAGCCAGCTCTTTAGACCTTTCTAGGAATCTTTCATCGTCGGAGCAAATTCTGCGTATCCTCAGTGCCTGGCTATATGGAATGTTCTTAATGCAGTGTTTTGGATGACAGCTGGTTGGGAGGAGATACTGGTGTTTGTCGGTTTCTATATATATATTTTTATATATATATATATATATATATATATTTTTATATATATATATATATATATATATATATATATATATATATATATATATATACATACATACATATATGTTTGTGTGTGTTTGGCCGTGTGTGTGTGTGTGTTGGCAACTAGTGCATCATTACCACCAAATTGAGTATTTTATCATTTACTGTGAGATTGACTTTTTTGGATCAAGGTTTGCAAACTCGGATTAGATGAATCAGTTGTACAATTTTGCAGGTGCAACAATCTTCCCATATAAATAACTATAAACAAATAAATGTATTCATATATGTACAAAAATATAAATCAAACAAATATTGTTACCTCCAGGTGTAACTGTAAGGTTTCTGAATTCATTTATTTGATCTTTTGTCTTTGGGATATATCATAAGAAAGAGAAGTTTTGATAATAAACAGTGTTTAATGTTTTCAGCATTTTAATTTTTTTTTATTGCATGCATTCTTGTTCATTCTTGGTAGCTAAGATTCTACTCATGCATTCTCCAAAGTGGCATTGTATAAATACCAACCTCATATTATTATTATTATTATTATTATTATTATTATTATTATTATTATTATTATTATGACTTTATTTAAAGAGGGTAACTCAATTAGTTAAGAACTAATCTACCTTGAGGCCCTCATTCAAAGGAATTTAATTATTTTTGCTGCATCTCTGAAGCCATTGTATATACTGGGTTTGGAAAGAGGAAATAGAGTGGGCATTTCTAATCTCAACTGGAATATTATTCCAGAGCAAAGTTCCAGAGTATTGGAAACTTTTTTTAAAATAATTCCTTATTTGGTTTGGGAATTTTGTAATGTTTGGTAGACATTGATCGCAGGTGGGGAGGTAGACATTGATCGCAGGTGGGGAGTATTTCCAGGTAGCCTATACTTGAATAGTGATTGTAAATATTCAGGAGCATTATTATTGGCTATCCTGTACATTAATTTGGCTTTTCTTAAACAGATTCGGTCTTTAATAGGAAGTATTTTTAACTTACCAACTAAATTTTCCTTGCTTTCTTTCTGGATTGATATTAACTCAAAAGCTCTTTTTTGGAGATGTGCCAGCTTTGCTAAGTTTTTATCATTTGAATTACCCCATACTGTATTACAGTAGTCTAAATAGGGTTGTATGTAACTGTTATAAAATAGTTTTCTCTGCTTTTCCGGAAGAAAGTGTCTTATCCTACTAAGAAGCCATAAACTTGAATTGACTTTTTTTACTGATATGTTTGATATGTTCAGTCCATGATAGGTTACTATCTACCAAAACACCAAGTAGACTATCGTGACAGACCATTTGCAATTTTTTATCCTTCCATGTCAGACATAGTTCATCGCTATCAAGCTTTGTTCTTTTTTTCCGTGTGGAGATAAGTAATATTTTAGTTTTACCAGTATTAACCACCATGCCATTGCATGTGCACCAGTATTCTAGTTTGTTTAAGGCATTCTGTAAAGAAATTTCGAGTTCTTGTTTTGTGTTTTGGATGTCTGACAATGTTGTGTCATCTGCATAGAGATCTGTAGATGATACTGAGTCCTTTAGTACAAGTGGTAGGTCATTAATAAATAAAATAAACAGTAATGGACTCAGAATTGAGCCTTGTGGTACTCCACATCTAATTGTTTCAGGTTCAGACAGAACATTATTAATATAAACATGTTGTGTTCTCTCACTTAAGTATGAAGTAAACCATCTAACTGTGCTTTCATCACATTGGTAGATTTTCAGTTTCTTCAAAAGGATTTCATGATCTACCATGTCAAAAGCTTTCCTGAAATCTACAAATACAGAACCTATTATTCTACCTTGATCAAGTGCTTGAAGCCATTTATCAGTTAGGGAGATCAAGGCAGTCTCACATGAGTGTTTCTGTCTAAAGCCTGATTGATTAGGGTATAACAGAAAGTGTTTGGTTAAATATGATATGAATGAATTATGGACATGCTTTTCAATCAATTTTGACAAGTTTGGTAGTATTGAGATTGGCTGGTAGTTATCAGCATCATCCTTAGGGCCAGATTTGTGAATAGGAGTTACTTTTGCAGTTTTCCATATTTTGGGAACAGATGAGGATGCAATACTTAAATTGATTATGAATGTTAAGCTATCTACAATAGCAGAGGCAGAAGATTTAATGAGTCATGGACCAATTTGATCAAGTCCTGTACCTTTCTTAGTATCAAGTTCACTGAGATATTTCTTAACAAAGTTTTTTGTTACTGGTGGGATGGAGAAACATACCTCCTTAGAGATTTTGCTGCTGCAGAACTTTTTCAGTTCAATAAAGTTGTTTTCAATCACTGGTTCTTTTAACTTTGTGGTAATGTTGGTGAAAAAATCATTGAAAACATTTGCAATATCATTGTCATCAGTGACTATGGTGTCATTTACCAGAAGTGAGTGGATTTTATTTATCTGATCTTTGTGTGTTCCTCCAGTGAGTTCATTGAAGACTTTCCAAATGCAGTTTTTGTCGCTCTTTTTGTTTTCAAGCAATGATTGATAATAATTTTGTTTAGCTTTTTTTGATCATATTTGTTATTTTATTTCTCCATACTTTATATTGTGCATGGTTTCCCATAGCCTTAAATTGGTCTCTTGTTTTCATAGCATCAGGGATTTCAGTTGTAAGCCAATTAGGTTGGATTTCATTCCTTACGCGATGTACTTTCAGTGGTGCATGCTTAGAGACTACATCCATAAATAAGTCAGTCCACACCCTCAGAGCTTCATCTGTGTCATCCAAATTTTGGATCATCTTCCATGGAGCTTTATATAGGTCTTTGAGAAATTGTTTTTCATTAAAATTTTTGAATGATCTGTAAGTGATAGTTTTGTGTGTATTTTTCTTATTTCTCTTGCATTTAACCTTCCTTGTCAAAAAAGTAGGATAGTGGTCACTAAGACCAACTTTTGGTATGTTAACACAGGTTACATTGTCTGGTAGGTTGGTATAAATGTGATCAATAAGAGTGCTTGATGTTTCTGTTACCCTAGTGGGGTCATTTACCATCTGTACTAGGCCTAATGATTCAATAAATTCTGTCCAGTTTTTCCTTATTTGAGTATTGAGAAGGTCCTTATTTATATCACCAAGTATATATGTTTCTTTATCCTGTGCAAGAACATTTTCAATTTGTTTCAAAAAGTTATCATTCCAAATTGCTTTGGAGGAAGGTGGCCTATAAATGAAACCAACTAGAAATGATTTTGCATTATTTTGATAAATTTCCACCCAAATACTCTCAATTTCTTGTGACTCTAAGTCAAGTCGCCTTTCTGCATTTACCTCTTCCCTAATGTATACAACAAGACCTCCCCCTGCTGTCTCTCTGTCCCTGCGTAATGGTTTATTGTAGCCTTGACAATGAAATAGATCATCATTGTGGTTAGCATTTAGTTTGGTTTCAGTGAGCCCTAACACAGCTATATTATTTTCCTTGGAAGATAACATTAACTTAATTTGGTCTATTTTTCCAACTATACCCTGTACATTTAAGTGACCTACGTTAAAACCTTTTGCATTTAGTTTCATATCAATTATATATATGTCATGCAATGGGTTACCCCTGTAGATTGTCTCCATATTACTTTTATCATTCTTACATTCTATTTCCATACTTAAATGTTCATATATATTAGCATCTTTAAAGTCACATACAGACCCTGAAAATCCATTGACATTTACATTTACAACAGTGTCCATTGGATATTTAGAGTCAAAAGTCTCTCTAGGTAAATTTTGATTTGTTATGAATGAAGCATTGGCATTCTCCTCTTTGCCAACTTCCTAGTATGTATAATACGTTGATTGACAGAGTCTTTGTTTGTGTCCAAATTTATGACATCTGAAGCACTCAATCTGTTTGCCATGATGGCATACTGATGTCATATGCCCTGTTTCCCCACAGTAGATGCAGTACTCTTCATTATAGTGTCTGAAAATAGGGGCATACATGTTGATATTTCTCAGTAGTTGAAAGGTTCCTTTTCTGCTTAAATGAATTTTGTCTCTGTGGTAGAGACTTAGGTTGATATCCTGTTTCTGAAGAAAGAAAGATGTGTATTGAGGAATGTACTGTAGGTTGAAGTCTTCACATAGGTCAATTATCAGATCATTGATTTCTTTCACCCTGGTGTCAACACGAGGTGGTAGGCCTGATATGATTATTTTACATGTATCTGGACTGCAGTACCTAGCAGCATATAGTAAACTTTCAAAATCTGTCCTGATTTGGCTTAGTGACCTTCCATCCCTGGCATCATTTCCATCTACTAAAATAATAATTTGGTTGTATTTAGTTAGGTCAGTATTCATGAGTCTTTCTGTGATACTATTTATTTTTGCACCTCTTAGAGCCTGTACATCTGTTTTAAAAAGTCTCCTTGGTATTATACTTTTCAGTATTGATGAGCCAATTATTAGAGACCTATCTTTTCTGGCTTGTGATTTTTTGTGTTGGACTCTGGTTTGTATTGTAGACACATCTCTTGGAGGAAGGGGTATTGAACTGGGGGTCTCCATTATATGAGTTAATTTAGCTGACACATTTATCTGAGCACTGGGAAGTGCCATTGTTGGTGCATGCAGCAGACTTTTCTGAGCTGAGGGACATGGGTGTATACTTATTGTAGTTGCAGGTGTGATACCTGACTCAGAAGGGGATACTCTTGTTTGCAATGCAATATTACTATGGATCCCAGTTGTTATTTGCCTGGTCCCTTTACATTTCCTTTTGGCTGGTATTGGGATTGTCTGTGTCTGAGCATCTGACATTGTTTTTATTTGGGAGTCTGTCTGAATTGCTGTTTCACATGAAGTTACTTGTTCATTAATCCTCCCCTGTGATGACTTAATAGCATGTAACTGTAGCTTTAAGTCTTCAATTTGGGCCTCCAAGTTTCTAATTGCTTTTTGATGTACACACATGGAGAAATCTGTATGGTGTAAACCATCACTGCAATGGTCATAATAATTTATGGAGGGTGTCATTACCTGACACTCTGTGGGGGTGTTAATTTTATTGCCAGAGTCATGTTTGGAATTACATTTACCTACTGATGTAGATGTCAGCATGTAACTGCCTTTAACATGGGTATTTTCATCCTGTCTACATTTGCTGACAATATAGTCTAACCATCTGAAACAGTTCAGCCCTTGTATGTGTAAGACAGATGTTGTTTTATACAGTGTAGCTGTTAGTGTTTTCCTCTTGTATTCTGTATATAATACCATTTTGAACCCTTGCACTGCATAATGTCATGCAAAGTTCTGAATCCAGAATATGTTTTACAAACTCAAACTTTTGTGGATCTATATGCACAGTGATACTGTACTTATTATGTTTGACCCTCAGGAATTCTGGATACATATCAGCCATATTGGATAATTTCCGATCATGAATCTTGACAGCAGTCTTCTGTTCCAGTAATGATTTTGACAAAAACATAAGTATGCTGCATGACAGAAAATTGGTAGGTCATAATATGTTGAAAATTAATGCAAAATAACAGCAAAGCACATTCCATCAACTATATTCAAACAGAGCATCATTGACACACACACACACACTAAAACCACAACCATATCACTGTGCAGTCTCTCACCTTAACCTCTCCCCACCATTCACACATAATGGTTGAAATGACAATACTGCATAGTGCCACCTTAAATAAGTATTCAGTCCTTTTTTAATGGAAAAGCTAAGGTATGACTAATACAACTAAATAAAACAAGTGGTGAACCATGGGTGGCAGGTTAGTACAATCCCAGTGCTTGAGCATGGTATTGTCACCAAATTTCACATATCAAATCAGCTGCATCTGGCTTGATGATATCAAGTACTGTTGCCTATATAGGTTGCTTCTTGCAAGATTTGAACATGGGTCTATATAACGTTTGTAATCATCAAGGTATATTCACAGCTAACTGGTACCATAAATATACACAAGGCACTTTGTTTATTAACTTTTGTAGGGTTTTTATACATCTGCCAAAAGGTAAAGAATCTAAATTCTTTGCTTACATAATTGTAAAAAAAATGTTGTGGATTTCTTCTCATTTTTTTTAGGATTGATACATTTTTCATTTTTCTGTAGTGCCAGAGTTACAGAGTTACCTTGATCCCCGATCAGCTGACGAGTTGACACTATCACAGGGTGCCAAGGCAGAACTCATTCTTGCAGGTAACAATCCCTTAATTACAATTTAAAAAATTGCTTTACATGAAGGACCGGTATCTGCTCAAGACAGGAATTGAGATGGAAATTTCTGTTCTGTAATTGTCTTCTCTGTGAAATATATGAATTGTAAACAGAGAACGATATTTGGGCAAATGTTTACCTTAACTACACATTATGGACACTAAACTTTGTCAAAAAAATGATAGATATCAACATTTTCATTTACTGTTGGGTTTTTATTTGTATAGCCAATAGATGTGACTTTTAATTTAAGTGGATTATGTTTTTTTGTTTCACAAATGAAATCATAGGTAAGACTTGGGAATGATATAACTTCTTTAATGTTGATGTTGCTCTTTTTTGGCACAGGCATCGATGTTAATTCTGTTGCATTTAGCTCAATTTTTTGCTGTCATGTAACCTGTTAAATACATTCATCATTGATGGTTATCTTCATATCAGACAAATGGCAGCCACAGTAACCCAGTTTGCAGGCATCAGTGATTACATTAAGTTTTGCATTTAGCTTATTTACTCTGATATATATACAGACATGAAACATGATGGGCACATTTATATTGAGGGGCAAAAGTAAATTACAGTGGTCTGCTTTTCTTGCTGTAACAATGTTGCAAGGCCAAAAGACAGAGCATATAATATTATGATGTCCATCCATATGTAAATATGTTACCTAACATAGTAACATTAGTTTTACACAATCTACCTTTAGCAACATTTTGTGGTTGGCTTGCACTTAAAGTATGGAAGTCAGTTGAATTCGGAGTCAGAAGGTCACGGTTACTGTGACTGTAAGAAGAAAATAAGTTAGATGATTTGTGTTTGGTTAAGGAAAAGCCTATCAATTTTTAATTTCGGAATCAAATGGTTAAAGGTCATGGTCACTGTCTGAAAGTCAAAATGGTTTCAGCACAGTAACTAAGTTGTACATTAAAGACCTGGATCAGACTTGGTGGATTGCTTACAAAAGAAGCATACTGCTTACTAAATTTGAGGTCTAAGAATTTTGGGGTCAATGTGACTGAAAGAGGAAAAATGGTTTCTTTGTGGTAACTTTACATGTTCAGCAGTTGAAGAATGAAAGAAGACTTTGGGATAAAAAAATGTCAAAGGTCATGTGACTGAAATATGAAGCACGTTTTTTGCACAAAAACCTCATTTCTCAACAATGTTCCCTCTCGGAAATGTCTTGGTGGCATTAGGGGTGAAACAATTCATTGATACATCTATGCATCAATATTTTTGCTGGAACAGTACACATATCGATACAAGAGAAGGAGAATTCCTACAAAGCGATACTTACTACATAAAAGTTATTTTGGTCTTCAGCAGTTATGAATAATTACTGCCTCTTTGCTGTCTTATTATTTAAATATAGAATTCATCTGAAACATCATTTGCAGTCCTAGGCACTCATTTTTATTAGTAAAAACAAAAAAGACTTTAGAATACTTGCTCACCATCTGTATATTTAATCAAAAGTGATATGGTTCGTAATCTGCCACCAGCCCCAATTCCATGCTAATTATCTTAACCCAGCAGCTAGTTCAGCATAAAGGATACATTCCAGCCCCAATTCCATGCTAACTATCTTAACCCAGTAGCTAGTTCAGTATAAAGAATACATTCCAGCCCCAATTCCATGCTAATTATTTTAACCAAACAGCTTAGTGTTCAGCATAAAGGATACATTCCAGCCCCAATTCCATGCTAATTATCTTAACCCAGCAGCTAGTTCAGCATAAAGGACACATTCCAAACGTGTTCTAGGTGCATAAAGAATATAATGAAGTGCTTTACTCTTCATTTAATAAACAATTTTATGCAAAGTTTCTACATTCAATTTGATCTTGTCTACTTTGGTAGATTTGAAAGCTACAGTACCATAGAAATGTTACATTCAGATCTTATTCAAAGTTAAAGCTTGTTCTGGTAGAGGCTATATAATAACTACCAATTAGCATTCAGTGTAGCTTATTGCCTGCATCACAGACAGGATGTACTAGCAAAGCAATAGAAAAACTTTGCCCACAATGTTTTATTCCCAGCATGGTTCTTTATATATTTATTTGCCAAATACTGGCTGGTAATAGTGATAATGACAATAATTTTTAAAGTTATAAAGTATATTGGATTATTGGAGCTGGGAAATTGTTAATGGAGATACTAGTGAGTGATTTTGAGCCTGAAAATGGCATTAAATAAGAGTCAGATGTACATGTTGGATGGATAAAAATAGAGGGCAGTCTCCCTTGCAGCTGTATTTCAGAATTAAATGTAGAAATACAGAGCCTAATTAAGATACACACAATTTAATAAGTAGAATGCAGTTTTCATTTTTGTATCAATCAATTTAGCCCTGTGAATCATATGCTACAAAACCAAATATCCATTTCAGGGTTAAGATAAACTGAATAAATAAGGTTGAAAAAAAATGAAATTAAGAAGTAAAGATATTTATTTTGAATACCTCTATCTGCACAAGCAGACAATATTATTGAGTGACTAAAAAGCCCTAATACACCATTATGGAACAGATAAGAAATCTGACAAAGTAGTCAGTAAACTACTGATTCAAAAAGTTATGTTAGTGAAAAATTCTATTTTGGAGCAGATATGTCCAAACGATAATATCTAAGAGTCTGGAAAATTCTAAACAACTGCCACAAAGATCAGTTTCCCTCCATCTTCAGGCTGACAAATGTAGCAAGCTATCTATATACCCTTTGAGAAGGAGCACAGAAAAATATTCATACACACAAAAGATATATGCTCCAAAATAATTAACAGATTAATTCTTATTCAGCTTGAGATGACATCTTTTAAAAATTTTGATTTCAGTAGAGTTCTGAAAAAGGGGAGTATTGAAGTGTTATGTAAATGTTAAAGCATGATTGTTTCCTCGTCCCCCTTCTTTTCAACTCCTCTTTCAGTGACAAAGTGTCAAGTCTCACTTATGATAAAATCCGGGCAGCATCTCTCTGTAAATTATAAATTTGGGGATCAAATTTTGAATTTCTCATTTTATGCAGAGATATATAACCAGTGAATGAAGGTGCTGATGGAGTAAAAAAAATTACCACAGTTCAGATAGGGGCAGATTTCAAACAGCTGAAGTTTATCACCTTGTGTAAAATTTTCAGAAAGTTATAGCTTAGAACTGGGTGCCTAATAGCTTTCCTTCTTCACCAATAAATACAAGTACACCTCTCCCTCGATAACTCGCTCACAATTGGGTCCACAAACATAGACCACACTATAAGCGAGGGCGCAAGTTACCGAGGGACCTCCAAAAGTTGAAAAACATTCGCTTAGACATAGAGAAAACAGTAAGGGGGCCGGAGTTAGGGAACAAGTCATTTAATGACTGAATGCACATTTTACAATCATGTCGATAATTTTTAATAATGCTCTTTTTGTAATGAAGTTGTTCGTTATTCTGTTTAAATAACATTTTTCATTATTCTGTTTAAAAAACATTTTCTTTCCAAAAAACATTCTTAATTAATGATATTCAAGGAAATTTTGATCAATGAACATGTCACTGATGCCTAGTGTAGGCACTACATTAATATTTAAATACCAATTAAATAGTTTTCTATCAAGTGAAATTTGTTTTTTAGTTATATATTTAGTTCCTTTTAAATGTAATGATAAATGCAGTGTGTATTTAAATGTAAAATGTGTCAATCTACCGTAACAGCTATGTCTCTGAGCATTTCTCTTGAGAACCTGATTAAGTGCCAACCATTTTTTGATATCTTGTAGAAGTATTTTTTGTATTGTTTTGCTGAATTAAAAGCTAGTCTCCTTTGTACTATCATTTCTTTTGAATGAAATAAAGGAGGTGAAATAAAAGAAAGTTAAAAGTTATGCAAATCATACATGCTTAAGACCCATTGGCCCTTATCACATGTCAGAAAAGCATATCTTATTTGATCAATTGAAAAGTTAAAAATGATATTGTGTACATAATATATCTAAACTACCTTAAATTAACTAACTCATTCATAACTCATATCAAAGATATCAAGATAACTAAGTGAAATGAATACATCATGAAATAAAGAGCTTTGTTTTACAGATATGGATCATTATGGACACATGAGTTTCAGAGAATTTCTGGATTGGAGATAGGATGATAAAAATAGGATGATAAGAAGTTTCACTATTACTTGCAATGAAATCATGGCATCAATTTAGTAAACAAACAAAAATTAAGTTTAGATGTAAACAATTGTCTCACAAAATGAATGTCACTAATTTTAAAAAAAAAATGGAACCTAGTTTGATGGTATATCAACAGTTAGTCTGGTTCTTTGCTTCATAGACTTCCAGCTTTGTACTAAATACTTGATGAAAAGCAGTGATGTAACACACAAATGTTTTGCATACATCGATTGGTTCTCGAAACCAAGTGGAATAATGTTAACAATATTTTAAATGTTGGATATTTTTAAAAATGTTGTAATTTATACTGAATAATAAACAACTTCATTAAAAAAGTGTTAATTAACAATTATTATTGACATGATTGTAAAACAAGTGTTCAGTCATTTAATAGCCCAGTCCTCCACCCCTTCCTTTGGTTTTCTTGATGTCTAGAAGATTTTTTTCGTTAGTCCCTCAGTAACTTGCGTCCTCACTTAAAGTGCAGTCTTAATATTTTGGACTCCATTGTGCATAAGTTATCAAGGAGAGGTGTATATTGGTACAGGACCACATATTTTATTCATTAAAACCAATTGGTCAGTAATCTCTGAGCTAGTCATGCTCAATTAATGCTTATAGAGAGCTTTTAAACATGGAGTGGTCATTGTATTCTTCAGGTACTTCTGTTGAGTTAAATCACGGTAGACTGGGCAAGAAATAATACTTAGCTAATTTCTTTTATAATCTATTGGTCTTTTTTTTTACAATAATGAGTCATATTTTTTCCAAAACTTATTTTATAAGTTTTTCAAAAATATTGTATGAAGGAGAACTGGCCTTTTGATCATGTATGACCTACCATTGACTGCTTTGTATTGTGCAAGTAATTCACATATTTGCAATTGTCATCATTTTTGGTCATAAGATTGGTTAATAAACTCAGAATTTAAACCTTTATTGCACATTACTACCTATCACATACCGGCTATTTGAAATGCCATTTGAAAGAAAATTGAAGCCAGGGCAGGTGTTTCACATTGTGGTTTTGAGGCAGAGAATGATATCTTAAGTATCATTAGTTTAACATAAATTCACAGTGTATTCCTTGCTATTGTGGACTTCCTTTTACTTTCCTGACTATTAATGTAACTGTGGTATTGTTCATTTTAATGCATGTTTGCTGCATGTGTTTTAATGAGAGCTTGAGTTTTTATGAATATTTGGTTCTACAGATGCAAAAGAGTGTTTTGAGGAAATTTTTACACATAGTTGTCTTTGAGTAAGTAAATGTTAGATGGAAAACTACAAATCAATCTTTCTTTTGCAGAGGAAGAGTTTCTATGCAAGCAGGCAGCACGTTTTGACACAATGCAGAAACTAAAGGACACTATTGACAGTGAACACATCAGGGGTAATAGCACATATCTGTAATCTATCAGCAAAATGTGTTTGATATATATATATATATATATATATATATATATATATATATATATATATATATATATATATATATATATATATATATTATGGCCAATTGTAGAAGATGTTATATTACATTATTTTTGCTAAGGAATGTAATTTAATCACTAATCCAGTGGCACTACAAGAAACCCATCAAGCCAAATCGGGGTGTAACCATACATGTGAACTCCAAGTGAGCATAAGTGAAATAATTTCCTATATGTGGCAGAAAAAGACAAATCCGAGAATAAAAAATGTAATCTATATATTACATGCTGTAATCACATAAAATGTACGAAAAATATACATTTATTTTTGCAACTAACCTGGATCTGCAGCTGGTTAAAATTCTTGTCACAAATGGGCAAAAACCATGTGCATAAACACATGAACACAAAAGATATTGTCACATTAATTTTATGCAACATGCTTTAAATAGTCTACATATCTAACTTTGCTGAATAATTTAAGTCAAGTACATAAATTTGGCAATGTGCATGATGATGTGTTCAATCTGAGTGCTGTATTACATCACTCTCATATTCTTCTTTTTAATTTGTAAAGTGCTATTGATTTGCCCTTATTCTGATCCAACATGATTGGTAGTTTAAAAATATTTTGTCTCTAGCCTAAAATCAGTCATAACATCCATCAGTCACATCTATTTAGCCTGTTTCACTTAACATCTGGCATCATTTATTTTTGAGTATATACTGGTCTGCTTCCTTAATACATTTATCAGAAAAAGTAATGAATATGTGAGACAGATTTTCAGATTGAAGAAACCTGTCTTATTTCTTGGAAATGCATTACATAAAACTGCTTTAAATAGAAAATAAGGAAAGTTTGTGTCAATCCATGATGCACTATTACACTGTTCTTATGCAGCAGTTTTCTTTTTTTAAAATATTGTCAAAAATATATTATGTGTTGGATTAAAGAGATGATAAAAATTACACAACTTTTGACTGCTTTATTTTTAATTTTTTTTTAATGTGACAGAAAAGCAATATCTATATACATTCTAATATAAGATAATTAGGTGAAAAAAAGCACAATGATTGTGCCAAAAATGTAAAGGTTGGCATGTATGTGCAACTCTGTCAGAAAGCTATAAAAGTTTACAACCATATCAAAATATTTATATGTACTGACATATCTTAATGAGAATTAGGTTTGGTAAGAAGTGCTCATAATTCTGATTTTCCCTATCTTAAGTCAATATTCTGGTAAACCTTTCACAGACAACTGAGAGAAAAAAACTTAAATAAGTCAGGCATATTGTGGGTAGTCATTTTTTTTCCCTTCACACACACACACACACACACACACACACACATACCCAAGTGATTTTAAAGGATTTGATTACACATATAGATGTACAATAACCATAAAATAAAGTTTGTCTTTATAATCATCTAGTTATAACATATGGAGAAGATGAACTTTTATCTCATGGGGTATTTCTATACTAATCCAGTAAACCATTTTGTTACTGTATCCTAATACTTTAAAGTTGTCCACAAGAAAATCTATAACATCTTTCTCAGATTTTTTTTTTTCTTTTGGAAATTAGCTAAGTCAGTGTAGAATATAAACAGAAAGTAATTTATTCTCAAAATTCAAGTGGGGGCCCCGAGTGGTCTAAAATGCTCACCGTTCCAGATCACTGCTATCTCACCTCTGTCTGCGTGGGTTTGAGTCTCAAGCTCGACTAACATGGGTACATGCGAAAGTCTGCCTGTAGCTTCTTGTGGGTTGGTGGTTCTTCCCAGGGTTTTTCAGGGTTCTTCCTCCACCAATTAATATTGGTCACCATGTATAACCTATCTTGTGATGAGCAATGGTGTTAAACCCTACAACAACAAAATTCAAGTAATTTTCATTCAGATATAACTTTGCAGAAAATGTAAAATAGCCTATGCAGATGTATAGGTCTGGTGTGTCCAGGTTAGTGATAGTTATGTTGCATCTGAACATATAACTAATGAATTGGATTTCATCAAAAATGTAAACGAAGGAAATGCATAAGGAACTTGATTAAATTTTTAAAACCATAATCGGCATGCTGGTATATAAATCAATAAATGTAAGTTATTAAATAGAGTAGGAAATGAAGTTTTAGTGGGATAATCACTATTTAAATCACATTCAGAAGAAGCATTTACAATATAAAACAACATTGTCATTTCTGGCAGAGAGTATACTTGCAAACATCGTTTTATTTGTAGGTTCCTTCAGCAGAACCTTGGATTTGGAATAGGTTGCATCTGTATAATTTAAGACATGTTAAAGGCTGACACACAGTTGATTTAGTATGCAGACTTGGCTCTTTAATGTGTTTCTCTTTTCGTTTTTTTTTTTTTATAGCTGTCTTTAGTTTGCAGAGTTGTCTGTTAATGTGTTTCTTTTTTCTTCACAGCTGTCTTTAGTCTGTAGAGTTGTCTGTTTAATGTGTTTTTCTTTTTTTTTCACAGCTGTCCCAAGTTTGGCACCCAAGTTGCAAGATCTGAGTCAGATACAAATAAAGCAACAGGTGAATTTACGTAAACATAGTCATGCTGGTTAATATTTAGTATATATTTAATATCAGTAACAGTACCAGCTGCAGTTGTTTCCATTTCCAAGACGCTAATATTGCTTCCTCCAATTAGCAGTTGGAGGTCCAGAAACAAAATAGAACAAAATAACATGTCTGCTTCCATAATCACATGCAACATAAAGAATATCTTGCTCTTGTTCACACACACACACACACACACACACACACACACACACACACACACACACACACACACACACACACACACACACACACACACACACACACATACATATGTTCCTGAATACTGAACCAATTTTGTTAACCAGTCCAGTGGCCTAAGTGGTCAAAGCATCTGCCTTGGATGCAGGAGATTGTGGGTTCGAACCACGGCCAGATCATAACAAAAACTGATAAAAAGGGTACTTGCATCTTCCTTGCTTGTTACTCATCATTAAGAGGTTAGTTTAGTACAGGTCGGCCTGGTGTCAGGATAATGTGACTGGGTGGGACATGATTCCACATGTATGCAGCATGATGCCCAGTATTAGACATCACTATATACTGCCACACTGCAGACATCATAGTTATAGGACTGAAAAATTGTTAAAGCCAAGTTAAAACTCTAAATCAAACAAGCACACACACTAAACCAATTTCATGAATATCCATTTTGGTGTAGTTTTCAATATTTTCTCCTCCATCCTTACGCTCTTTTCTGCTTTTGATTGGATCTTTTACCTCACATAACAATGTGCTGCTTCAGAAAATATTTGCCTTTCAAAATTAATTTCGGTGTCAGAGTTAGAACCACCTAACCTTTTTTTCTGTTATTTTTATTTTGTTTTTTGTACTTTTTCTCTTTCAGCTTACAGTTATTTAGCAAGATGTGGGTAAATTTCCCTATGGTACACCCACCCCACTTGTTTAACATGTACTAAGTGTACACATACTGATTGTTGCTCGATTTGTCTTTGGGAAGATGCAGTGTGGAACTTTAGTGAAAAGTAACTGTGCAGAAAGAGGAAGGAAGATAGCCTGACTTCTGGTCATCTCAGCATGACCTCATCCTTTCATAGAAAGGATCTAGGTCACTTCCTCCAGGGGTGGAATCAGGAGTGCTTTCTGTTGACTAAAGGCCTTGCATCACTGACACATGAACTGTCGTCCTCCATTAGGAAGAGATCCTTGGCACATCATCCCATTGTACTCTTGTTTTAACAGATATGATGCTGACTCTAGTTTTCCAATCAGATACTGTTATATCAGATTTTTATCACTATGACTGGACACAGCACTGGGTGACAATCCAGTGATAAGGGATCAGGTCAGTACTCACCTTTCACTGTATTACCATTTAATCCCTATGGGGATATGGACTTGCATTTTGCTTTCCATTTGGGAGAAAGTGATCAAATTTGTGCACTCCCCTCCACTTCTGTGTTCCCTTTAAATACCTACAGGATTTGGGGACACCCTGCTAGCTGGAAATAAGTTGTCTTTTTCCCCATGACATATGGATGTTTCTTCCTTGGTTTCAAGGTACATTGAATGGATGATGCTGCAGACCTTCTCCATTCCATCTAACCTTGTCTAGCATAATAAAGGCAGACCATCACTCTCCACCATGAGTGTTGGAAAGGGATGAATCATCCCATTATCCAAAGAGGGCAAAGCCCTCATCTTAATTCCTTCACCTTCAGAATGGGAGCTTATGAAGGATAAACCTGTCTCACTTCAAGAGTGAGGTCAGGACAACCTCTCTATTAACATCTTTTGAACCCAGTAAGTTCCTTAAGAATCAACCATAGCAGGGCCTTCCCTACCTTCATAACACCTTGTAGGTCCATTGATGGATGTCTGTATTTTTGATAATAAAGTAAACAATGTTTATCACCTTGTTCCTCTGAAGCCTTATCCAAAAACCATTGGAAAAGAGGGTTTTCTCCAGTTTGGTGAGACTGGGACAACTCATTGAGATCTTCTTTTGCTTCCACATTCATTGATTCTTTGAGATACTCAGAAGTTGTTCGAGGGTGCCAAGAAGTTGCCAGACAGCAGAAGGGGTCTTTTATGATTTGCCCCTATTTTTCTACCTGAAGTTAATGTGTCCATTCCTCTGCTTGGCCCCTTAAACTCCAGGATTCAAGTGCTTAACAGGTGGGGATATATCAATTGGAACCTGGATTAATCTCTTGGTCAAATCTCTAGAGGTTTTGAAATTAAGGCTAGAATCCTGGATATAATAGCCTCAAATGCTGATCTCTTTTCAGTGGCCTTCTTCAGTTTGTTGAAGAATGAATTATTGTCTCCAGTATCATAACAGTGCTTGCTGGATGCTGTGGCTAAAACATAAGGTGTGTGATTTCAGTGTCTGTTATGTTGTCTGCAAAGCATTGGCACATCCATAAATCTGTTGCTTTTTTCCCATTTTTTTAATAAGACTTCTAAAATTTAAATGGATTAGCACAAACAGTTTTATGAGTTCTGTCCGTATTTGATACAGAAACACTTTTTGTAGTTCTGAATCTCTCCATGGTGTTATAAGACTTGAATTAACAACACTGGTTATGGGCTGTAACTTCAGGCCCATCTATAAACTGGCTAAGAAGGGATTCATCTCTAGTAAAGACATTAGCAAATAACCAAAGTCCAGGTTTCTTTTCACATATCTTTCTGGTACTAATAATGATGGAAAGTATCACCTCATAATCAATCTTTCCATCATAAACAGATTTATTCTGGAAGAACATTTAAAAATGGAGACATCTGCCTCAGTTAAGATTGTGATAAGGACCAATCTCGAGAGATCTTCCAGGTGTGTAACATGATATACCTTTCTTCCTGTTCCATAGGAAAGTTTTGTCAAGGACAGGAGGCATTTCAGTTTTGGGCTCTTTTATTTATCATTGCCTCCAGAGCCTTTACCTTTGTGATTGGGAAGGGGGCAATAGTAACTCACTGGAGGGCCTTAGAAGATCCCATCTTCCAATATTTTGATGACTGGTTGATGCAGAACATCCTTAGAAACTCATTTGAAGGACCTTTTCTTATACTGGTTGATAGTGACCTGGGTCTAATCCCCAACCTTCTCAGGAGTCTGTGTGTGGGTGTGGGTGCGTGCATCTTCTCACCAGTCAAGGAAGGTTTTTGGTTCTCTGATACACAAACACTCAGATTCTGTCCCACATAGTAGGTCTTTTGGTCCAGACTTCTTTGTCTGATTGTTTGCTTCTCTCTTCTGGGAACTTTGAACACAGCAGCAGAAATTTAGTTTCCCTAAGTTCATTATTTTTCTCCAGATCCTACCTTTAGTAAACTGGAGATTGCAGAATGACATGCTGGTTTCTTGAATCCCCTTGGGACCCAGTTTTCATCACCACCTGAGTTACTTGTGAGATAGGACTGTTTTTATTTCACTATAATCCTGAACCCCACTCCTTTCTAAATACAGACACATCATATTTAGTATGGGGTACTCATATGTACCCAGAGGTGGTAGTTCTTTAGGGAGTTCTTTAGGGAATGCTTAATATCAACAATCTTGAAATGTTGGTAACATATCTAGCCCATCAGGGGTGTGTCAACCTCATAAGGTGTCATTGTGTCATGATTGCCTTGGATAATACATAAATTATAGCCTGCATCAGACATCAAGGAGGTACACATGCTCCTTTCCTTTGCTTGGAAGTGTGGAACCTCTTCTGGTGGGGAGTCTCAGGAGGTTGCTTATAGTCTGCAAAATTCCCTGCAGGAGGAATATAATGCTGGACAGACTGTCAAGATTGGGCCAGTGGAGCCTTATGGAATGGTCTCAACATCAGTTAGGCACTTTTTCAACCATGGTTAAGACCATTAGTGATTTTGTTTGCTATGAGACTGAACAACAAGTGCCCTCTTTGTGTCTCCAGTTCCAGATTGGAGGGCCTTGGCTTTGGACTATTTTAGCCATTAGTGGGATCTTGTATATACTAATGATTTCCCATTGTTCAAAATAATCCCATGAGTTCTTAACAAAATCAGGACCTTGCATCTTAGCTGATCTTGATAGCTCCCCTATGGTCTCAACATGTCAACAATTGTGGTTCAGTGACCTTGGTCTCTTAGTAGATGAGCAAATCAGATTAATACAGAGAAGGAACCTACTGTTTCAGCACAGGGGATGTTTGCTAGACAACAATCCACAGATTCTCCACTTTTATGCTTGGCTGATATCAAACAGTAGATCCTGAAGAGTGTTTTTCAAGCAAGGTTGCCAACTGTCTTGTCCAGGCCAGGATTGAATCTTTTTCCAGAGTTTATGATGCCAAGTGGAGAATCTACTGTAATTGATGCAGTAGGAAACGTGTCTTCCTTGCCCCCACTAACTGTTGTGGATATTCTTCTCTTTGTCTTTCTGAATATGATGTGCATATTCTTTCTGATATTTTCAAAGTTTACTATTGGTTCCACCATTGGGTTAAATCCTCACCATTTTGATCAGGTATTTTGAGCTGCAGAGACCTGTATCTCGTTCATTAAGGACTATATGGAACATTTTGTCTTATTTGAGCATTATATAAACTCCCTTATGAACCTTTGAGTGAAGCTTCTTATGGAGCCTTACCTGCATGAAAGTCTTTTTCCACTAGTATGTGTTGTTGAGGAGGTGTGAAATCCATACTTTGTCAATGGAAAAGGGTTGTCAGTCTTTGTCAGACTGGTTTTTTGGCTGAGAATCAGCTGCCTTCTGTTTCGATCGAGATTCCTAGTCATAGTTGTATCAGTAACAGGGATCATTAGTATAGGCTCCTTCACCCAAGGTGGAGGTTTATGGTCCTATCTAAGTTCCTAATAGGAGAAGGAAACATTGGGATCAGCCCACTATCCCTCAAATGAACTCATTTCATATTGAGGCAACCATCTATTTCAGGTGGATTCATTTTCATCACAGTCAAGAGAGCTTATTGGTCCCTCAATAAGAGGGATTATTCTTTATGAGAATTAAAGTCCATTCCATTATTGCTGCATCTTGTGCCAACTTTAATCATTCTTTCTTGGATGGTGTCATTAGAGCTTTTTTCTTGCAGTCTCACTAGTTTTTTTCCATCCTTTTACATTCAAAAGTTGACATGCCAGAGTGAAGACATTTATTTTTTGGATCCATTCATAAAAATAGAGTATGTGGCCAAGTCATGGGTCAGCAACCTATTTTACCACTTTTTTCCAGATCAATTACAAAATGAATGAGCATGTGCTACCAATAAGAGAGTGACACTGTTAAAAGTGAGATATTTGGCTGCCTTTTCCATGCCATACAAAGCCTCTTGATGAGCAACCTTATAGCATGCATGTCGTAGGTTGTCAACCCCAGGACTAAGTCATCTACCAACATAAAGTAGGGTACACTCTTGTAATATGGGTAAGTACATATCTGATATAGTCAAACCCACTTATCTAGACCTGTTATTTCGACAACCAACATATGTCAATCGTTTTGGTCCAGTCCTGAAAAATTCTTCTTTTTTATGCTGTTTTTTGCCCACTTATATTGACCTCTGTTAAAACAATAACCCAGTTATGTCTGGTGTCTGGTGTAAGTTTCGGTCTGAAATGACATGTAATTCGATGAAATGCAACCTTTTAACATCAATCTTGCAGAAATTATACAAGAAATGGTCAGCAAAAGTTATGGCAGTAGTCACATGTTTATTAACATTCTATTATTGGTTCTCAAGAGTAGTTTAGTCAAATAATTTATTAAGAATATATCAAGTTCACTAAATAAAATATTCAAGGGTTTACAATGACAAGATTGTGCACAAACTACATTGTAATTTTATTTTATGAAAATGCAGAATCGTAGACATCTGCTACATGAAAGCTATATTTTTCCCTTTTGTTTCTTAAGGTACATTTCAGATCTGAATTATGTTCAGAAATACATGTATAAAAGAAACAAAGATCAATGATTGCTGATTGCCTGAATATTCAAAAGTTATGAAATTATTCCATATGCACATAATGTCATGATGATTTATTTTATAGCATTTTATGACAAAATAGCCAAACATGTCAGCAATATTTTCAAAATATCTAGGAATTATAAACATCATGATCTGCACTGAATTATAATTTTTTTTAGCAAATATGAAGTAATATCAGTCTGCTTTGTTTAATCCGATGCCAATTTGTAACTACCAATTCAAAATCACTTTTTTTCTTACATATGCTTGACACTATGACACTTGCCACAAACAATTTCATTTTTTAAATGCATTTAGCCATTTCATGAAACAGCATATACATGTACTTGTCAACAGAAAATAAACAAGAAATTTTTTACTAGGCAGAATATCACCCTATATATATATATATATATATATATATATATATATATATATATATATATATATATATATATATATATATATATATATATATATATATATATATACACACACACACACACACACACACATGCTCATATATATGCACAGGAATGGATAATCTCAGGCACTTGACTTCTATACAATGGCAGTCAAGGCCCCATAGTTTAGTTTTCAGGCTTGAGCTCTTCTTAATTTTGTTTTGTTTTCTTATTTGTAATATCTCTTCTTTCAATCTGGCAGAAAAATTGGCTTCCATCGTCTTAATTTATTTTCAAAATTTCCGTGAATACCTGTAAAAGGAAACCACGGTTGGCTGGGGGAAAACCACAAAAAGAATAAAAGAATCAGCACTCTTAAAAGAATCCAAAGTCAGTTCGCAGGGCTGGTTTACTTTGCAGTAAAATAACCATTGTATTTGATATCCTGCCAGTAAGTTTAGAGAATGAGTTTACTGCTAGTTACAGGATATGTTTATTCACCACTCTAGCATCTATTTATCATCTGGAATCATAATTGTTACAAACTCCCATTATTGATGCCTGCAGGGTAAATAGTATACTTAACATCCACTTGCTTTAATAATACTCTTTGTAACCCATGCTAGCAAAAGGATTGTCATTTGCACTCACAGTGAATGTACATGTACATGAATTTTTCAAAAACATGTATTGATCTTTATTTGCAAGATGCTGTCATATATTAACCTGGATATAATACAATCTTGGTTATTTTGCACTGATCACCGTGCTATACATGAAAGGCGTGTGCCTGAAAACTTCCGTTGATGTTTCTCTCTCATTCTCTCTTGTTTGTGATTTTCTTGGATCCATTTTTCAGTCATTATAACTTATTCAAACCTCTTGGTACGGTCAGACATGATGTGTCGTGTGTTAAATGGTAGAAGTGATGCATACTATAGTATGAATGCATACACAACATCTGATATAGGGAGTTCATATATTTTTTCATTAATAAATTGCTTATGATGATAAAGAAGTAAATAATAACAACACCAGGTTAGTTTCTTTCATTTTTTTTTCAATTAAGCATTTTTTTTATTTTGTTGCAACATGCAGTTGGAGGGGATTCCAGTTAAACATGAGCAAGAGAAGGAGTAATGGTCAAGGACATCTTAAAAATTATGTTACCGGTTTTTATGAACCTGAGTTTGACTGTTGTTTGTTTTTAATGAAGTTTTTAGCCTCCCTCATAACTGATAATTGACAATGCAGTTGTAGAAAGTAAAGTATTACTGAAAATTGGTAAAACTAATTTTAAATATGTAATACTTAATGGTACTATTGCAGAGATTCCCTTCTCCCACCCAATTATGACATTTTGTGGTTTTGGTCTAAGTCAGAGGATTATATTGTGCATGTTGGATGTCTAAGGAATTAGATAGTATCCTCTGCTTTTCATTTGGGCCCTCCAGTTAATAATTATTTGAGAGAATATTAAGCTTGGCATTCAGGGTAGCAATACAGTAGTAGCAGGTAAGTATTGAATAATTAAAATTAGTTTTACTCAACCAAAATCTATATTTTAGGGTTTTGATACCATGCGAATCGGATTAAAAAATTGGTTATCCTATTTATGGAGCAACCCCATGTGTAGTTCAGAGGCGACCATAGAAAGGTTGGCCTTATAGAAGAGGGATAAAGTGGTAAAATTGTGGTGTTAGGAAAGGTGTCATTTCTTGAGAGGATGAACTACTGTAATTCACTGCAGGGCAATTTCTGAAAGAAATGGCATGTTAATGTGTTGTGTATTATTGATTATTGATGTATATTACAGTCATTAGGAAATCATGTTATACATAATGTGATGATGCATAAACTGAGGTCATTGGACTTTTTAAAAAGAGTAATTTTATTTTGTTAAAATTAACTTTGTGTTTATAGAATTTTGTCATTGTTTCCTTTTTCTTTGTTTTATATTCCCCAGTAAAGGATCTCTCAAGCATTATATCCAAATAAATTATCTTTGCTTTAGTTCCAGGCTCTGATGACAAGAAAATCATGAAATATCTAAACTCTATTTGCAGGACCAAACAGCTGAGTTGACTGAAGACACCAGACATTTGTTAGCATCATACAACTCAATCATATCCTTGAATGAGCAATTAACAAAAGTTTTAGGATCAAGCTGTACTTTGTTTTATGTGTACAGTAAGAGACTGTTAAATAAATTAGTTATCTGGACCAAGAAACTACATTTTAATTTAAATCATCGCGCATGTACTTTTAGGTGCCAGAAGCATATTTTGCACTGCTAGGATAAACTGATTGCCAGAAAGCATATTTTGCACTGCTAGGATAAACTGATTGCCAGAAAGCATATTTTGCATTGCTAGGATAAACTGACTGCCAGAAAACATATTTTGCACTGCTAGGATAAACTGATTGCCAGAAAGCATATTTTGCACTGCTAGGATAAACTGACTGCCAGAAAACATATTTTGTACTACTAGGATAAAGTGATTGCCAGAAACCATATTTTGCAATGTTAGGATAAACTGAACTTACGTAAATTGGGCATAATCTAATCTTTGGTTGGATGCTTTATGTAGGCACTGGGTATGTATTGTACAAAATATCCTTAATAATTTGAACTTTATTAGAAATTGAAATATTTTTTTCAATAAGATGTAAAAACATACCTCATGTACAGTTATTAGATTGATACCTAACTCTAAATGAGGATGTGTAACCTACATTCTGTGGGTGGGATCCAGACTGTTGCTTGGTTTTATCAGCTGATTTATATCAGAGGGTTTAGCTTTAAAAACTGTACATACCTTCTTAAAATCAATGCAGCTTGTCCTAAATTTCAATTATTTTGAAACTTTTCACACACATAAAAGTTACATGTTAAAACAGAAAGGTCTATTGATCTCTAGGATTGTAGTGATAAGACTGGAAAATTGTTAAAGCTACATTAAAAATCTAAATAACATGCACACTAATAGCCAGTTCATATTTTAAAGTATATTTTGATCATTGCAATTTTGTACTAGTCTTACTTGAGGTTCCATGCACGTCAGTTTCAAATTTTTGAAAAGATAAACATTTTGGACTTTATATGGAGTTTAATAGAGAGACAAATGGAATAAAAACTATTTGTTTTATTATCCCATCTCATACTTGAATTATTAAGCAGATGGCAGACAAGGGTTTGCTTTGTGGCATTAATTTTATAGACCTACATAAATGCTAATCATTTTATGTACAGAAGGCAAATATTCATGCCTAATTTGTCCTTGACTGTGGCTAGATCACAATATTATCCAAGCAGTTTGTCCAGTGGGATGAGATCCTGACAAAGCTCGAGCACGAGACCCAATCCAAAACACAGTTTGACTGAGAGAAATTATTTGTGATTGCATTCATTAGTGTCAATGTGCAATATATTTATCACATCATTTAGTTGTCTTTTATCTGCATTATTTACCTTTGTACAAATTGAATTGAGTATTTCATCGTCAAGAAGCTTTTTATTGAAAGATATGTTGTTTTTGTTGTTGTTGTAGGGTTTAACACCATTTTTCAGCAACAAGATAGACCATACATGGTGGCCAATATCATTGGTGGGAGAATAACCGGGGAAATTCCAGAAAGAACCACCAACCCATGAGAAGTTACTGGTAAGCTTTCTCACATACCATCTTTAAAATTTTGTTATTGCTACTGATTAAGAACAGAAAATCGCATCAAAGTTGGGCTTTCACAAACAGACTTCTTATGATGTCTAATTGGTCTTAAATGAAAATGGTGCCAATCTGACATCCAATATGACACCTTTTGCAGCCATCTTAAAATCTTGCCACTACTCCTCCTGGACAGATGTTGATATCAACATGTAATTTTCATGAGAAGACTGCTAAGGATGTCAAGTTGGTTCTAAATGAAATTGGTGCTGACTTGAAATCAAATACTGCCACCATCTTAAAAGTCTTGTTATTGCTGTAACAGAAAGTCATATCAACATAAGGGTTTTCAACACAAGACTTTTTATGATGCCTGGTCATATGGTTCTTCTTAACAGTTACTTTGCACAAGGTTTGATTTTTAAAGTAATTCCCATGTTTTCCTCATTAGTTATTCTGATTATTTAAAAAGTCATTGAATATCTATGGTATTAAAATAACTTGATTCCTTCTATTTTTTTGTTTGATTAATGCGTGTAATTTGGATTATATAGAGTATACAGCATGGCCTTACATCATATGTACACCTTTCAAAAGACTGCTAGCTCTGCTTGTACATTTTCACTAAATAGACTTCAGAGGTAGTTTGGAACAAAAGTCCTTGTACATCTTAGTTACTGTTAAAATAATTTTTAATTCCTTTTATTTTGCTTTATAATTGATAGGTGGTATTTGATTGATAGAGTATACAGCTCGGCATTACTTTTTATGTCTTGTTGGCCCTAAGATTCTGCTAACCGATTTCTTTCTTTGCTATTTCTTACTGCTCCAACCTCTATGTTACTGCCATCTTTAAAACCTTGTTATCACTACTCCATCTAGATGGATGGTCCTATCTACTGTAAGTTTAACCCAAATACATTTTATGATGTCTAGTTAGTCCTAAATGAAGATGGTGCCAGGTATATCAAGTATGGCTGCTGTGAACAGCCATCTTGAGAATCTTGTAATTGCTACTCCACCTGGATGTATAGTCATATTGACATGGGGTTTACATGATGCAATTTCTGATACCACTAGCTGGTCCTAAATGAAATTAGTGCCGATTACATCCAATATGGTTGCCAATGTGGCCAATTTGAAAATCTTGTTATTGTTCAATAATATACTAGATGGTTTCAACACTCAGCAGTTACAATGATGGAATGGTCTCATTTTGGGTTGTTGGAAATTTTTATAGCCAGTAGAACATGGTCCCAATGAGGGACTATGGTTAAGTCAAGTCATTATTGGAAACAGTTTTTGACCTCATAACCCCATATGCAAGTTACAAAAATTAAACTAGTGCTCAAATTTTAAAGTGTTTTTCTGCAACTTTGCTGGGAGTGAGAGTTAGAATTATGAATATCATTTGGTGCACATACATTTTTGGAGCAAAGGGCTTGATCATTGTCTCTTTTGGGAATGCTTTACATTTAATTAATTGAGAATAAATTGTACTTCTCCAGACATGACTGATTTGTTTTGAAAACTTTGTATTTTGTATTGTTTGATGCATATTTATAAATTGGTTGCAAAATCTCAATACAGGTAGTAACTAAAACTTCATGTACCATGCACTGGTAACTTTTTATAGTTATGAATGTATAGGTTTCTTGTTGGATAAACATTTAAATGATACTGTAAATGTCCATCTTATAAATAAATGATATGAGCTAGAATATATTTGGGTTAAAGTTGATGTTTTCTGATGATAAAGCTTTCTAACTTGATCTTTATAAAATTTTCAAAGATATTATTTTAAACGAGGTTACTATTGAAATCCCTTTCTGTTGTACTGTGCACACTTTTAATGTCCTACAACTCCAACACCATCTTAGACAGAGCTCCAATAAATCTTTACTGCTCCGGTAGCCTAGTGGTTAGAGTGACGGTCTCAGATGCAGGAGGTCATGGGTCTGAACCCCTGCTGAGTCATACCAATGACTTATAAAAATGGTACTAACAGCTGTCTCACTTGGTTCTCAGCATTAAGAGGTTAGTGTTAGGACTGGTTGGCCTGGTGTCAGGGTATTGTGACTGGGGACATAATGATACATGCCTCAGTGCTAGACATCACTATGAACTGTCACACTGCAGACAGCCATAGATGCCAACCATTATACTTTTGGCGTAATCATTATGCTTTTTTTCACTAAATTAAGCCTTGCGCGTAAATGAACTTGGATTCCTCTTTTTTAGTATATCCCCATCCCCCCCAAATTAATAATTTGTTTTCTCATTTTTATTAACATCCCACTAATCACACAAAACATATTCTAGAAAAGACAGTTTCTGAGCAACTATGACATAAAAGTACCCTTGTCTGTAGACTAGCGGTGACTTTCTTTAGTGTTATGTTCTATTTATAGCAGCTGCCCCATTTCCAAGATCTATGTTTCTATTTATAGCAGCTGTCTGGCTTAGGACATAACAGACTGGTTTTCTAATTTTTAATCTTTTGCTCATATATATATATATATATATATATATATATATATATATATATATATATATATATATATATATATATATATTGTTCTTTAAAATTATGTGAGGTACAGAACCATTCTATCGCGTATGTTACAGCAAAAATGTTTGTCAAATGATTTCACAGATGGATTAGAATGGAAAACAAATGGAAAAAGACAGATGAATACATGAATAACACAATACAGTGCCGTTTTAGTGAGCTTCATGCCCATTGCAGGCTGTGTGGAAAGGATTTTAATATTGGTCATAGTGTAATACAAAAACTCCTTGAATTAGCTCATTTTGCTAACTCCAATACTAAGGTAACTTTTCTACAGCATAACTAAATTGTGGAAACAAATTTTATAAATGCAGAGGCGTTGTTTACTGAGCTCTTAATAGAATACTGACTACAACTAGTGGTATAATACATCTATGGTCCTTTCTTCAAATGGATGCTTCCTGATGCCAAAACTGCAGAAAATATGCATGTGTTTTGTACATATGTGCATTGAATTTTATTGTTATATGTGAATTATGCTTTTTCTGCTCTGATTACGACTTTTGTCCACTTGGATTACGCTTTTTCTTTGCCAGGGGTTGGCGTATGCATAGCGCTATGACTGAAAATTTGTTAAAGCTATATTAAAAATCCAAAAACACACACACTCCAATAAATCTTTATCATAAAATTGCAATATGAATAAGTTATCAAAATTTGAGAAGGGTGAAGAGGGATTTAATTTTCAGAGAAAATGATGTCAGACAAGAATTGAAAATTTATTGCCAACTTTGCCCATCCTTCAGTCCTATTCCTTCTTGGTCACTAAAATTTCCAGAAAGGTGGTTGATCACGGCAACCTACCCTAGCAAAACCTTAGCAAGACAGTGAACATTTTCTGTAACTAAACTAATTTTCATCAAGCTTTAAATTTCATACAATGCTATTGTTAATGTAGAAAAATTTTCAGAATTGTGACCTGAGACTAATGCAGTGAAGGCAAAAATGTATAGTAGACTTTAATAACTCCAGTAGTTTCAGAAACTGCATTTCTAATCTGCATGGAACTCTTTTTGCTACATCTTTCAACTTTATATAACTTTCAATTTGTATTTTTTTATTAGTTTTTTCAATTTTAAGGGGCAACAGCTGTAAAATCACACCATTAGAGATTTGCACAAAGGAATATAACATAATGTCTAATAAATCCAATTGTTACCTGTCATGCTTATTTCCCCAAGAATCTGAATATTTCGTTTTATGCCTCTATGTGGACTTTTTAAGAGTCTTGTTCCTTTCATATTCACCATGTATTTATTGGATGCTATATCTAGAAAATGCTATAAGCATCAGCTTGATTGCATGTAGTAACTTTGCATGAAAAATATGGGTATTACTGTTAAGTCAGACAGGTTCTCTGACCAACTCCGTTGATCATCAACATAAGCTAGTTTTATGATTTTTTTTTAAAAAAAAATTTCTTTTGCATTAACACCTTTCCCTCACATTTAACACCAGAGTGTATCACATACACAGCAATCTCAAATTAGAAATTTCAAAGTTGTAGCAACAAAATAATGTTCATAACAAAAACAAATTATTGTAAAAATAATTTAATTTCTCAATGTATCTTTAATATAAATGTACATTATGAAAATTATTTGTTGGCAAATGTACATAATGTTAAATTTCATACTTAATCAAATAAATGAATTGTTACAAAAACTAAAACATGACAAGCATTCTCGTGGCATGAACTAAAACCATTTTTGCAGGATATTAATGAAACATGTTGACAGGACATTAATCTCAGACATGCTGACAATCTGGAATCATTGTTTTGATATGTTGTGTCCACGACTTACCTCTCTGTCAAACAAGTAGTAATATAAAGATTGTTTTCAAGAGTAGGTGACAAGCTTGTACAAATATTTCTTGCACACAGAAATAAACTTGTGTCAAAATCAATAATATGCAAATAAACAGTACCTTTCCAAGAATTTAATTAAAAGTTTTACTTTGGTACAAATTGTTTTGTATATGATATTTTGTGAAATAAAAGTTACATCTTATGTATTGTGATATGGTTCGCAGAATATATTAATTAAAGGTGTGCATATATAAAATTATGGCTGAGAAATAAATTGTATTTCAGGTGTTCAAATACCCACTGAAAGTCAAATATTTCTTGTGTTCATGCAGATTACATTTCATACATTTTGCTTTAGTTAAAAAGACAAAATGTATTCATTTAGGAAATATTTATAAACATGACCATAGGCAATGTTCCTGCAAATGTAACATTTTATGATTATACCAACTTAGTTTTCTACACATTTTCAAAGCATCATTTATTTGTTTAATTTTCATGAAATTTTCATACAAGAAAACAAAGATAATTGTTCTGAAAAAAACTATATCCTTTACAGACAACAAATTATGTGGACTAAAAATTGTGATGTATTTTAAATAGAGAAATATATTTTATTCAAGTTTTCACATTTAAGTCACAAGTGGTCTAACACTATTAGCAAATCATACATGGATGATGTCAGTGTCTGTTTTCTTTGTTATAACTTTGCCTGTTCTTGGAACAAGATGCCTAACTTCTGAGCTAGCATTATGTTTCCTTTCAGCTTCAGCAATCCTTTCATGAAAGCCTGAAAATGAGAAACAAATAAGTAAGACACAAAATGTAGGAAATTATTGCATCTTATGCTTAAAAGGGTACAAATTGTAGAGGACATTTATTAAAAAGTTTTGTTTCTCTGCAAATAATGACCCCAATCAAATTAACATCAGGAATTACTGTTTGCAGCTAATTCAGCTCTTATTGAACAAGAAAATGCCAATCTGTTTAAATGTATAAAGGGAAGTAACTCAACTTGTTCTGCTACATGGTCACCCATATCCCAGATTTTTACTTAAGTATGCTTGAGCATGCTATACAGTGTGTGGAAATATTGATAGTTTTGTGATTTGGCAAGTATTTTCTGAGAAACATAATTTACAAAGATTGCTTCCTCTGTCAAATGTATCTGCCAATTACACTACAATCAGAAGAATACACAAGAGGAGGATGAAATACTTAAGCACATGACCCTGTAGGAGTACTGAAAATATGAACTTCTAACAGCATAACCAAAGACTGTGTGTTTATACTCATGTGAGGGTAATTCCTGTTGGATCCCACACGTGGCTATTGCCATGCATACAAAAGTTTGCATGAAGGATGAACCTGGGAAACCCCATAACAACCATCAACCCATTGCAAGTTAATGGCAGCTTTCTAATATGCACTGGGCTGAGGTTGTGCTGTCATGAATGGGGCATAGTAACTGTCTGGGTAGTTACCTGTGGCCCAATGAGATTCTTCTTTATGAGGCCATGTTAAACAGAAGTTGGATAAAGCAGACTGCTGTGCCAGCCAAATAACTCCACTAGGTCTTGACCCGAGACTTACGTTTGAAGGCCATGCTTGTGGGAATAACTTGTTTTTTCTAAGATGAAATCTTCTAGTCATACCCAATCCTGTGAGAGTTCCAATTTGGCCACACTAATAACCCCATCTAGCATAAGAAGCCAGCACTTGTGCAATTGTGTCTTGCTTTCCTGCCATTATGGATATAATGAGCCTTTGACAAATTGTACATTCACCATGTGCCTTGAACAGAATCTAAGAGCATGTACTGGGTCTTGCAGCTTAAGGTCTTTCCACAGGTTGATCAAGTTGAGGGTGCATAGTAATCTGTTCATTGCTTATCAATGGTAACCTGTTCATAGAAATAAAACCAGGTTGTGTCATTTGATAACTGAGCCATCAGAATGGAGCTGCATCTAGTTCAGATCCAAGGACAGTAAATGCACTTCACTCACTATGCAAAATAAAGCTAGCCCTAACAAACACAGGGTTCCCACACTTAAAAAAATAACTTTCAGGTCTTTTTACTTAAAGAAACTGATGTTTGGATGTTTCACTTGGGTCCATGAGTACAGCCTTCTGTAAGATGGTGATGACACTTTGTTGTCACACCCATCAACACCATACAATGATTGGCTGCAGCTGTGATGGTGTACTGTGCATGATATATAACTTCCATGACCAGCAAAGTTTGAAGGTAATAACATACCCCTGACTTCAGTGGTACCAAGTCCATACACAGGAAGGGGATGAGGACTTGTTCCCAATAGGATGCCAAACTGGTTTAAACAAGTCCTAGCTTCCTCCAACTTGTTCATCAACAACCTCCAAGTTAAAACATGCATGAGCATATGGAATTCCAATGTAGCATGTGTGAACTTACTTGATGTAGCTCTTACAGAGTCTGAAGAAATCATTGCTTTGGCACTATTTTTTTCGCATCTTCATTGTGGATGAGATCAACATTTCACTGCATCCCCTAAAACACCACCAATTTCAAATTATATCAATGTATAACATTTTGTGTTAAGAAGATTTCATGCATGCCTTTATCTTATGGCCCTTCAAATGCATTTTCTTCTGCCCACTATGCATATGTGCTGCATGGATGTGAGGAAGAACATTTTCGCAGGCAAAGTTCAATGTCATGATTATCAACGATTATGATGTGTCTGCACTTCTTGCACGTGACAGACATCACTACAATGAAAGTGAGTTGAAAAAATCAAAACAAAAGTGCATACCACAAATATACAAACTGTTCCAGTAGGTGAACTGTGTTACCAAGATGATGTGTGTAATTCCAAGAAGTGTGTAATAAACAGGTAATCAGCACAGTACAAATGCACAAGTGCAGACTTGAGTGTTGCAGATCAATATTACAAGGAATTAATACTTTGGGAAAATATGTATAAATTCAAACAAATTAAAATAATAACAAAGAAATGCATATTCAATATATACCAACTTAATGACTTACTATACCAACTAAAGTATGCTGGATGGTATAAAACTTATAAATTACAATGGATTTTTCAAAAGTACAATTAAATATTGCAAGTCAAAGTTTACACCAGTAAACATCCATGGTAGGGGGAACTAGGGAGTTGTCCTCAAGTTTTCCCTTTATTGATATGATTCACAGACATGGATGGCAAGATCAGAGGTAGCAGGGACTCATTTTTGACATTAATAGGAGGGGGTAATATTTGATGGACTAAAGACTTTTTAGCATGACAGTTGTGTAATTTAAATAGTTCACAAAGATAATAAAGGTAAAGTCTCAAAAAATTACTTGTTGTTATATGAACATGCTTTTTCTAAAATCCAGATAACTGGAAAAGAGGCATTTCAAATACTATGATAGTATTCAATCTAAAGAATGCAAAATAGATGTTAAAACAGAACTTGTACACTGATAATAATTAAAATAGACAGATCTTGTATGCTGATAATAATTAAAACAGACACAGAACTTGTACGCTGATAATAATTAAAACAGACACAGAAATTGTATGCTGATAATAATTAAAATAGACACAGAACTTGTATGCTGATAATAATTAAAACAGACAGAACTTGTATGCTGATAATAAAATTTGAACATTATGGCCAAAATGTCCTAACATGATCTGAGTATATACCAACCTCCTGTGCATTAAGTTTTCCAGACACTAGCTGTGCAAAATCTCCATCAGCTACAGTAATGGTACAATCTGCTTTTCCTTGTGCAGGTTCTCCCCTGTAAATGGCACCATCTCCAGATTTCATGTCCACAGCTGAAATTTACAATTAGTGATTATATCAGATAATCACATGATCACCACTTATGATAATGTGTCTTTTCAATTTTCGTGGCTTTGTCAATAAATTATATTTTTGTTGCATAAATTCATGGATTGCAGCTTGGATCCTGGTGTTATTCCATAACAGATGATTGTTTTTAAATTTGTGGTTTACATCAACTGAAAAATCTATAAACATTGATTATGAATAAAAGTGAACTTACAGCATATTACAGAAAGGTTTATATATATATATATATATATATATATATATATATATATATATATATATATATATATATATATATATATATATATATATGTGTGTGTGTGTGTGTGTGATGGATTTTTAATGTAGCTTTAACAATTTTTAAGACATTTTGCTACAATGTCTACAGTATGCCAGTTTATAGTGATGTCAAGCACTAGGGCATCATGTCACATTATCCTGACAAAAGGCCAATCACCCCTAACGCTAACCTCTTAATGCTGAGCACTAAGCGAGGCAGCTGTTAGCACCATTTTTTACAGTCTTTGGTATGACTCAGCTGGGGATAGAACCCACAACACAACCTCCAACATCTAAGATGGACACTCTAACCACTAAGCCACAGAAGCCGGGAATTGAAAGGTTTGTGAGAGGAATTTGCGTTAATGTTCCTTAGAAATTAATTGTATGAAATTACGTTCAATAATATTAGGTTCCATGAGCTGCTCTAAACATGTCATATTTTTTGAGGAGTTTGATGAAACAGTGTTGAAAGACTTTAGCACTAAATGATTCACCTATCTAATTTCACATTTAAAAAACTTTGAGTGGAATATTTTTTGTAAGCTGCTGTTGTTGAGTTTAACACCATTTCTCAGTGCAAGATCAGCTATACACGGTGGCCAGTACAACATGGAGGATGAACCCAGGAAATCATCTTAACAACCACCGACCCATGTCAAGCTACTGGCAGCTTTCTAACATACCCACTTATTAATATTTAAAATTCTCCATTTTAAATAAATGTCTAAAGAGTTTAATAACTACTGGGCTAAAAATATTATTCACATAATTTTCCCCAGATAATATTTTCAAAAATTTTGCAAGTCAACTAAATTTATAAAAAAAAAAAAAAACGATTCACTTTAATAGCCACATGACTTAACATGCATACTTTGAATGAGTAATATTTATAACATTATGTCATGAATACACTTCATAGACTCGATTCATGAAAATGTAATGATGCAAAAATATGATTCAGAGTGGTTTAGTACAACAGACACTCTACTTACTCCACTGACTAGCCTGTTGACCATCCTTGGTGATGTTCCACAGGTATATGGCACCAATTTTCTTGGCCAGTCCTGGTCTAGAACCCATTTGTTTGGCCATCTCATGAAATACCATATCACTCTGGAGACCTGGGGAGGCCTAAACAAGAAAAGTTAAACTGAGATATTGGAGAAGTTGAGATTACTTAGCAGCAAATTTCAAGATTTAATGATTTTTATTTGGTCAAACATTGCTATGCTTGCCTCTCAGATCACCAATATTTTCAAGACTGCAGCATTTTTAATACATTGTCATGCCATGTAATAACACAGGGAAGTATTCATGTATGTAGTTACTTTTGGCAAGATAAAATGTCAGTAACTTGCATTTGAAATAATTCTAACCATTTCAATATCCACCAACTTTGGTACTAATGAGCCATTTTGCTGATTGTTCAAAATAACTGGAACATTTCTAGGTCATTATCTCAACTAGATTGCAACCAGTCAGCTGTTGTCTCGATATTATCTGCTTTATAACAACATGCACGGTGTGAAAGCTGGTGGGAATTGGCCAACATGATTAAAATACATATTTTGAATGCAAGTTGGCAACATTTTTCTTGTGAAAATGACATACTTATAATAATATCTGCTAGTATCTTCTTGTAAAATTGCTTTATTCTTGAAACTACGGGTGACCTGGGGGCAACTATAACATTGCCTGAGCAGATTTTTAAAATATCACAAACATTTTGACATTCTTTGTATCCTAACTTCTATGAGGTCTGACTCAAAACAATGTGTGACAGCTTTTTGAAAGGGACACTCTTTCTACATCAAAATTACTGAAAAGTCACTACAAAATACAAACACCATTTAGAAATCAAGGGGAAGATATGAAATTGCAAAAGTTCTATGTTCAAAATATTTACCCATTTTTTTATAAAAAAAAATCAAAATTACAGTATTTGTGTAAAAAGACAAAAAAAAAGTGGTTTCTTTGTGACATGCTCTAGACTGAAAACAAGTAGTTAGTTAAAGGTTTTTCTAACTGACACATGCCAAATATTAAGCAATGTTGAACTTTGGCATATGCTGAGGTTAGAAAATGCACTCAGATTTAATCTTGTGTGAATCTTCTAAAAGCATTATAATTACATACTGATGCCAACATTTTTATAATTGCACTCAAAATGAATCACTGCAGTTAGGTGCTGAAACAATCATTTTCTATTATACTTGGACTGACTCTAGAAAGGTACTGATACCAACATTTCTATCACACTCTCATTCAAAACACTCTAACTGGGTACTGATACCAATATTTTCTATTACTCTCATTCAAAGCACTCCAAGTAGGTAGTGATACTAATATTTTCTATTTCTCATTCAAAGTACTTTAATTGGGTACTAATACCAATATTTTCTATTACTCTCATTCAAAGCACTCTAAATGGGTACTGATACCAATATTTTCTATTACTCTCATTCAAAGTACTACAAGTAAGTAGTGATACTAACATTTTCTATTACTCTCATTCAAAGCACTCTAATTGGGTACTGATACCAATATTTTCTATTACTCAATCAAAGCACTCCAAGTAAGTAGTGATACTAACATTTTCTATTACATTCTAAATCAAAGCATTCAAGTTTGGTACTTGTACCAACATTTTCTATTGCACTCTAAAACACCCCAAGTAACATTTTCTATTCAACTCTAAAACACTCCAATTAGGTACTGATTCCAAGTTTCTATTGCACTCTAAATCAGTGCATTCCAATTAGGTACGAATAATATTTTTTATTGTACTCTAACTCAAAGTACTCCAATTAGGTACTCATACCAATATTTTCTATTGCACTCTAAATCAAAGTACTCCAATTGTTTCTGACACCAATATTTTTTATTAAACTCTTACACACTTCAGTTATGTATTCATACCAATATTTTCTTTTAAACCGGAGATCCTATAAATGTATCTTAACAAGTGGAACTGCATTAATATGCCAGTTTAAATTTTTCACTAAAATAATGCTACCTTAAGTTTTCTTTGGATTCAGTTATTCTTTATGGGTAAAAATTATATGGCAAAAGAAAGGTTTCTTGTTATGGATGTGTCCTGATATAGGATAATCGTACTGAATTCAAATATTGTCTTTAAGGATGTTGACTTTTGTAAAATCAATGCATTCTTCACAGCTCCAAATGAAGTCATCAATAGGAAATCATTTTTTTATCATAGTGTATTAAAATGCTCCGACCTCTTGGACATACCTGTCAACTCTCACACCTGGAAAAAAAACTCCTGATTTTGGGGGTCCTTACATGCCTACCTCTTGATTTTATAATATCTCCAGATTTTTGCAAAGATCTGATTATTACATTATGTCTTGATTTTCATTACTGATAAAATTAATTCTACATCAATAAATATATTGTATGCAATCCACAGAAGCCATGTTCTGTTTTATCACCTGTGAATATTGCTTTGAGGAAATAATTGTCATACTACAAAGAATTATTTTCTTCAATAAACATTCACATGTGATTTTTTTTTAACACCACAAAAATACTGAAATCAGAAAATGCAACAATAAAATATTAGACCACAGGGATAAATTTGTGAGCTATTAATTTCGATCACATGAAAAACTTGCATGAGTAAATGCCAAGCATTTCTGTACTATACAAACATTAATTACCATCATTAAATTAAAAAAAGGAATTTTTACAAAATGCCTCTCAGAATATGTGCCCTTTAAAATTAGTTCAGATTACTTGTAAACATGTTATGTAGTAAACAATGTTAAATACTTTACATGACAACAAGGAAATAAAGTGGGATATAATATGTGGGAAAAATAGTTGCCATGTGTATGCTTACGACTGTATTTAGGTACATTAACAGCTTTGTGTATTTGATAAAAGGAATCTGATATTCAACCTGTTGAAATTTGATACATTTTTAAATACTGATTCAGCCTGTTATTGGGGGGGGGGCAAATAGAGATGGGTATTTTTTCCTGTTTACCTTTTTATGCAATGACACTTCCTTGGGGATAGATATTCAGCTAAGAGTAGCACAAGAAAATACATACAAACCAATTAGCTTTCAAGTGATTTTGGATTGCTTGGAACTTTAGCTAAGCAATATATAATTTTTTCAAAATGTTAAATACTTCAAATTTCCCAAGAAATCATCATTATATTTAAGGCTTGTAACAAGTAATTGGAACTCAAGGAATACATAAAATTCATTGTATTAAGCAAAACCTATAATTATATATGGTTGTTCAAAACAAACAACAAAAAATGAGGCTGTACCTGAGGTGTTGTTGTCACCTTTACTGCTGAGGCATCTTCATTCAGGTCAACATATGACCCAGACAGGCAAACATTACCATTCTCCACAACCTGAAATGGTCAAAAAAAATGCATTAAGAATTGTCCTTGAATATCATATCAATGTGTCTTGTTACTGTCAGGATGATGCACTGATACACATGTATGAGATGTAAATACAGAGAAATGCTTAATGACATCAGAGTATTATCATATCTAATAATCTTAGTACCTGTGTCTATCTAATTACTGCCTCTGAATTCAGGAGACTTTTGTTACTGATATAGTGAATCTACTTCAAGATAAAACAAAATAGCTGCATCAAATTTACAGCTCTGATACTTTGATCATGGATTCCTGTAAATTTTAAGAAGCTTTTGCTTTGATGAAACTAAGATTGTTAATGATTTTTTTTATTTTTTTAAATTAAGTCTTCTACTAGAGGTGGTATCAATTTTAAAACTATTCATCCATGTCACTTTGTAAAAACAGCATGTATTTTTTAAAAATAACTCCACCTGTAGCTTATCACTCAATATTCCACATATCTAAAGAGGAATAATTAACCTAACACTTCCTTGACCTTGATTGTACATTAAAGTCAATGTAAAGCATTAAGTTCTTCAGCTGACAAGTTTTTAATGCTGGTTTCATAAAATAATCTCCAGATGTTAAAAGACTGGACATGATTCTTATAAATTGTTTAATATGTACCTAAAATTATCTAATAAACAACCAGCAATTAAGCAGAAGAAACAAAGCCAGCACACAAGTAAGTGAAAATAAAGAAAACAAAGAGATGTACTGAGATAAAGTGGTGACTGACTGGTACATACCTTGCACTGGAAGAAAACTCTGCTTCCTTCTTTCCACATATCTGTTTTCAAAGTCTCACCTGGCAATACAGGTTTTGACATTCTGACCTTGAATGAGGAAAAATAAGAGACAAATGATTGACTACGAAGGATGGATGCATTTATGTATGCTTGTGTGTATGCATGTGTGTGTCTGTAACAATGACAATAAGAGTGTTGGAAGAGGAGCATAGGTTTTTCGATGAAGTGTACACATGGGTGAGATAAGATAGGTATATTGGGCAGTCAACAAAATCTAGCATAGTGAACCAATTTTGTGTTAAACTCTGGATCAGATGGGCAGCCAGTGAAGGTTGCAGAGCAGAGGGAGGTGTGCTTAGATCTTTGTACTCGAAGGATGATCTGAGCAGCCAGTGAATTTTGCAGAGCAGGGGGAGGTGTGTTCTTTGTACTTGAAGGATGATCTGAGCAGCCATGTTTTTAAGTTTCTGTAATAGATACTGACATGAACCAGATAGAATTGAATCTCAATAGTTGAGTCTTGAAAGTATAATGGAACACACAAGTATTTTCATGGCATCAACTTAAAAGAAAACTGCAAATTGGTGGAGTTCTTATTGCCAACTGAAATTAAGTGACAAAATCTGGGTGCAGCATCTGTTACCAAACTAGAATGCAGGCTTTATAAAGCCACAAAATCCAAGTTTGAATGAAGAAATAAATAAACTAAAGAAACAAAAGCTTTATAGGTAAACTCAATCATTAAAACCATTTGTTTGAATCTGATATGCTCTTAAGACTATTGGATACCATACTCTGTGATATTTCTGCAGTACATCCACACCAACAATGTTCACTGTATTATTTCAAACAAGAAATGTGTTAAAAATTAGATTAAATTTACAAAATAAAAAATTTAAAGCATTATATGTATTTATGAGCTAAATTTGTAAAAGATTGCGACACAATTATTGTACAATTTTGAACTTCTTATTATCAACATAGTGATGTGATTATGATTTCTAACGTAGCTTTAACAATTTTTCAGTCATCGCTACGATGTCTGCAGCGTGGCAGTTTATAGTGATGTCTAGCACTGGGGTATCATGCTACGGACATGTAGCATGATGTCCCACAAAGTCACATTATGCTGACACCAGGCTGACCAGTCCTAACACTAACCTCTTAATGCTGAGCATCAAGCAAGGCAGCTGTTAGTACCATTTTTGCAAGTCTTTGGTATGACTCGACCGGGGATCGAACCCACAACCTCCTGCATCCAAGGTGGACACTCTAACCACTAGGCCACCATGGCGGTTTTATCAACTTAGTCATACAGCCATTAATCATATTCACACAGAACAGAGAAAAAAAATCTACATTATTTCTTAGATATACGGAAATATTTCACGCTTTAAAATTTTCTAAAATAATGCCAATCTATAACACAATATAGCTGCCAAAAAGTATTTTTAGGAATTAAAGATTAGACTAATTCTTTGTCTTAATTTTAATTGAAATAATCTCTAATATGCTTAAACTACAGGATTTAATAATTGGTGACTGTGACAGCCATATTAGATGCTATGACTGGTACCATTTTCATCTGGGATAAATGGGATACCATTTTACAACAATTGGTGAGTGTGTGATTTAGATTTTTAACATAGCTTCAACAATTTTTCAGTCATATTGCTACGATGACTGCAGTGTGACAGTTTATAGTGATGTCTAACACTGGGGCATCATGCCACAGACATGTGGCATGATGTCCTACCCAGTCACATTATCCTGACACCAGGCTGATCAGTCCTAACACTAACCTCTTAATACTGAGTGCCAAGAGAGGCAGCTGTTAGTACCATTTTTGTAAGTCTTTGGTATGACTCAGCTGGTGTTCTAACCTGTGACCTACCACATCTTAAGTGGACACTAACCACTAGGCCACCTGAATATGACCATCTATGCATGAGAATTTGTGAAAAAAATTTCAGCATGTTCATTATGGCAGCCATGTTAGAAATTATACCAGAACCATTTTCATTCATGACCAACCAGATATCATAATTACTCTTCTGGTCAAAACCTCACATTGATTTTTTTTATATGACTTTCTATTTAGAAGGAGTACCAAGACCAAGATTTTCAAGATGATTTTAAAAAAGTTGCTGATATGACTTTCAAACTAAATGTTCAAGTTTGATGGACATTAGATAGCCCGATTTTAAGAACAACCAGACGTTGTAAGTCTTTTGTGAAAACTCATTGCTGATATGACTTTCTGTCCAGGAGGTATATCAATGATTTTAATGATGGACACCATTGTGACTGTATCAGAAACCAGATTGGCTCCATTATCCTTCAGAAAACTATATTGTAAAAACTTGCTGATATGATCATTCGCAATAATGAGATTTTCAAGACGGCCTTTATGGTGGCCATACTGGATGTCCAGTTGTCACTATTTTCATTTAGGACCAACTAGACATCATAAGTCTTCTGATGGACACTCAATGCTGATATGACTGTCCATTCAGAGTAGTAGAAATAACAAGATTTTAAGATGTCTGTCCTGGTGGGTGGCCATACTGGACCTCAGACTGACACCATTTTCTTTTAGGACAAAATAAGAAATCATACAAAGTTTTCAAGTGAAAACTCCATATCAATCCGACTTTTTATTTAGAAGAGTTTTGGTAACAAGGTTTTCATGATGGCTGCTGTGGCAGTCATATTAGGTCTCAGCACCATTTTCATTTCAATCCATGTAGACATCAGTGAAAACCCCATATTAATATGACTATCTGTTCTGAGGGAGTATGATAAAAGTTTTAAGATGGTCTTGGTGGAGGCCATGTTGGATGTCTGAGTGGCACCATACCATTTAGAAACGATCGGACCCTGAGATGAATATGTGTGTATTATTATAGTGGTCCTCAGTGTAGTTTAGGAGACACATCAATAACAAACTATTGTTAACAGACTGGACAATAGACCACTCCATAAGCTTTCCTGGTCAATGTTCAGCATAACTGAAAACTGATGTTGATTATAAATAATTATTATGAAGTAAAGTTTTATTTTTGGTCACAGCCAACTAGTTTTATAATAAGCTATTGAACCAGCCCATGTATAATGGTACATTAAAAACCATATTTCAAAGATTAAAAGTAGCTGATTAGCTAATACTAATTTCCACCCCACCCCATCCCCCAAACAAAAATGTACTTTTCGAACAGAAGACTATGTATGGACCATTTGTATGATACAGTAGACTTCAACTTCAAATCAATGTAACTGTCATTGAACACAGTGTATAGCAGGCACCTAGTGAGTATTTTTATTAAAAAGAAGGTGCACAGAACATAATTTGCATCATTCTATAAGTTTTGTTTTCGATATATAATTCATAGGTGTAAGTGTGGCTCTGCACTTATCACAAAGGTTTACTGAGCCAAACATCAACATTATGGTCTACTAGAACAGAATTAACTGCTTGTGCTGATTCAATGTTGGATCATCATCATTTCTGAAAGCTCTTCATGCCAGGATGTTATTGGTGAAGTTTGGTTAAACTTGGTTAAATTGGTTTTTGACAAGAAGTTTCAAATAGAAACAGCTGACAGGCATATTATTGACCCTTGATGATGTGTGACAAAGTCAGGGCCATGCCATAAGCTCTCTTGGATTTACAGTCAGGCAAGTTAAAAATTATTATTGTCAACTTGATGCATGACAAATTTAGAGCCATACCATAAGCTCCATTGAACTTGGGCAAGTTAAAAATCATTATTGACAACTTGATGCATGACATTTAGAGCCATACCATAAGCTCCATTGAACTTAGGCAAGTTAAAAATCATTATTGTTAACTTGATGCATGACAAATTTAGAGCCATACCATAAGCTCCATTGAACTTAGGCAAGTTAAAAATCATTATTGTTAACTTGATGCATGACAAATTTAGAGCCATACCATAAGCTCCATTGAACTTAGGCAAGTTAAAAATCATTATTGACAACTTGATGCATGACAAATTTAGAGCCATACCATAAACTCCATTGAACTTAGGCAAGTTAGAAATCTTTATTGACAACTTGATGCGTGACGAATTTAGAGCCATACCATAAACTCACTTGGTCTTACAGTCAGGCAAGTTAGAAATTATTCCTTTCTTTAGAAAATTTGGGAAAATGAAAACTACACTATGTATATGAATTAAAAAACTTTGACATAAAACACTTATAATTAACAATACCAACAACAAAGATAATGAGGCTAAAAGAAAATGTGATAACTACATCTCCATATTTGCTGACACAGGTAAAACAGTAACATTTACCTTAATTGCTTTAATTTTAGTGACATCGTTATTTGCATACTGCTTTAGCACATGCCTGGTAGCAAAGCCAAAAGTACACATGCCATGGAGAATTGGCTGGTTGAAACCTGGAATAAAAAAGGAAACAATATTAGTACTATGCTTCATATTGTTTTTATTTTTACAGATATTTTAGAAGTTCAAAAAAGGCTAACTGCTGATATAATTATTGATGACATCTGCTAACTTACATCTGCAAATAGTAAAGAAAAACAACTAGCGAATCTCAGCAAGTCTGAATATCCAGACTCTGTGTGTGTGTGTGTTTGTGTGCAAGCGCATGTGTGTGTGTGTGTGTGTGATTTCACAAATATATGTCAGATTCTGAACTTACCATCTGCTGGACATGCTTGGCATAACAAAGGTTTTAAGTGGCTTACTCTGATGATGTGTATATAAGATATCTCAAATATACTCACTGATTTTAATTTAAGTCTGGTTTTTAGATTGCTGCTTTATGAGACAAAACATAAAGGTTTAACCATCTAAGCTTCATTGAAAAAGGTGACTAGGTAAAGTTTACACATTCTTTCTTTGTTGGACAATAACTAGAGGTTGTGACTAGGCATGTTTGGTCATCCTTTATCATATTATACAAGAAAACTAAAAGTCACTGATATTAATAGAGTTTACTGGTGTGACTGAGTTTAACTGCTGATGACACTGAAGATAATGAAACATCCAATGAAGGCAGTTAAATATTCAAGAGAGACAGGGAAGACAGTGAAGACAGCAAAGATATTTAAGACAGCTAAAGACCTTTGGCCCAGGAAGTGCTGTTGGTGCCTAACAAGTGGATGTCACCATAACAGTGTGTGCACTCATGGATGACTCCTGACATAAGTTTAGTGAATGCACCAAGTTGGTTCCAAATACATCCCAAAAACTCAACATGTATCTGCAGTTGTATCTGTGGTTGATGATAAATGTGTGTAGAGTACACTGAGTGACATGGTTTCATAAGTGAGCCATATATACAAATGAATACCAACCTTGGAATGGTTGCAACTAATGAGTTTGAGAAAGACTCCTAATTTATGTAGGGTTTTTTTAAATGATATCAGTTCTGATATTGTTTGGGACAGCAAACAAGGTCAACATGCTGATTATGGACAGGGCATCTGAGTTATGGAAGTTATATGATGGCAAGAAATTCAAGTCGACAAATCTTATTAACATTGGTGTGTTCCTGCTGGACCTACAAATGTACAAGTTCAACTATGAAAATATCAAGCAGTGATACAGCACTTATATTAAATTGCTGTACATGGATACTGACTCATTGTTAATGAATACAACTACTACTGATATCTATACAGATATGGGAAAGGTGTACTACATAAATGAATTTGACAACAGTGAATAAACAAAGGACAATCCATTGTTTAGTAATCAAAATAAAAAGGTAATGGGGAAAATCAAATATAATGCCCATTTATGACTATGGCAAAAACACATTCCAAGTTAAATTCTGGTAGTAACTGTGGGAATGACATGGCTTTGCTTCATGTAGAAGAGGTCCACTTTTGATCACTGGTACCAAATGATAGCATCTTGGCTGACCCAGAATCTCAATTAGGTCTAAGACTGTGAATGCATTGATGGACCAAACTGGGTCAGTAGCACAACAATGTCTGCCTTCCAGTTCCTCCAGTGCATAGAGATAGCAAGCCAAATTGTTTCTAAGTATGTCAAATCAGGTGGCTGTGAAACATGGATGTAACAGTGATGGTTTTCTGCTGAATTGTACAAGTGGGTTTAAACCCAAATCAGATGTGTGTTTCGACTGGCCAAAACCATGTCATCCATTCAAGAAACTGTGCTTCAAGATTCAAAAACATTTCTTACATATAATTATACAAGGACTGAATAAATGGGTATAATCTATACTTGTTTGAAAATCAAACTGCAAACAACAAAGATCATGATCTGATGTCGCACAATGCACCTGCAGATCTGGGTTTAGGTTGTTCTACTGATTAATCCTAACAAACTGCACAGACCCTAATCTGTTGGTGTATCATGCAATGGCAGATCTGGAACTGTGAAGTTTGCAGTTGGACGCACAAGTGATCATATTCAAGAGCTAGATGGATATGTGACAATAACAAGTAGACATAAAGCAATATATTTACCTCCCATAGCGGCAAAACTTGGATCAATGTGCAAGGGATTTCTGTCTCCACTTAGCCTATACAATGCAGCCTTGAAAGAAAATTTAAATGAATCATACATACAAGGTATTAACTTCATCGTACACATTGTATTAAGTTAATTTCATTACAGAAAAGGCATCACACTTGTAATTGTCTGTATGGGAAATTTCAAATTTAAAAAGATGCAAAGTTTAATTTTACTAGGTCATACAATGTAAATATTGGACCATAAAAATCTTGATTCACGTGATGTGTATGTTTTATGTCATGTTCATCAAACATTCATTTGATAATATACAGATATAGGTATGATATGGTGGAGAATACTGTAAATGACTAACCAGTGCGCATAACAGTTAATGGGGTGGAACTAGGACCACCGAGATGAATAATCCATACAAGAATTATGAAATGATAATGCAAAAATCTAACAACTACATCAGTAAACTATCAACTTCATCTTGTAAAATATATATACCTGATCAATACTGGTTTTCTCTGTCATAGAAGCATCAGGTGGCCTTGATGGTGGATCCTTTGGAAGTATGGCTGCATCAGAGTTCCTCTTGCCACCAAATCCACCAGCACGGGTCACAAATGTTGTAAACTGGTTAAATGCCACCTTCTCATTTTTCTCATCAAAGGTCTCAACTGAAAATTAATAAAATTTAATTTTATGGTTATTTGCTACCATTCATACCAAACTAAACAAATATTTTTAGGTTTTTTTCAACATCTGCTAACAAGAGGCCCATGTGGACATGATATTGCTTGTCTGTTTACACAACTTAACAACTGATCATTTAAATAAGCAGGCTTATGTAAAAATATAATTCTATGAAAAGTATCTCCAAACATTAAATCCTGTATATTTTATTTATTTCACTAGTCTGAAAACAAAAAAAAAACTCTTTGCAAAAAAGACAAGCCTGATATGCATGGCTCAAATTCCCAGTCATAAGATCCTAAATATAAAAACCTATATACCAAGACCACTTTCTTGCTCTCCATAATCAAAGATCTGTATTGTTTCTCTCACAAGGATGTCCTGACAAAAGCCAAGCATGAAATAGAGCAGATTGTGGCACAATTCACCAATGTAATGGTATCTACCCAATGCATTGTGAATTGCTGGTCTGAATATGTGGCCAGACCAGTCTGCCTTGCCAGTACAGCAGGCTGGAAAGTGTAATAGAGGAGTAGCTGGATGGCTAGTTCAAAGGCTGAGTGGATGATTAACTTGGAAACTACCTGGATTAAATATGCTGTACAATGGATGGACTGAATCAATGAATCCCTGGGCATCTCTGCATACCACTGAGTGGTGAGTCTATGTGACATGACCTACCAATATGATAGTATTCAATGCATGGGTTTTGAATGCAATTTGAATTGACAGGTAGGCAGGCAGTACAGCTTGCCTCTCCAGCACAGCAGGATGAAAAGTGCTGGATAGGTGGATGGATGCACTGTTCAGTGGCTAGCTGGAAGGGTAGCTCCAAAACTGCCTGAATGGAATGTACAGTTCAATGGTTAGATCAACTCAATGGAACCCTGTACGACTCCAAATACTACAAAACCTGTCTGATATACAGCATGGCTGACCAATGTGATTATATCTACTCAACAGTTATACTGTAAATAGCTAACCCACCAGCCAGGTAAGCAACACAGTTTGTCTTGCACATACAGACAATCAAAAAGAATCTGTGTCTGGACAGTTGGCTTGGATCACAAGAGTTTAATATGACCTGAACACTATTCCCTCATACACCTAAAGAAAGATAAAGTCCACATAATCATTAAAAGTAAGCCTTGTAGTGAACATGTCAATCAGATTTAATTATAGTCAAAATATATACCATTAAGAAGGATAACAGCACCAGATCCCTTGTCCAATATGTCAGCAACCTTTGGATAAGATGTCAGAGTTCCACTTGTTGGAATCGGCTTGAACAACTCCACATACTGTTCTCCATGCAAAATCTGAAAACAATAAAACCAGAGGCAGGTACACAGAAGCACAAATACTAAAAGATGATCTAACAGATTCTCTAAAAGACAGTATGTTATGTAATGATTTCATGCTTGTGTTGCACAAAATAAAATATTCCACTTCTACACATGTACAACATGCTTGCAAATATGAGGACTGTAGGCCCAGATCTACCAGCACATAATGCACCAACATATCAGGTTTGATGCTACCTGCTTGAAATCATATTTAAAAAGAAAATTCTGCAGGATGAAATGTTCTTGTGCAAAAACCTTAAGCTGAAGTAACAAAAACTTTAACAATCACTTACATGTCCAGTCAAGCTGCAAACATCTTGATCTGCCAAGATCAGGGTCTATGTTGTTCATTCTACTGATTACTCCTAACTGCACAGACCCCAATCTGTTGGCGCATAATGCAATGGCAGATCTGAGTCTGTTCAGTTTGCAGTTGGACTCATCTTATAAGTGAGAATATGAGTAATGTTAAATCTACTTAGCTTGAGTTTGAGCTTGAGATTTTGAGTCAGTCACAAATGACTTTACTTGTGTCACATCACTTTTGACTGACTCATAGTGAAGGAGTTTTGTTATCATCAGGTCTGTTCTATATTTGATTATCTCTACTGTTTCATGAATTACAATAACAAGCCACTGGTATTCAAGTGAAATTGACATATATAAATAGAGTATGATCTTTTAGCAATCAAGAAATAAAATACCATTCAATAAATTTTGAATTAATAATGTGTCTGCATAGTTTGTACAAATCAATTCAACAGATAAACACAAAATGAGTTTCATGTACATATCAATTAAAATGAAATGCAGATACTTCCAGCAGATCTGACTGCAGCTGTCCTATACTAGTCAAACATCTGTGGGTCTTGAAAGTGGATGCTTAAGCATGTTACTTTATCCAACTTGTGAATAACTTGCATGGCTACATAACACTGATCTATGATATAAATATTTTTAACAAAAAGCTGTATTTGATCCATCCCAAACATAAATGTCATATCAGACTTACCACAATATGAACTAGATAATAATATAAAACATGATCTCAATCCCAACTGTAAATGTCATATCAGACTTACCAAAATATGAACTAGATAATGATATAAAACATGATCTCAATCCCAACTGTAAATGTCATATCAGACTTACCACATCATGAACTAGATAACGATAAAAAACATGATCTCAATCCCAACTGTAAATGTCATATCAGACTTGCCACATCATCAACTAGATGATATAAAACATGATCTCAATCCCAACTGTAAATGTCATATCAGACTTACCAAAATATGAACTAGTAATTGATATAAAAGATGATCTGAATCCCAAACATAAATATCATATCAGACTTATCACAATATGAACTAAATAATGATAAAAAAACATGATCTCAATCCCAACTGTAAATGTCATATCAGACTTACTACAACATGAACTAGATAATGATATAAAACATGACATCAATCACAACTGTAAATGTCATATCAGACTTACCACATCATGAATTAGATAATGATATAAAACATGATCTCAATCCCAACTGTAAATGTCATATCAGACTTGCCACAATATGAACTAGATAATGATAAAAAGCATGATCTCAATCCCAACTGTAAATGTCATATCAGACTTGCCACATCATGAACTAGATAATGATATAAAACATGATCTCAATCCCAACTGTAAATGTCATATCAGACTTACCACATCATGAACTGGATGATATAAAACATGAGCTCAATCCCAACTGTAAATGTCATATCAGACTTACCAAAATATGAACTAGATAATGATATAAAACATGATCTCAATCCCAACTGTAAATGTCATATCAGACTTACCACATAATGAACTAGATGATATGAAACATGATCTCAATCCCTACTGCAAATGTCATATCAGACTTGCCACATCATGAACTAGATAATGATATAAAACATGATCTCAATCCCAACTGTAAATATCAAATCAGACTTACCACAATATGAACTAGATAATGATATAAAACATGATCTCAATCCCAACTGTAAATGTCATATCAGACTTGCCACTTCATGAACTAGATAATGATATAAAACATGATCTCAATCCCAACTGTAAATGTCATATCAGACTTGCCACATCATGAATTAGATAATGATAAAAAACATGATCTCAATCCCAACTGTAAATGTCATATCAGACTTGCCACATCATGAACTAGATAATAATAAAAAACATGATCTCAATCCCAACTGTAAATGTCATATCAGACATGCCACATCATGAACTAGATAATGATATAAAACATGATCTCAATCCCAACTGTAAATGTCATATCAGACTTACCACATCATGAACTAGATAATGATAAAAAACATGATCTCAATCCAAAACTGTAAATGTCTCCCAACTGTAAATGTCATATCAGACTTGCCACATCATGAACTGGATGATATAAAACATGAGCTCAATCCCAACTGTAAATGTCATATCAGACTTACCACAATATGAACTAGATAATGATAAAAAGAATGATCTCAATCCCAACTGTAAATGTCATATCAGACTTACCAAATTATGAACTGGATAATGATATAAAACATGATCTCAATCCCAACTGTAAATGTCATAACAGACTTGCCACATCATGAACTAGATAATGATATAAAACATGATCTCAATCCCAACTGTAAATGTCATAACAGACTTGCCACAATATGAACTAGATAATGATAAAAAGAATGATCTCAATCCCAACTGTAAATGTCATATCAGACTTACCAAATTATGAACTGGATAATGATATAAAACATGATCTCAATCCCAACTGTAAATGTCATAACAGACTTGCCACATCATGAACTAGATAATGATATAAAACATGATCTCAATCGCATCTAGATGTCATAACAGACTTGCCACATAATGAACTAGATAATATAAAACATGATCTCAATCCCAACTGCAAATGTCATATCAGACTTACTAAAATATGAACTAGATAATGATATAAAACATGATCTCAATCCCAACTGTAAATGTCATAACAGACTTGCCACATCATGAACTAGATAATGATATAAAACATGATCTCAATCCCAACTGTAAATGTCATATCAGACTTACCACATCATGAACTAGATAATGATATAAAACATGATCTCAATCCCAACTGTAAATGTCATATCAGACTTGCCACATAATGAACTAGATAATGATATAAAACATGATCTCAATCCCAACTGTAAATGTCATATCAGACTTGCCACATCATGAACTAGATGATATAAAACATGATCTCAATCCCAACTGTAAATGTCATATCAGACTTACCACAATATGAACTAGATAATGATATAAAACATGATCTCAATCCCAACTGTAAATGTCATATCAGACTTGCCACATCATGAACTAGATAATGATATAAAACATGATCTCAATCCCAACTGTAAATGTCATATCAGACTTACCACAATATGAACTAGATAATAATATAAAACATGATCTCAATCCCAACTGTAAATGTCATATTAGACTTGCCACATCATTAACTAGATAACTCAGCAATACACAATCTCAATCCCAACTGTAGATGTCATATCAGACTTATCACATCATGAACTTATCACATTATGAATTAGATAATGAATGATAATAAAATAATATGATCTCAATCCCAATGGTAAAGGTCATTTTAGACTTACCACTATATGAACTAGATGATGTAAAATATGACCTCAATCCCAGTCAAAGATCATATCCAGATTACCAAATTATGAAATAGATAATGGTACAAAACAGGACCTCAATCCCAGCCATAAAGGTCATATCTGGCTTAACACATCAGAATAGTGTAAAGCATGACTTTATGGTTTAATTCTGATCAAATGGCATTGAAAAATGAAAAATAATTATAGTAAAGAGTGGAATAAAAGCAAATAGTTTAACAATTCATGCATACATCAGATACAAAGTCAAATATTATAATGATTAGAAAGTACACAGTTAATATTCTCATCCCTAATGACAACTATTTGGAAGGGCTATGTCTGCTGTTCCGTTTGTTACCTTTGTTGGATCAATCTGGAGTCCAGGTATGCCTCCCACAAACAAACCGCTTGTACTATTCATGGCTGGGATGACAGCAAAGCTTGGCAGGACACAAAATTCCTCAGCACCTTCAAACAAGAACTTCAGGTAATCTGGTTCCTTTGTAGAGGATCCAACTGAAAAATTATTGAGGACCAAAACTGGTTAAGAATGGATACCTCTATTATAATGTGATGACTACAATGACAAACCATCTTTCTTGAAAGACCTCAGAAAGAGTGAGCTACAAACAACACAGACCCATATCTGCCATCACATAATGTGAGAGCAAATCATTGTCTATTCTGGTATGTTACTTCTTCACTGTAACACTGTTCATGGAAGCCACACAAGTGGACTGCCTTATGGATGAAACTGCCTTATATCAAGCTGTTTTATACATAATATTGCTGTTAAATAATGAAATTGAATCCAAGACCATTAAATTATTAGTGAAAGAGTACTACAGTTCTATGATTTCAGGCAAACAGTGAAATATGATCTATTAGCAATTTCACCAACACATGTCTTAATATGAAGTTGGGACTTATAAAAAAATCTAATTGATCAATTTTAAGTCTGATAAATTTTTAACCAATCAGATCACCTGATTCCATACAAGTATAATTTGGTTGTAAAATCCAGACCTCATGTCTAATTATATAATGACAAATCTTAGTCTATGTTGTTCACAGCTGGGTACACATTATTTATGGACAAATATGCATATCACCTGATGGAAAAGGTCACCTCTAGTTTTGCACAGGATGGACTAGTCACATTCAGCCTCACACAGACTGGGGAAAGTCAGTCTTGTACAGGATGGGATTAGTCACATTCAGTCTCACACAAACTGGGACAAGTCAGTCTTATACAGGATGGGACTAGTCACATTCAGCCTCACACAGACTGGGGAAAGTCAGTCTTGTACAGGATGGGATTAGTCACATTCAGCTTCATACAGACTGGGGAAAGTCAAGTCTTGTACAGGATGGGATTAGTCACATTCAGTCTCACACAGACTGGGACAAGTCAGTCTTATACAGGATGGGACTAGTCACATTCAGCCTCACACAGACTGGGACAAGTCAGTCTTGCACAGGATGGGACCAGACACATTCAGTCTCACACAAACTCGGACAAGTCAGTCTTGTACAGGATGGGATTAGTCACATTCAGCCTCACACAGACTGGGGACAAGTCAGTCTTGTACAGGATGGGATTAGTCACGTTCAGCCTCACACAGACTGGGACATGTCAGTCTTGCACAGGAAGGGACAAATCACATCCAGTCTGAGATATAGAATTATGATGTTGTACTAGAATGAGTGGGTTTAAGGATATGAATGCTTCCTTCAGCCAAATCTATGTGCAATTATACAAAGCAACTGTTAAAAAGAATTACTTGACAAACTTACAAAATAAATGAATTCTTTTAGGACGGTTCAGTATCTGAAATGTTGAATTTACAATAAAAAGGCCAAAGAAACCCAGTTTGAGAAAAAACAATATTAATTTCAAAATAGCCCCCAATTTTGCAACTTTTACAAGCTTCTAAAATGCAACATGAACTATTTCTAAGTTTTTAAATCAGGGAAAGGAGGCAAAGAGAAGCAGACCCATGAACTATACTGACTGGACAGGTTAAGTTTGTATGTAATGCCAATTAAGTGTATTTAAGAATGGGGAAGGGACAATGGCAACAGGTGACAAGGTACTGAAATTAAGTCCTGTAATAATATTATGCTTTATTAAATTAGAGCTATTAACAATGGCAAATCATGAAGAGCCCCACATGCTACAGTTTGTTCTGAGATATCTTAAGAATAACATTGAGGAAAAAAGGGGTATATCAAACAATATTGGGTCAGAACTCTACTCTGATGTAAGATGCTGGCAATCTCATTTTTGCAAAAGTTCAGTAGCTTAAAGCTGCACATAACATTCACTGAAAATCCTGGATGATTCCGGTGTAAAAACTAAATAATGGATTATCACTACAAGTTAATGATAGTAGAGCCTAAAAATTAATTTCACAGGGAGCTGGGACCTGAAAACTAATCTATCTGAGATATACAATATATAGCTGCACACCAAAATTTGGCTGAAAGAATCTTGGAAAACAATATGCTATGGAAATAAAAGTTTTGGAGGACAATCCTTCAAGGGCCATAACTCATGTAAATGATGGCAAGGAATACGAGAAACAAAATCTTTTCAAATCTCATCAGTATAAAGCTACACAGTAAGAAAACATTTCAGAGTGCAATCAAGGGCCATAACTCCAGTAAAAAAGGCATGAAATGCGAGAAATCAAATAATTCCAGATCACACTGACTAAGCTGCATTATTTCTAGCTGAAATTGAACAAAATGTAGGTCAAGTTATGTAGTGTAACAAAATGTAGGTCAAGTTATGTAGTGTAACAAAATGTAAGAAAACAGGTAATCATGGGCCAAAACTTCTGCAAATAATGTGGACTGCTAAAAATTAAACTCAATCAATATAAAGCAGCTATCCCAAAATGGTCAAAATAAAATGATTGTTTGTAAACAAATATTACAGAAATCCATATTAGACAAACAAGCAATCTGAGGCTATTTGTGTTGTAAATGATGTTCCAGAAAGCAGACATTCAAATTCAATTGCAATTGCATCAAAAACCTAATGAATGTTATGCTGCTGAAACCACTCAGATTACCAGGTAGTCAAGGACCATAACTCCTGCAAAGTACTGCATGGAATGCTGGAAATCAAACGAATTCAATGTTTCATCAATGTAACAATGCATGTCAAGTTCACCAACCCTTGGTAGAGTTATACTAACGAAACCATAGTAGGCAGAAAAACCAAGAGCTATAACTCTTCTAAATCATGACAATGAAACCTGAAATCAAAAATGTTCATCAATGTAAAGAAAAGCAAATTTAGTTGAAATCAAACTCCCTGTCAAATGTATCTTGTTCAAACCCAAGTGTTGATGTTTTGGCCAGCCAGACCAATGGCTAATCAGGTTAATGGTCAGCCGGGCCAATGGCTAATCAGGTCAATGGTCAGCCAGACCAATGGCCAATCAGGTCAATGGTCAGCCAGACCAATGGCCAATCAGGTCAATGGTCAGCCAGACTGATGGCCAATCAGACCAATAGCCAACTAGATAAAATATCTACATGGCTCTGTTGACTTCTTGCATGAGGACATTAATACTACCAGAAATGTCACAGTGAGCTAACATTTGTACACAACATGTTGAAGTTCCACAAGATTAGAAATAAGAGTTAAAAACAGTGAGTAAAAAAGTCCTAAATACTATCCACTTCAAGCTGTACAATTATAAAATTGACATAAATTTTTTTTTTACCTCCTAATGCATAAAGAATAACTTCTTTTGGCCCATAAGTAAATTTCCCTGGTTTGATATTGGAACTTTTTGCAACCTCCTATGAAAAGGAAAAAAGTCAGTCAAAATCAATTAAAAAAATTGTGAAATTAATTTGATAACCATTTTGCTAACTTCTTGATACAATTTATCTTATTTTTTCCAATTAAAATCTGTAACCTCTTAAAATGTTCTATAAGACACAAACAAAATGCTGGAAAAGACTGGTATTCTAGGTGGAGATAAATATTATACTAAAGCACACAATAATTGACTGACTAACAAACCATTGTGCATGACAATAATAAGGATCAACCCTGGATTTTGGAAGGGTGAAGCGAAGGTTTTACTACCATGCTATAAACTGTGGTCAACAGTCTAAACAATCTTGCTTTTGTAAAAGGAATTTCTGAAGGAACTATACACTTTTTAGTGGACAGGTTTGTTTTTTTTCAAGATTTTTAACTACACTATCTAAGCCTGAGGTATGGTAGAATCCTATCAGAAACAATTATATGTGAACAATCTTTGACAGAAAAGTGACAACAGGAGTAAAAATACTAATGCACAAAACATACAGGGTCAATTCCACCTTTTGAAGTGGAGGAACTAGGATTAGATGTCTGTCTGTTGTTATCTCCTTCTGGATTCAATGTCCTCAGCACCTTTACCAGCAGTCTTGTAGAGTCTGAAAGTACATTATTTTGTGAATACTGATATCAATATACAAGGAAAATTACATTTCAGAATGAAAAAAAGTGGAAAGCTAATGAAACACTGTTTTTAACTATGTGGAAAAGGAAAACAAAAACTCATTATCTATTTAAAATTAATATCTTTAAAAAACAAAAACAAATCAAAGAGTCACAAGATATGAGAATTGCAGGATATTTACAGAGGTTTTACTTTTTAAATAAAGTTCTATCAGCAATTTTTTCAGTGAAACTGGTAGTATGGATATTTACCTCACTGAAACACCTATAAACATTACTAAATGTAAGGCTGTTATTACCATGGTAACCATCTTAGACTAATACCTTACAGCTTTCCCTGAATCTAGCCTTCTCAGAAAGATGAAAATTGTCTTTCTGTCAAATATGTTATACAAAGGTTAACTCATTTTTTTACCTACTGGGTAGCTACCATTATATCCAGATATAACCAATTTTACTTGAGTGAAACCGTAAAGGTTGCTCACTTACATGGAAGGGTGAGGGGGAATATCTATGACATGACCAGGTAAGTATCATCAAAGAAACAGACATTTTTTAAGATTTACCTTTTCCATCAAATACATTACTTACATGGAAGGGTGAGGGGGAATATATATGATATGACCAGATAAGTATCATCAAAGAAACATACATTTTTTTAAGATTTACCTTCTCCAACAAATACATTACCTGATCACAATATCAATTAAGCACAGTGAGACAATTTGTTGACACAACTGTGTGAAGATCCCTGATGGGTTCTGTACTTCATTACTGTTTCACCATCAAAAGTTTCCCAGTTGAATCTAGCGACAGTGGCAAATTCACATCTGAGTCTAAGGTTGTGCTTTCATAAATGGGGCATGGTTATTCTCTCTGCAGTTACCACTAACTACTAACACAACCAGATTCAGTTCACTTCTTAATGAAGCAATGTAAGGCAAATGGAAACCAGGGAAATCAGACTGGACATGCCAGTCAGCTGATTTTGCTATGTCCAATATTACAACATAATATTCAAGGCCATACTCATGCAAGTCAATCATATTTCATAAGCTGAAATCTTTATTAGTGTACCTCATCTTCTATGAATTCACAGTATGATGATTTTCTTTAGCCAAGAAGCTAGTGCCTTTTGTCTTGCTTTCCTGCCTTCTGCATAGGAATAGACTTTTACAGTTAATACAGATCTGACCATGTGTCTCGGGTAACATCTGATGGAATGTAAGGGGTCACATAGCTTTGCTTCTCTCAACAGATCAATCAAAGAAAGGGTGGAAATAGTTATTTGTTGGTTGACTAGTGACAGCCGCCTGTTCTCAGGAAAGAAACCAGATCTGTCATTAGAACCACTATCCATCAGAATGGAACGGCATGTAATTCAGATCTATGATTATCATATGTAACTCACTCACTCTGCACACTGAAGTTAGCATTATCATACACTGCAAGTCATATCTGATAGATGCTTCAGTGAGGAGTGGAAGTTGGTGACTCAAATGAGTCTGCCCATGCTAAAACCAAGGACAGATTTAATTTGGGAATAATGTGAGTAAACATAATCTGGATATATCAAAAATTGGACCACAGGTTGGAGATTACCTTGTTGCCACCAACATCATCTCTTTCATGGATTCTGAACATGTTTGAGATCATGGAACAGTATCTCTGGATTGTGACAGGAGATAACTTCTTGTCTTGAGAAAAAGAAAGATGTTGACCATTGGGGAATGGGTGCAAAGAGCGGTATGATGTCACAAATGTGACACCAGTCATGGATAACACATGATTTTCCTTTGTAAGACCTCAAATGGATGACTTCAGCTACTGTGATCTTCTCCATAATTGAAGTTCCAAACTTCTTTTCAACCAGAACATCCCAGAAAGCAGTAAAGAAGTTTTCTGAACATATATGGAATAGCGATGATCTTGACTGTGGAAGTTGCTATAATTTGTCTCAGTGTGTCTGTCACTAAAATGAGTAGATCATTGATCCAGGATGTTTCGTCTTAGTTGGGCAATCAGAGCTAGCTAAGTCAGTGCCTGTCATTTACTATTTCAAAATCAAAACTGATGGAGGAAAGGTACATGCCAAATTACCTCCCAGATGATTAAAAAAGCAGGTATAGCCCATGCTTCTGAGGTCAGGGAAAACTTAAAAAGAAATATCAAGCAACAGATGGACAACTCTGTATAAAGTAGTTGTCCACCCTTGATAATGAGTCAGTCAAAGTATCGAGCTAGCCAGAAATTTTTCAGAGTTGAATATTATCCAATATTGGGAAGGTATTCCCATACTGTGAGGTAAAGGTTTGGTGACTGCTGCCCCCTTGCAGAGGTATGACACCACAAAAGTTATTATCAAGACCAAGTTTTCATGGATATATCCTACCCAGGTATGGAAGGCATTGAAAATGGCTTTCATTTCCAAGAGGTTAATATGAAAAGTCTTTTCTTAAAGAAGCCCAATGCAACTGACCATCACAGGTCCAGTATTACATGGACACTGTAACAGGATGGCGATTGAAGCTAAAAGAACGTTGGCTACTGCAATCGTACATAGCTTGCTCATACAGCTGGGCCAGTTGGTCAATAGTCTGAATTTCAAATGAAACATGATGTATGTCTTATAGTCTGTCCATCTTTTGAGGCATGGTAGGAATGGACCATCTGTCCTTATATATCATATTGCAAATCTTCAAGTCTGACTTGTTTTCTAAGTATCATTTTGCATAGTTGGGGTGACTGATTGCAATCCTCATGTTTCATGGGCATAGTCAAATTTGTTTATGAAACAGTATGTCTCACAAGTGAGGTCCTAGGCTTATCGCCAGTGGGAAAATAGTATTTTAACGCTAGATCTACTCTATGATAAATTGACAACAAAGCCTTTTGAGTCATCTTACTCACATGCGATTCCAAGAATTGACTAGAACTGCCTGTGATTTCTAGTCTATTGACAGTTACAGTATGCCCTGATGTTGTTTCTTTATCTGCATAGGGGTGGAGAAGGCATCTTGACATTACCCATGAAATTACTCCACAATTCTACTGTATTTTGGATGCAGTTTACCGTGCCACTATTCAGCATTTTTGGAGCTGGTGAAAAGGGCATATTGACATCATCCTTGAGACTAATCAATGATTCAATTGTATTCACAGATACAGTGTGCTATGGTGCTATTTCTGCATCTGCAAAAGGAGTGGAGAGAGCATTTCAACATTGCCCAAAAGACTTATAAACACTGGACATGATGTGTAATCAAATTTACACATTTTCTTGGCCCTTCAACTTCCTTTCCAAAATGATTGACCAAGTGTTTTCATACCAAAGTGCAAAAATAATTATATACCTAGACACCTCACTCCTCCATGACCTTAAATCATTTACACTTCTTGCACTTGGTTATCAACTCTGTAATGAAGAGGAGAAAACAAGCACATATAACATAACATATAATTGAAATAATGCAAACTATGTTATCAAAACTACACAGAAGTGTAACATATTACAAGTACAGCAGCCCAAACATTTCTCCAATAAAATCAGACTTCATATTACAAATCAAAATCACAATAATGAAGAGAATTACAATTGCATAAATATTAATAAATTCACCAAATTTGACAATAATGTTCAAAAAGAATTGTGGATTAAATGTTATAAATTTACAGCATTTAGGTGGTTTATCTGGAGGGCATCTTAGCATATGGCAGTGAAAGTAAAAACTGGTTTAAACTGGACCGACAAGTAGCCCATTTGTGGATAGAAAAGGGGAGTCAACCTGTAAGAGTTGTTTCCCTTTGTCTATATTACTCAAGACCAACGTTTTTCTATCTTGGGGAAGGGGGAGGCAAATTTTGGAGGTAGCAAAAGGAAACTATCTCAATGTAATGTGATATGTGATGCATTTGCCATAGAAATTATCGCTCATCAAAATAAATAATAACACAGTATGCAAGGTGCTCTCAAGCCAAGATATATAAATGGTTAAGTTTGTCATTAAAAGATCTTCAATGCTTCCAAATTTGTTTATGTAGATGGATAGAGGTAATGATTTATATGCTATGATATACAACACACCATCTATACATGATAAATACCTCTTAAAGTTCCATTAAAATATCTTCACTGTTCTAAAAGTTGGACAAGGATACAAGTCAGAGTTATATTTCCCTTGGTGTGACCTTCAACTTGATGCTGCATGATATTCATGGGCAATGATTTATTAAAATACATTGAGCATTTTCAGTTTATGGTACAAACAAGAATGCTATTCAAATGTAAAGAACATGGCTTTGTTGTAAATAACTGATAACATTTATAAGAACAATAGTAGGCAATAAGTGAATGAATTAAGCTCAAAGTTTATGCAGCACCGATTATGACAATTTTTTTTACCACATTTCATTTAGATATGAAAATGACTTTTTAAAACAAATCAAAGTATTCCAGATATTTTTATTATTTAGTGCTCAAATAATAAGCAATAGCACATCTGGTTCATGTTTTATGGCTTTGCTACTTGTTTAAAAAATAAAATTTTAGTTGCAAAGAATTTTGAAAGAAAGAACTCTGTGACACAAGGTTTGAATTTTAACTGATTAGAAAGAACCTTTTTATAAGACTTTCTCCTGATGAAAATATGTCAAAATTGGCAATATTTATTTCCAAATTATAAACAATTGACATTCTCAGTAATTTCTAAATTTCAAGAAAGCAGCTTCTTCAAATTATAATGAAGATAATCATGCGTCTATAATACAGTAAAGCATCCATAAGATTCAAATCAGTTGGATGGGTGCACAATTTAGTAATAATCTGTGTTAGGTAAAAACTTTTTGTACTTGGAAGCTGGATTAAAATTATAAAGCAACTGTTTACTGGCTACTACTTTCTTTTTAATTCCTACCCTGTAAATTATCTAATTTGCAAAATCTAATGAAAACCTATTGTAATTATTACAGTTGTACTGCAAGAATAAACTGATGTTTATGCAACAGCAAAGGTGTAAAAAAATCATTTTGATGAAAGGTCTTGAAAGTACAGAGAGCACTTTATTTACCTGCTGCAGAGGATGGGTACTCTGGGTCCGAAAAGTCTGTAATTTCATTCCATTTGTCCCGAACTTGATGAAAGTAAGAAAATATGCATACAGATGATTAGTTTAGAATGAAAAAAAAGGTTTTATGAAGAAAAAAAAGCCTACATTTATTTTTTGCTTGAAATTTTGTTACCATGATTCAGTATATTAATTTTTAAAAATCTTGTTTAGAAATTTGTGAAATCCATAGAATGTTTCAGTATATACTCAATCAAGTTGGATCTAACTGCAAACAGCATAGAACCAGGTCTGCTGATGCATAATACACTGGCAGATCTGGGTCTATGCAGTTTTTTTGGAGTAATTAGAAAACAGACAACACTAACCATGATCTGACAGCACATTATGCAATGGCAGATTAGAGTCTATGTTTGCAGTTGGTCAAAATTTATAACCAAGTCTATATGATATATGCATTAAATCTACTGTACAAAAATTGCATTGTAAAAAGGATCATTTACAGTCTTAAAGAAATCATTGTGCAGATAAGACTAGGAGCACAAAATTCAGTAGACCTGATGTGTATTCTATTTCATGTTATAACAAAACTGCACTATGATGAATGAAGAATAGTAACATTTACAAGTTATGTACAACAAGTTTATGACAACTATTTGTCATCAACATCAAAATTTTCAGACCTATTATTGCATTTTGTAACATAAAATAAAGTCAAAAGACCAAAACGACAAAAGCAATAAAATAATAATTTGCATAATTTCTGACTCTTTTATTTTTAACATTATATTAAATGTGTGTTTCTTTTCATTGTTCATGTCCAAACTCTAACAATCAATCCTCAAGTTCTAGAAACTAATGCAGGTATGGTTATCTACCTTGCTCAGGTGTCATAGTTTTCCCAGGCTCTCGGACAATCGCACCTTTTGTCCTTTGCCATCTTACTGAAATAGTCCACAATGATCATCGATCAGACAAACTTCATTTAAATTTTTCTTTATATGGTAACTTCAATATATATGTCATGTTACAGCTATATTGTTATTTTTGAAATTTGTTTCACTTGAAATATAATATGACAAATGTATGACAATCAATTTACATTTGATAAATAACTGCTGAAAGAAATTAGTTTAAGCATTGTATTCATCAATGTGGAATGTGCAAAAATTACACAGATCCGGTCTGGTGTCACATTATTGTAAGCAATATGATGGAGGGAAGGCAAGGTAATTACCAGTGTTGCTTGCTTGTCATCACTGAAACATGATAATATATCCATTAGTAGTGAAATGACTATCTGAGTACCTGAGTACAAGTCTGATACATCTTAGATTAGAATCCACATCTGAAACTCAACCACTTAACAAGAGAAGAAAACTCCTATTATCAATCGGGGAGATATGTCACATACTTTTTTAACATTTTTCATATGAAGCTAAATATGCCTTAAGGCAACCACTGGAGCCCATATTCTTTCTGGCATGCAAGACTTATTTTAGAACACAATGGAAAATGTTTCCACATTCCTTAGTTTTTTAATCAATGCTAATTTCTCAAGCTTTACTCTGCATAGACTAAAGTATGCTATACAATGTTGAGCTCAAATACTGGAGTTTTCATGTCTACATTGGAGTATGCTTAATTTTCCACCATTGAATAATGTCCACCCATTTCCATTTCACAAATTTACAGAGCACTGACGAGACACAATGACAATGCAATGTGCTGATTGGAATAATATGCATTGATTAGCTGATAAGAAATAACCCAGCAACACCACTTTTATTATCACAATTTTTGTGACTGATATGCAGTTTTTAGTGTGTATATACTAAGGGTTGTTCCATTTAATCATCCATGGTACCATGGGAAGGTACTTGTTAAAAAATACAGGATACTCTGGTTACTCAAGGTCATTTGATAATTATAAAAAGTTCTATATTGTATGTGTGAGTGACTACTCCAAAATAAAAGTGCCTTTCCTGGGTCCAAAATGTTTCACTGAAACAGTCCTAATGCAACAACAAATTTAAGCTTCTTAATCAGGGATATTTCATTAAAACATGCATTGGAACCAAGGAAGGCACTTTGAAATTGGGGTACAATTTAGATCTTTTTTCTTCATTTTTATAGGAACTCTATGAAACCCAGTCATATATTTTTTTACAAACTGCCTTCCCTGGGTACCAGGTATGTTTAAATTAAATAGCTCTACAAGAAATAAACAAAATATTTTGTGTTAAAATTGTCAAAACTTTCTGAGAAAGAGCGAGTGGGCATATTCTCTGATTCAACAGAGATAACATTACCATAGACAACTGTAATGTCAAATGTTCAAGCCAAGTTGTCTATCACATCAATTACATGAGTACTACATTTGATAACTTGGCAGCCATTACATAAATGTCAAAATTTATCAAAAAGCGATCAACCATAATATGGAAAAAAGTCTTACACATTAAACAGTTGTATAAAAGTCAAGTGAAGCAGATCAATATTTTGTTTTCCCATCAAGGATGAAGATAAAAAAATCTAGACTTGTGTTCACAGAAACATGAATACCCAACTACCTCTTCTTCTGTAACATATGAACTCACTGACCTAAATAAAAAACTTGGATGTAAAGGACTGATGAAAAAACACACAATATTCATAGTGGGCTATGCAAATATAATTATGTTGTTTCTAAAGACCAATGAAACATATCATTTCACGAACTGATGTGATATATAAACAATGTTTCTTTAGTACATTATGTCAGACTTACATTTATATGATGTATGATTTTTCAATGACTTCAACACAAAATATAATGACTGTTGACAATGACAACATTATAGAATACTGACAAAGACACACTGTAGCCATCAAATAAATCATACATTTTCCAATCCAGCCAGCTCCGACCTCAAACAGGGAACCATTTTCCTGACAGCCTTCATGACAGAGGTACACAGTCAAGGGTGCAATATATTCAGGCTTCAAGGCAGCAACCAACTCTGACAACAAAAAAAAAAGGAAAAAAAAAAGAAATGCCTTAATCTGCTAGAATCTGACTAAACAATACATTTTCTATTGCTACATCTTTTCTTCAATAATTCTAATTATTAAACAGTTTTTGTGAAAGATTTTGTTTTTACACTGGATTATACCACCATTTTTTCATGACATTGATGACATTTACTTAACAGCATAACATATTCTCGAAAACAAATTCAAATGCTTATGCTTTACACCAATTCACACAGTGCTTATGAACATTCTATGAACCAGTTAACCTCTGCTCTGCATTGGTCACATCATTACTAGTTCCATAAACTTCATATTCACCTTAACTGCATAATACAGTTCTCACTTGTTACAGGGATCTTTGGTAGCTTATTTGACAGAGTCTCAGACTAATAATTCCCCAGCTTACAGTTTGATACCTACTGAAACCAACCCTAGTCAGATACCTATTTGTGTTCTTGGGAACAGCTCTAGCTGCCACTTCTTCCATATAAATAGCCAATAGTGTGTTAAAAGTGAATTAAATTAAACATGGTACTTGGAGTTCATAAATGCTGAGAGCATTATGCATGGAACTGTGGTTTAGCGATAATGATAACAAATTTTATGAATGTGTGCATATATGTTGGGGTCAGGGAAGTAAATAAACAAAATGGCAATAATTTCAGTTGATATTAAATTAAACATATTTTAGCACTTTGTGGTACTTCTGCATTTGATTTTGTCAAAAATAAATGTTTTAAAAAAAGAAAATAAAGATATAATAACAAGCTTCTTGTTGTTTTCTGTCAACCCATAGTTTTATACAATTTGGAATACCACTTCAAAAACAATAGTTTAATTTTGGTCAAAAGGTCCATAATGATCCTGCACTGTTATCCAGAATTGCATTATAATGAAGGGTGTAATAAGGAGGGATAGCCATATTTCTTGCATGCTAGATTCTTAGGAATGATATCTTAATGACAAGAGACTTCATATTGCTATTACATTATTAATTTATAAATATACAAATTACATAATTTATAAAATTATACATCTCAATTTACTCTGAATTCACGTTTAATTTATGGGTACCAAATTTCAATGCAGGTCTCTGGAAAAAAAAAATTCACAAACACTAATCCTTTGGACAAGTGAGATGCAAAAGTTTCTTGTCCTTGTCTTCATTATACTCCACTTTTCCTGAGGAATAGGTACCTAATGCACACTTGATTCTACAATTGGGTTAAACCATGAAATTATGTTCTATTACCTAACTCCTTTGACCGACAAATAATAAAAAGGGCTTATAACTGGAGAAATTGCAACTGCACATATATAGCCCTTGAATTTTTAGTGATTTTTGTATGTACAGTACATTTCAGTATTCTAGTGTCATAATTTAGCGATCCAACATTTCAGTATTCTAGTGTCATTATTTTCCTATACAGCCAGCTATCACAAATTTTTGTAAGTCAGATATGGGAAAAGTTTAGAGACTAAGAATGTCAAAAGTTTTTTAATTTTGTTTAGTCAGACATTTTTATGCTTGCCCGAGACTTGGTTCCCACACTTTTCTAAAGATAAATTTCCAGGTCATTTTTAGGGTTTTTTCTGGATTAAATCAATTTTTTCAAGGTCCACATATGACCATTACTGAATGAAATTAAAGAACATTTTAAATTATAAAACATTCATTTTCAAAATCTAAAGAAATTTTTCTTTCAAGACTCTCCAAAATATCTAAGTCAGAAAAGACCATCATGTACAAAACTACAAAATGTATGTCAAGAAACAAGTTTGAATATACTCCTATAAACTGGCATGTAAAGTCATTTCAATGTACAGAACAAAAATTCTAACTTTATTTTGCTGACCAGCATTATGTTGCTAAGTGGAAAAAACATAATGAACATATATTAATTTTGTTTCCTTTCAAGCCTTTAATTATAAAGAATTCTATAGCAATACATATATATATATATATATATATATATATATATATATATATATATATATATATATATATATATATATATATCTTGTAGAAAGCAAACATTTATATAAAAAAGACAAATTAGAATATTGTCTTGTAATGAAAAAAGTTTAACCCTGAATTTATCTGTGCCAATAAAATCCAAACAAAGATTTTTCAAACAACCTAATCTCCTTAAGATGATCTGTTTTAAAATCCCTCATTTAAAAACCTTTTCAAAAGGGTTGAGTTAAATTTTGACAAAAAAAAACTTTCAAAATTATATACTGTTGTAAAAACAAGGACTGGATTTTCTGTAAACTCATCTTGTCTTCTTGTAATTTGTTAAACCAGTCCCCAAACCTGTATTGATACAAGAACTCATATAATTTTTTTAATATATAATACAAGAGATGACAATTTCTCATTTCAGCTCTGAGATTCAAGAATTTTGACTACAAATCAAATCTGTCTGAAAACAAATAGCAATCAGTTTTCTAATCAGGGCTTCTACCCAGTATTCACACCCAATTTTTCATATTTGGACATTTAGGTTTGGGTGTGAGGTCATTGCAACTGCATATAGAAAATTTGGAATTCACCACTACCATGCAGTAGCTATGTATGGTAGCCACTTACTAACAGGCCTAAAAGATTTAAACTTATATCAACAGATACCTGATATGAAATCGATAGGAAAAGGATATATATTCACAGAAATGGGAAGTATTATAATCATTATATCATTCATCTGCTGACAGACTAGATGAAATTACAGCTTAGATGAAACCAGTATTGGAACTCCAATAGTCATGTGATATCAACAAGCTCCTGTTTAATGTTGTTGAACAGAAATTCAATTATATTAGATGAAATTCAGATACTTTTTGTAAAAACCAGCAATCTGGCCAGTCTGATTTATCAAGCAGAGAGCACAGGTCAACAAAGAAGTCATGTAATAAAACAAAACTCCAGAAGTTGTTCTTGGAATATATAAATATGGAAAATTTTGTGTTTTTTCATTTTGTATTTTTATTACAACTAGTATATGACTTTCATAAAAAAAAATTTTCTATCACATTTGAAAATGTGGGTTGTTAGATTTGTGTACTCATGCAAATAGCAATGCAAATCGCAAGTACCAGGTCACATCTCATCAATGCCATAGTTTTACCATGTCTTTCAGCAGATTAAAGACAATACATTTTTAATACTCACGATATCTGAGAAAATAAGTAATGTTCATATCGATTTCATGCTTATAGCACTCAATCTAACAATGTTCAAAGTTTGCTAGACCATCTGGCAAGCAGCTATGCTGTTTAGATTTTTCTTAAGCATGGAAATAAGTTTTCCATGAGTTAAAGCAAGATGTCTCCAAAAATATTATGTTCTTTTCATAAATTTTTTAAAAAATTATAAAAGACTTTCTTATGCTAATGATCATAGACTGGAATTACAGTAATTTTTAGAAGTATCTATTATTGTGTAGATAAATGACTCTCACCAGGTGGCATGACAGTTTCTGTCATCCTAGAACCAGCACTTGGAGCGACAGTGTTACAGTGGATGTTGTACTTCTGCCCCTCAATTGCCAGAGTGTTGCAAAATCCCACTAGACCAAGTTTAGCTGAAAGCAGTGATTATAGTTGCTACAGCAAAGAAAATGTGTATAAAACAGCATAAAGAACTAGAAGTAAGAAAAATGACAAGCATAAAATAGAATTTTATTAAAGTTACAATGACATGTGGTAACCCATGCAGAATTTCTGTGGAACTTATAATTCTGTTGATTTTCCTGCTACTGTATTTGTTAACCAGGTAGAAATAGTAGTAACAGTGGTATCAAGATCAAACTAGTTAATACATAACTGTTACTTATTCTTACAAATATGTAAGATTTTGAGAACAATCAGAAGGAATAATTCACTAAAGGTGAGTTTGTCTCCACAACTAATTAAAAAAAAATCATACTGCAAATACTATCAAAGAGTAAACTGTGCAGTAACTTGTTCCAAGTGGCAGATGGAGCCGCCTCTCACAATTCTGTATGCATTCACTCTGAGAATTTAACTTATGTAAATTTTTAGCACAAGTTTAGAGAAAAGATTCTTTCCAGTTTTTTGGCATAGTCATTAATTGCTTGCTTACAAAAATGTACTTATGATTACATGCTTTTGTTATCAAGCAAATGTCATTGAGCTGGATGGATAACTTAAGAATGCAAACTTCACTTATGATTATATTATATGTAGGTCCATCAAGCTCATGTTACAATGTGTGAAAAGCAAATAATCTGCAATACACCTATGGCAACATGGAGGTGGGAATGGGGGGAACTCTTTAATAAAAGTGAGGGATAAAAAGTTGTACCTGAACCAAAACTTTTATCAAGTCATCAGATGCACTGACAGAGAGATAAAGGTAACACACTATGTCCCAACCAATGTTTGATAAAAGCATAAGAGAACAAAAGTCCCCAAAAGGGAATGCTACTTTACTTGCTTAAAAGATTTTCCAAAAATCCATGATAAATACCTTTCTTCAGTCCTTTTATTACTTTCAACTGCTTAATACCAACACCATATGATATTTTTCAGAGAGTGAAACACAAAATTTGCTAAAAAAAAATACTTTATTTGTTTACAAAATAGTAGTACAGTACAGAATTCATTGTCATGCCCTTTGACTATGAACCTAATACCACAGACTGAAGATCACTGGATTTGTTTCAGACAATTTCAAGACATTCAGGGTTTGATTAAATCAATTATTAAAGCGCTCCCTCAGTATAACATGATCACAGATATAACACACTACCACTATGGACTTAATGACCAAAATTAAACCAATGCATCTTAGTTGTTCAATATGTATGTATGATAATCTGGTTTGAATAAAAACAACATTAAGCAAAGTATTATATCTATATTTTCTTTTGACAACACAGTTATTTGACAAAATTCTGACAATTCCTACAATAATATGTTCAACACATACACAGTTCTCAATATACCATGGTTCACTTCATAACACTGTTCTCTCAAAACATTGGTTCAACACATACACAGTTCTCAATATACCATGGTTCACTTTATAACATTGTTCTCTCAAAACCTTGGTTCAACACATACAGTTCTCAATATACCATTGTTCAGTTCATAACACTGTTCTCTCTACACCTTGGTTCAACACATACACTGTTCTATACCAAGGTTTAGTTCATAACATTGTTCTCTATATAACATTGTTCAGTCCATAACATTGTTCTCTTTATCACATGGTTCTGTACATAAAGTGGTCAGCAGTTATGTTCCCCAACAAATGCATTATCATGAAGGATAGCTGTATTAAATTTTGAAAACATTCTCTAAAGTTATGACCTAGCATAGTACAATGTAATCTTCAAAATGGGTTTGATAAAATTTTGTTCTTACTTGTACATTATCACACTTACAAGCCAGTGAATCTAATAACTTTGATCTTCAACTCAGTGTGCAGATGCTGCAAATTAAGTTGTTGATTAAAATGCAATCAAATACAAGTCCTGGTCCAAGTTCATTGGCATATGATAACTCAGTGTTAATGGAGCACAAAACCACAACCAATGACATTTGACTTGACTCTATGGTTTGTTAGCTATGATTTTCAGATTCCTTCTCATAGATGTGTAAAATGATGATAAGATCTACACTAATTTCTCTAAAAACAATGAAGAAGTGTTTCAGTGAAAACTCCATGTCAATGCCACCATTTGTGCAAGAAGAATAGTGCTAACAAATTTTTTTAAATGGCCACTATGTTGCCATCTTCAAGGCCAAATGAATAACATGATTTTTAAGATGGTCACAGAGGTGGAAGTCAAATCAAGACCATTTTCATGAAGTACTAACTAGACAGAATAAGAACTTAAAGTGAAAATCCCATTTCAATGTGACAAGATTTTCAAGATGGCTCTTGTGGTGGTCATATTGGATTTTCAAAGGCATCATTTTCATTTAAGACCAACTAGATGATCTTCAGAAAAGTGTGTGTAAAAGGTTTAAGTTGTTTAAGAGTATCAAACTTGTGTGGATGGAGGAAAATATGCCATCACATCTTTCATTCTTGACAAGTAAAAGCTGACAACCTACAACAGCCAAGTAAAACAAGGAATAGAACTGTCATAATACAGCAAAGCTCATCTCCATATATACTGCCTTAAACATAAAGACGTGTACAATTGCTAACAACAATGATGCCTATGACAGTGGAACTATAGCATAGGTTCTCTTGAACTCAGTGCAAGCAAACTAATGACTGTCACTGTTCACAACTATAAAAAAAAAAGTACAACCAGTATCTTACCTGAACTGTAATTGGCTTGACCAAAATTTCCATAGATACCTGAGGCACTGCTGGTCATAATGATCCTGAGAAATACAAGCAATTATTGTGTGACTATTGACCTCAAATCATATCATAGGACATTTTAAAGTGAGATATAACGTGGCTTCACAAAAGGGATGATGGTCTATCACAAATGGAAAATAACTGTATTATGGCTAATAATCTGAATATTGAGGACTTTAAAATTTTGAAAAATAACTATATTTTTAATAGCTAAAGATACAAAATATCCCAAATCACTGAAAAGTGTATAGGTTGGCATGCATTTTTTTACATTGCTGAATATCTATCCACAAGTAAGGGTCATTAGATAAAAAGTATGGGAAAAGTGCCCTGTTTCCACATAATACAAATTAAAGAGTATATAAAAAAATCACAAAATTTGTATCAGCTTTAAAGATTTGACACAACTTATCAAATACAGAAGAAAACAGCATGCTCCAATGTTTATTTTTCCTTATGAATCAATTCTTGATACCACATCGGTTTTCCATAACAGAAACCCTGTGTGCCTGATTTACAACAGATAACAAAAGATATCAAATGTCTCATAAATTTCAGTGGCTTTATTTTATCTTTCATATCTAAGGAATGTGACCAGTGTATTACCTTCCATAGTTCTGCTTCTTCATATGTGGCCATGCTGCCCTGGTGACTGAAAAGGCACCCCTCAGGTGGACTTTATGAATGAGATCTGTAAGAATATTATGGAAATTTTTTCCCATTTCAATCAAACTAGACAATTAATGAATATACCAAAGGTCATCGCCATGGCATAACTTAAAGTAAAATTAGTCAGATGGATGGTACTTTTTCAAGAGCAGTACTCTTATGCCTGCCAAATATTTCTAAAAATACTGAGAAATAAACCCAACATAGGAAATTACTTCACTACATCCAGTTCTCCTTAAGCTATTCAACAGAAACCAAAATGGATTTCAAAGAACAAAAGAGAAGTTGATTGTTTAATAGACAAAATTTGAAAATAAAACTCAACCATTATATTGCTGACATTAGACTTTGTAACAGAAAATTATTCAAATCTATCAAGTTATTCTGCATGACATAGATATATGCATTGTGACTTACCATAAACAAGCTTCCAGTATTATAAAATACAACACCAATAAAATAAGACAATTCTTGTAACAGATATTGAAACACTTAGTGACCCAAATATTCTCCATTGCTATTATCTAATTCTCCTGAGCTAGAATGTTGGAGATGGTGTCACTTTGCTCCCTATAATGGAAAACTATAGCAGTTTCAACTTTTATACTACATTATTGTAATGTACACACATTTCCATCCTGTTCAACTTTTATACTACATTATTGTAATGTACACACATTTCCATCCTGTTCAACTTTTATACTATATTATTGTAATGTATATTCATTTCCATCCTGTTCAACTTTTATACTACATTAAAAATGTACACACATTTCCATCCTGCTCAACTTTTATACTACATTATTGTAATGTACATACATTTCCATTCAGTTCAACTTTTATACTACATTATTGTAATGCACACACATTTCCATCCTGTTCAACTTTTATACTACATTATTGTAATGTACAAACATTTCCATCCTGTTCAACTTTTATACTACATTATTGTAATGTACACACATTTCCATCCTGTTTAACTTTTATACTATATTATTGTAATGTACATTCATTTCCATCCTGTTCAACTTTTATACTACATTATTGTAATGTACACACATTTCCATCCTGTTCAACTTTTATACTACATTATTGTAATGTACATACATTTCCATTCAGTTCAACTTTTATACTACATTATTGTAATGCACACACATTTCCATCCTGTTCAACTTTTATACTACATTATTGTAATGTACACACATTTCCATCCTGTTCAACTTTTATACTACATTATTGTAATGTACACACATTTCCATCCTGTTCAACTTTTATACTACATTATTTTAATGTACACACATTTCCATCCAGTTCAACTTTTATACTACATTTTTGTAATGTACACACATTTCTATCCTGTTCAGCAGGTATTTGTCTTTCAAAAGAACTTTTACTTCTATACAGAAAATGAATCAATGCATGAAATGTTTCACATCTTCATGTATTGCCAGTAGAATTTCAATGTTTGTTTTCTTTTTACTACATATAGTCTATGAGATTATAATTTTATGTGATAACATATGTGCAATCTTTATAAGCTTACCCCAATCAAGGTCGCTGATCCTAGCGAATGACTTGTCTCTGATTATACCAGCATTATTTACTATAATATCTGAAATAAAAGTCATCATGGTGTCTCCTAATTTGCTCTATAAAAAAACTATATAGATTTGCTATCATTTTCTTTATCTCTTTATCACTTTTCTGCATAAATCTGACCCTAATGTATTCAGTACATTTTGCAGTAGAAGATTCTAAGACCCCACCAAAAGCATCGTTAAAATCTGCCTCAGTTTCATACAAATACAACTTCAAACAAAAATAACTAGTTATTTAATTTAAAAATGCTACTTAGATAATTTCTGTGACAGTAGTAAATTTTTTTACATGTCTCAAGAATGATTTGTTTAATAAATATAAGTTTATTATCATTCAAACTGTAGCATCCTATTCTTTATTTAAATTTTTTAATTAGCTAAATATGTACAAGATTACATTATTTTTGCAAAACAATATCTCTCTCTCACTCTCTCAGTGCATTTACATATGGATACAATTGTGTTGACCTAGTTATTCTAATTATTTTATCTTCTCATAAATTACACAAATTCAGCTTCATAAAAATGAAAGTCATATTTAAAATTAATATTTGTTATGAACCATTTGTCAGCTGAAAATTACAAAACTGTGACAATTAAAACTCTAACAATGTAATAATGTCAAATGCAGAAACTTCCTCTATATATTGTTTATGCAAGAAAGATATTGGCTTACAGACCTATTCTTCCAAAGGCCTGCAGTGCTGTCTCAACCAATTTCTCTCCGAACTCCACAGAATCTGAGAGGGAAAAACAAGCATAAAATCAGTAAAAACATAGTCTTATGCAAGAAATATAAATCAAAAGTGATCCTGATGATTTATTTACAATTTATTTACAAGCTCATAAGACAACACATATCAACTATTCAAAAGCTCTTAACAATGGAAGGAACTTCCTGTTATCCTGGTGTACTATGGGAATTTCTAGACAGCTTTCTTTTCAGAACGGATTGCTCATTAGCAAAACTTATGAAACTGGGAAGCATGTCATTATGTTCTATTTTGAATGGTGTTAGTTCTTTAGTTCTTTCCCTGAGAATCACTAAATATAATGTGGTTTCAAAACAAACACAACCTTTCTCGGGTGGTATTTTGTATGGGGTGGTATTTTGTATGAATTTATTGTTGTTTCACATCTAACAACTTTACAGATTGCTGTAATTTGAACAAATTTAATCAATCAAAACATAAACTTGATGGTAAACAGGACCCAATATTAACTACTTTAAAATGTAACCAATTAAAATATCACTTTTTAGGTACAGTCTAAGGATTTAACTTTTTCGAAAATTTAAACAGCTATGAATTCAAACAATCTAAATTAATTAGAAATTACGCTGGTCCACTTGTTCTTGCTCAACTCATTTGAAAATGGTCAATACATAAAGAAGTATGGGTCCATAAAAACCATAAAAAAAGTTTGGATTAAAAACAAAGCATGTATCCATAAAAAAGAATGGATCCATTTAAAACTTCCTGCTGAATGATTATTTTATGAATTTATAAAATTTGCTGAGACTGAGATCAAAGAATTTTATTAAATTTACAAAGAATAATTTGGTGAGTGATATTTTTCATAAATCACAGCAACATTATTCATCTTTCATATCAGCATAGTCTATTAAAAGTTGTAAATTGCTAATAATTTCCATAGGTCTGATTTACATTTTGTCAACATTTACTTTCACAAGACTTTTTTTTGCCATTTTTAAAACTGTATAAACACCATTATTAAAGAACAGAGACGTCACAACCATTTTATAGTAGACACAATATCTCTCTGAACTCACAGTCCTACAATATATCATTGTGCCATATTGATTATGTCCTGTTATTTTGAGTGGCAAGTGGTGAATTTACAACAGCAAACTACCTTTAATCAAAATTAGTTACTGCATTTCTTTTTCAATTACAATTTTCAGTTATACTGCATTTTTGCTAACACTGGTACCTTGAACTGGCATGGATAGAAAAAGTTGGTACAAGACCAAATTTAGCTGGTAACCACTCAGGTGGCCTAGTGGTTAGAGCATTCACCTCGGATGCGGTAGGTCATGGGTTCGATCCCCGGTTGAGTCATACCAAAGACTTTCAAAAATGGTACAAAATATCATAATCACATCACAGAATCACATCAAATTTTACTGGTACAAATGCTAATCAACCAATCTCATCAATGTATGGTTTATCTCTTACACAGAGTGGAGAAAATTATGGTGTAAACAATAGTTTAGAGTAAGGAAACTGAATGCATTCATTTTTGACCTTTATGTAAGCTGTGTTCAAAATGGACATTATCATGTAATCACCACAACAATATGTTCTTGCCTATGATCACTGATCAAAGTCGGGAGGGATATAGGATTACAACTGTCGAATAAGTCATCTTATAACTGTATGAATGGAATAAGTCATCTTCTAACTGTACAAGTCCAATAAGTCATCTTTTAACTGTATGAATGGAATAAGTTGGCTTTATAAAGAATTTGATATTGAGATGGTTAACTTTAAAAGACTTGAAACATATTTTACAATTTGTCAGCACATGAATACTGACAGACCTCTGACCATAAAAAAGGACTGATTTTCATGCACAATATTGGTCAGTTACATTTTGCTTCTAGTAACAAGTCAACTCTAACAAAAGAAAACACTTTCCAAAAAATAAGTACAGTCCTACATGTACATGTACTTCAACTAGCCTAGATTTTGGATAGCATGAGAATATTAGTCTTGCTGAGGCTACTAAAGGGATGAGACTACTCACAGGGAAATAAAAACAACTTTAAACCACTGACATTGTTGCAGTAACTTATTGTTGTAAAATTATTACTTGTTATTTAATCTCATTTAAAAGACATCCAATCTTTTTCATTCTCCAACCAGGCATGCCTGAATTATTATTTTTATTGTGCATTAGAAATGCCATTTGTTTTTAGTAATTCATTTTTGGTACTTCAGATGAATAAATCATTGTTCTGAAGTAGATTTTTCAACTAAACCTTGATACCTCCAGACCCAGTTATGTCAATGATTTTGTTTACACCTGCAATATAATCAAGCTAACCAAGCTAACTGGTTGACTGAATATCTTTTTTAATACCCTGTCTGCAAGAATTTAAAAGCAGTATATTTTGTTCATATGGTCATGAAAATGTAATCCTGTTGTGATCAAAAATTAATCTTGATTACTTTGTGTATTTTACTGTAACTGATTAATTACAATAACATGTCATAAAAAAATATCTGATTACATCAACATACTTGTAATTATTTGGAAAATTTAAAATCAATTACAGAATACCATATATACTGGATGTGATTACACCAGGTCTGAACTCGTCCTTGGACTTTAATAGTAACTCTAAGTACCCAATGCTACTTATACTGTACTTTTGAAAGAACAGAAAGTTCCAAGCAGATTTTCAGACATTTCAGAGTCAGGGACTTTCACTGCATCAAAGAGAAACCCTGGATAATAGTAATACACATCAACATTATGATAGCTCACTTGTAAGATGGTATTTTTTATATGTCTCTGATACAGTACTGTAGTGAGGACCAATGTATTCTAGTTCCTTCAAATATGATGCCTTTGCTTGCATGTACTGTATTGCAGGGAATTGGCAATACGGGTTGTAAGATATAAATAAAAATTTATTATTAAATTAAATCAAATTTCAAACAAGGCTTAAACTCAGTTTAAGCAATGATGGAATGGACAGTACTTACCATAGTTTGGGACAGCTTTACCTCCCTTTGCCTTGATCTCCTCTACAACTTGGTCAGCAGCTCGGGTACTGGACCCTTCACCTTTGAAGGTTCCACCTAAGTCATTGACTGAAAAATTAAATGTTTGTTAGTTATTCTGCACAAAAAGGTTAGAGCATCATAAACACAAATGCCTACAGTTCTAGTCTGGAATCAGTGAACTATTGTGACTAAATCCAAACCTGAGTGAATAGGTCAGAGGAGGGGGAAGTGATGAGCATCCAAATTCTGTGTCCCCCAATAGGAGCTTGACTGCTCTACTAAAATGATGAACTTCTAATGTTAGTTTAGCACAACAAAAGTCTATATATTTACGCACATGTGTGGAGGATCCCTGTGGGATCCACATTTGAGTTTTATTTCAACATCACAAGTTTTCGAGGTAAATTCAGCAAAAACAGCAAATTTATTTCTGGGTCAAAGGTTGTCCTTTTATGAATGCGGAGTGGTGACTTTCTGTGCAGGTACCACTAAGCCAACAAGATTCAGTTCTCTCCTTAATGAGGTTATTTCATACAAATGAAAGCTAAAGAAGGCCGATTGGGCATTCCAGTCAGCTGACTCTTCTATGTCCCAAACTGAGATAATACATTTGTACCTAATCCTGTGAGAGTTAAGAGTACATAGAATTAATAGCTCACTCTAGATAAGCAGCCAGTGCCTGAGGTTATGTCTAGTCCAGCATTCCTGCCTTCACTGGCAGGAATAGTCCGTTAGAGCTGATGTGAATACTGTCAGTGTATCTCAGGTACATACAGCATCCTGCAGCTTTGCTTCTCTCAACGGATCAATCAGGGAGAGTTATTGTTGATTAGATTAGTGACAGCAAGCTGTTCATAGGAAGGAATATGGTTGTGTCATTAAATGACTTAACCATTAGAATGGAACTGCATGTAGTTCGGATCTATGGATGCTGAATGTAGTTCAATCACTCTCCATGTTGAAGTCCGTGTTATCATAAATATCAAATCATGTGTGTCAGCTGCTTCAGTGATGGTTGTAGATGATGACTTAAACTTAAATAATTTTGGCCAAGTCAAAATGTCAGTGAATATGGTCTAGATATGATATACAAATTTGGACTGCAAGTCAGAAAATAACCTTATTGTGGCCAAAATCATCCCTTCCATGAAGTCTGAGATCATAGAAGAGTATCCCTTTACTGTGATTAACTTCTTTTCTTCATGAGAAATGAAAAGTTAACCATCAGGTAATGAGTCCTGAGGGAAGTGTGATGTCATGGACAGTAGTCATTGACAACATGATTTCCTCTTGCACATCCTCAAAGTGGTGGGTATTCAGATGTTGCAATCCTCTCCACTATTGAAGCTCCAAAATCTTTTTCAACCAGGATATCCCTGAATGGAGCCAGGAGTGAAGGAGTTCTCGGAACATGGATGTAATAGTGGTGATCTCAACTGCTTGCACACAATGATCACTATCTCTTGCCTGGGTATATCTGTCATCAAATCGAGCAAACCATTACTCCAGGAGCAATCAGAGCAATTCCAGTATGCCCCGGTCATTTCTTGATTATCTTCATAACCTAAACTGATGGAGGAATGGTGAATGCTTATATTACCTCCAAGCAATTAAATTAGCGGGTACAGCCCATGCTTCTAAGGTAGGGAAACAATGAAAACAAAATAAGAAACAGACAGATGATTCTGTATAAAGCAGTTACCATTCCCAGCACATTTAGCTTACCATTAATTAGTCATACTTTAATATTACCTGATTTCTTTTGGTAGTATCCATGACAGTATTCCCCTACCTTGTGACAAAATTCTCATGATTGCTCTCCCCTTGCAAAGGTACATTACCACAACCGTATTGTCTGTCATTATCAGGATCATATTTCCATGGATATGTTCCAGCTAGGTATGGAAGGCATTGAGAAAGGTTTTCATTCAAAGTGGTTGATATCAAGAGCCTTCACTTAAAGAATCCTAATGCCACTGACCATAGCAGGTCCAGTCATGAATTGACACTGTAACAGGTCCATCACTGCAGTGAGCAGGCTAATGAGCTGTAAGAAAATTCCACGCCTAACAATGTCTTGTTTGATACCTTCCCTGAAGCATGACTTATACTTTTGGTAGAAAGATGCCAAATTAATGTGTGTAAAGAGTTTCATATGTAGATAACAAAATGTTGAGAAGGGATAAAGTCAGACCTCTCTACACTGAATATCTACCCTAAACTGCTAATGAATTAAGTAAGGTTGTTAATGCTGTGAACCAGACATCATGATAAACGAATGATGTAGTGTGTCATACAGGAATGTCCACCTTCTCATGAAGGACATCTTGAACTGAGATAGGACTTGGTTTAATGTTTTCAACATGCGCAAATTTTAGACCAAAACAATGGGAATGAACAAAGTCTACTACTCTACATTGATTACTGTATTTACCATATATATTTGGACACAATAAAATAAAAAAAATTTTCTTGTCGCAGAACTTATGGTGAAATTTTCACCTAGGTCATATGTCATAAGACTTAAGAAACTAAATAAATTTGTATTGCATTTTGTGCTCCCCACCACCCATGCACATTGCAATAAAAAAGATAAACAAAATGTTTATTTGATAATAAAAAGAAACTAACCTTGTATTGTTATTATTCCTTTTTGTCAACATGAGCATTAAAAAATAAAATATATCCATGAAATCCATATATGTTGCGTAGGCTTCCATGGTTGGCTTCCATTAGTCTCGAGAGACGATGGAAATGCGCCCATGAAAGGTGTCCTAGTTTGTAGCTGTGCAGCGTCTTCTGTGACTATAAAGTCCCACACGGGAGTGGCAATCCTTGCTGCAGTTGCTACACTTGAAGTATGACTCAGGTCTTGGTTGGAACTGCATCCTCTTCCTCTGAGATCTTTTCTCATCATCGAGCTGTTGTAACTTTTCCTCGCTGGCTTTCAGACCTGTGTACAGAGCATGTCGCCAGCTGGACTTGTCGAGGGCAAGCTCTTCCCAGGTGTTGACCTCTATTCCAAGAGCTTTCATATCCTGCTTGCAGACATCCTTGAAGCGAAGATGTGGCCATCCTATTGATCTTCTGCCTGAGGCAATCTTAGAGTAGATAAGGTCTTTGGGGATCCGTCCATCATCCATTCAATGCACATGGCCCAGCCATCTGATGCGATGTTTGCAGAGGAGTGTGACCATGCTGGAAATTTTGGCCTGTTGAAGCACCTCGTTGTTTTCACACGATCGCTCCTGGTGATCCCAAGTATGCGACGGAGACAACGCATGTGAAAGCCGCTTAATCATTTCTCCTGAGAGGCGTACAGGGTCCAAGTTTCGCTGGCATACAGAAGAGTGCTAAGCACGCAGGCATGGTACACTGTGATCTTAGTGTTTAATGTCAGCTTCTTGTTGTTCCACACTCTCTTCGACAATCTAGAGAGAGTTGTTGACGCCTTTCCAATCTGCTTGTTGAGCTTGGCATCGAGTGAGAGGTTGTTGGTGATGGTAGAGCCAAGGTAAGTGAACTCATTGACTACTTCTAGTTTGTAGTTGTTAATGGTTATGCTGGGAGGGTCTGCATCCTGAGCCATCACGTTGGTTTTCTTTAGGTTGATGGTCAGCCCGAATTTATCACATGCTTTAGCAAAGCGGTCCATCAGGCGTTGTAGTTCAGCTTCTGTGTGAGTGACTATAGCAGCATCATCTGCAAAGAGCATGTCCCTAATGGTTGCTTTTCTTACTTTGCTCATTGCCTTCAGTCGTGCCAGGTTGAACAGTCTGCCTTCTGAACGCGTGTGCAGGTAGATCCCTTCTGTGGACGCCCCAAAGGCATACTTAAGCAGGACAGCGAAGAAGATGCCAAAGAGTGTGGGGGCAAGGACACAGCCTTGTTTCACTCCGCTGTGGATATTGAATGGTTCGGACGATGAGCCATCATACTGCACTGTGCCTTTCATGTCTTCATGGAAGGACTGGACGATGCTTAACAGCTTTGGAGGGCATTCAATCTTCATCAGGATTTTGAAGAGTCCGTCTCTGCTGACCAGATCGAATGCTTTGGTGAGGTCTATAAAAGCCAGGAAGAGGGGTCTGTGTTGTTCACTGCATTTCTCCTGCAGTTGCCTGATGGAGAAGATCATGTCGATTGTGGACCTCTCTGCGCGGAACCCACACTGAGACTCTGGATACACTCTGTCGGCAAGCGTCTGCAGTATGTTCAGGATGACTCTAGCAAAGACTTTACCCACGATGCTGAGAAGTGATATGCCCCTGTAGTTGTTGCAGTCACTTCTGTCACCCTTGTTCTTATACAGGGTTATGATGTTGGCGTCTCTCATGTCCTGAGGCACTGCACCTTCATCCCAGCACTGGCAGAGAAGATCATAAAGGTGTGTGAACAGCACACTGCCGCCACATTTGATGACTTCTGCTGGGATGCCATCCTTTCCTGGGGCTTTATCTGTGGTCTAATGCTAGCTTTAGTTCTGTCTCAGTAGGTTTCTCATCCAGTTTGGTCAAACAAGGGAGGTTTTCAATGGTGTTGAGGGCTTCCATACTGTAGTGTGTATTGCTTTATGTCCAAAAACACAAGGCACTTTCTTCATTGACATGAACATTAAGAAACAAATTATGTCTGGTTGTGCTCAAATGTTTGAATATTTTATCCAACTGAAAACTGAATCCAACTAAATTGCAAACACAAATGAAATAATAACTGATATCTTAAAGACAACAGTCATTTTCACGTATGACATGGTGTTAGGTGCAAAATAACCAAGACTGAATTATATCCAGGTCTACTGTATAAATTTAAACACTGGAACAGTTTCTAAAGTGATACAATATAGTGCTTCATGCATGGACAATGATATCTAAGCATCGCCCAAAAGCTTTGGAGAAAATAAAATCATGTGATGATTTCATGAAGTCCAGAAGAGAAGCAGATGATTTTGCCAACAATATGTTCATTATCATGGATGAAATTCTAGTGTACTTTGATCATATTTCTGGATGGAATGACAATATTATAAGATGTGAGAATAAGAGTGGTGCAGATTTGAAAAAAAGTCTTACTTTAGTCTTTGCAGATTCTGCTTCAGGTGATGTGTTGCCTCTAACAAGTTTTCACAGTATGAGAAAGCTAAAAAATAATATTCATGTGCCAGAAGAATGGTTCATAGGTGTGCAGGAAAGGAGTTGTGTTGATGGGATTCTGCTGCAGTGGATTAAAAAGTTTTATCTCAACTATACAGTTTTATATTTTTAAAATAAAATATCAGTTCAAGTACATTTTCCAACATGTAATTTTCAAATGATTTAAAAGGTGCCCCACAACATATGACTTAAAAAAAATGTGTCCCAGAACATACAGTGCACAAAAAAATTACTTTTAAAATTAATTTATGGTGTCCCAAGAATACATTGTCCCAACATATAAGGTAAATATGGTATTCACTATTCAATGAGGAAAGTAAGGCTGTTCATGTCGTGAACCAAAAACCAAACTTATTTAATGTTCTTTTTTGATGCATTGTGCAAGAACATCACTTTATCTATGGTGGAAGGCCCAAGGACTTGCACCAAAGTCATATGAATCACTACATAGAAGTACACTTTGGACATGTCAACTCTGATCACAGACTCATCACTTATCCATCACAGGTCTCAGCTACTGTTAGACTGCATATCCAGATATGTTCTGGAGTGTAAACCCTGTTTGTGGGTTTTTTTTTATCATCTACACAGCTCTTTACAAACAAAAATACTAGAGTTTTTGTGTAATGACAGATCACTATGAATTTCATATGAATGGTCAGCCCAGTGACTCAGTCAGCATTATAAATTTTTATCGAATTTAACTGGATTGATTGAAAGATATCTTAGCAAATGCCAGCAAAACTAAAAATTGACAAATCCAGTTATAAGTGGCCACCTAGGGGTAAGAATGAGAGTTAACAATAAGAGTTGCTTCCCTTTGTTTATGCAATGTGTAGACTGAAAGACTAGTCTTTACAGGAGGACTGGATTCAGAGGTAGCATAAAGTTGTCTTAATGCAATGTGATCAGGTAATGCATTTAAATAAGAAATTCATAATTATTATTTATGGCAAAGGATTTTGTCCTTCACAAGCATTGAAAATTGGCATTTGGGACAAAAACATACCACATATGACAAATACCATCAATAAATATATCCAAGTTTTAAGGATATGTACTGAGGTTTTTTTCACATGTCTATTATATCAAGATATCTTTTGAAAACAAAAGACCTATTTTTATCTAACTCTTTGGGGTACATGAAAAAAAATTGGGATACATGAAAAAAATTGTGGACATGAACAACATTGGTGTACATGAAAAACATTGAGGTTTATGAAACACAATGTGGTAGAAGAAAAAAACATTCAGATAAATGTTCAGATAAAGAGTCTTTGAACATAATGAAAATCCATAATGGAAAGCCAGGTGAGCTATATTTGGGTAAATGAGATTATACAGTAAATCAACATACCAACAATTATAAATAATGTATCAAGGATAATGTTAAAAACTTACCTACAACTGCAGCTCCCCTCTCAGCAAAGAGTAGAGCATATTCTCTTCCTATACCTACAAGTGGAATAGTTGGGAATTAGAATCAAAACTCACAGTATGGCTTTATGTATTCTATACAGTATTTATATACTGTAACAGAATTGCACAGGTGCAAGTCACACTCCTTAGGCTCAGTACATCTTCATTCTGCACTGTACCAGTTACTGCATTTTGTTTTCTTTACATTATACTTAGTATATATTGACAATGTAAAGTATTTCTTAATGTAGCAGTGGAAAAAGAGTAAACATACTGTAAGGCACAATTTGTATTTGTCAACAACAAATATTGTCATAAAATATAATCATGTTAGTATATTATGTGCAGCAACTGGTGTTGACCATCTATATATAGCTTAAAACCTGCCTTGAGCAACCATCCCATATGTCAACAATAACAGGATTTCTCAAAATAGATAGTGATTCAAGAAAATGGTCGAAATGATATAGAACAAAAAATTCTTAAAATTTAGAATGCGGTCCCTAAAGCAGGCAGTGTCCACAGCAATAGCCTGGTCCCTCAACATTAAGCATTTTCCAATAGCCAAGATTAAACACTGTATACATATGCAATAAACTTATTGTGTATGTGTGTGTGTATATATATACACACATATATATATATATGTATATATATATATATATATATATATATACACACATATATATATATATGTATATATATAGTTACATATATGTAATTTAATTACTTGTGGTAATTTTAAATTTTCTTATATTTTATTTCATTGCAAGATATTATAATATTAAATTTATTCTCTAGATTTGATTTCTTTCCTAGTGGTTAGAGCATCCGCCTCAGATGTGGGAGGTTGCGGGTTCGATTCCTAGCCGAGTCATACCAAAAAATGGTACTAACAGCTGCCTTGCTTGGCCCTCAGAATTAAGAGGTTAGTGTTAGGACTGGTTGTTTTGGTGTCAGGATGATGTGACTGGGTGGGACATGATGCTACATGTCTGTGGCATGATGTCCAAGTGCTAGACATCACTATAAACTGTCACACTGCAGACATCTTAACAATATGTCTGAACATTGTTAAAGCTATGTTAAAAATCTAAATCACAAAAACACATACACACACACACACATTTTTCAGAAAATCCAGCTGATTTAAAGTAAACAACACTGTTGATAAATTATATCTTTAGCTGACATAGTTCTGACCTTGGTTTGGAAATTTGTAAACACTACGATAAAAATGACTGGTCAGTATCAATGTCATTACTTTACTTGCATGATCACTATGTTAAAACAGTGTTATTTTATCATTGGTTCTTAATTGAAGCTACATTGGTGTACATAACAAATGTCTTATAGTAAGTGACCATATCACCTATTGCATGATCTAACATTGTGTCCATATTGTGTTTCAGGCAGTCGTAAAATAATACCTTTGTAGATCAGAGGTATTTTTTGTTGTTGCTAAATGAGTTTGTTTCGAGTTTTTCTGTTCTTTTGAATTAATGTGATCTGTGATCTGGATTTTTAACGTAGCTTTAACAATTTTTCAGTCATATTTCTATGATGTCTGCAGTGTTGCAGTTGAAACTGATGTTACAGCTTATAGTGATGTCTAGCATTGGGGCACCATGTAGCAGACATGCAGCATGATGTCCCACCCTGTCACACTATCTTCACACCAAGCCAACCAGTCCTAACACTAACCTCTTAATGCTGAGTACCAAGTGAGGCAGCTGTTAGTACCAATTTTGCAAGTCTTTGGTATGACTCAGCTGTGGATCAAACCCACAACCTCCCGCATTGAAGGCGGATGCTCTAACCACTAGGCCATCGGTGCAGTCTCAGAATTAATAATTAATTCTCTAGAAAACTACAGAAGTGCTTCAAATTTATAAAAATCCTTGGACAAAGCCATTCACTGAAAATTCTTTGGAATTCTAAAGCTGTAATATTATTCCTGATTCACAAATTCAACATGGAACTTTTGACATTATTACTGCATTCATCTGGTGTCATCGTCCGTCATTTTTGGAACTTCATCAAAATTTGAACCTGGATTCAATTATAACTGTTTAGTGATAGGACTTCTATTTTTCAATTCTACGATTAATTTTTGGATTATATTCACAAATTGTAAGTCCTATTTTCTATTTTTTACATTGTTTTCTAGGGAATAAGTTATTTTTGTTTACATTTATGAAGCTTCTTGACTTCACTCTTTACATTGTTACTTTGAATCAGCCAAAACTTATATATATACATATATATAACTTCATCTGATCAAAGCAGAATGGAGATTAATATGACATGTTTACCGATTTGTAAATTTTAATATTAACAGAAATAAAATTCTATAATAATTTATTACATGATTTTAAAGCACAAATTTTTCAGTATAACAAAAATGACATTTCGACTGTATGGGTTCTGATGGTGCAATATCATGAATTAATGCAGATTAAATGACTCACATCTGCCATCACATAATGAATGCCCAGACAGGCCTGTGTCTACATAGTTTCTTATAACTAATTAAAAGAACATAGATCCTGATCTGTTCACACATTATTCACTGGCATATCAGAATCAATGTTGACTGCAGTTGGACCCATTTATAAATATATTATATAACTAAAACTCCACTAACAATTTCAAGAAAACAGCAAAGACCCTGATCTGCAAGTGCATTACCATACAGAAGATCTGGATCTTCAGTGTCTACAACTGTGTGAGCATCACACACAATAATATGAAGTCAAACATTAATTATATATACCTTAATGTCATTGTATCAGGGGACACATTTTATGGCCTCTAACTGACTTTAACAACTAAAATCCAACCATTATGATAATCCTATTTGATGATCACTATGATGCAAGGTTCAATGGCAAAGCTGTATTATGCTGATATAAGAAAAGCTAACTAGAAAATTGAATCTGACCTTACTGATAAAATGATTTAAATGGTATCTGACACACTTTGATAACTATATGTCACATGGCCCATTTCATTTGCTTAAAATTTTCTTTAAAAGTTTTAATTTGAGTGTAATTACAGAATGATGGATAGACAGATCAGAGTAAAATGAGAAGAACAATATGAATTCCCTGTTCCTGCTGCTTGAGAGACAACATGGAGATAACAAAATAACTGTGTCAACTGATTATATTATATAGGACACTTTACCAAGGAGTGCTTAGGTCTCCTTGCATATTTGAACCATCAGCAATTTGAGTCATGAACTCCTATATCTCCATCTATCACCTCAAATAAAAAATTAAATTGATTGCATCTAGAGCAATGATCCCCAAACCTGTGGGCCACAGAATGCTTGCAAGAGGAAGCTGTAGGAAACTATTAGCATGTGGGGGCCACAAAATATTTTGAAGTCAAAAAGAAAGGGTCTGCAGAATGAAACCAATGCCAAATAGTCATATATATGATGCATCTCCCTGACTGAGGGTGAAATACTACTTAGCATTTATACCTTGCCCAAGGTCACACAAAGGTAATTGTCAAGATGCGTCAAAACAATGATCTGCCCACAATCTGAAAGGATAGGTCAAGAAACTGTTTGAATTTTGAATATGCAACTACTAATAAATGGTGGTATTTCAGTAGGAGCTTGCAATTTCTCTAATAGTGAATGTAATAAATGACATACCCAGACAGGACTTGAAACTGGACAGCATTGTAGATACCGTACATGTATGATATCACCTGATGATAGACCAAGTGGGGGGGGCTCCAGTATATAATTGGATACAAGTTGGTCCAACCACAAATAACATAATTAATACACAGAATAAGGTCAATGTTGTTTGTTCTACCAATTAATCTCAACAAACTGTACAGACAGATCTCCCAGTGCATTATGCAATGGCAGATTTGGATCTATACAGTTTGCAGTTAGACTAACTTGCAAGTATATATGGTATTTACTTTTGTAGGACTAAATAAAAGCTGTTTGATAATTACCATATACATGGCAATATGTCTGAACCTTGGTCGATGTGGACTTCAGATACAGTTTGTCATGCCTATATCAGGAATAAACCAGGTCACCAATTGAAATAGATCAAAATACAATGAAGACTTTATACTTTAATTTAAAGCACATCAGCACATATAACTGGAGGAAAGTTTCATGACCAAGGACACGCCTTTGTAGCAGACAAAGGCTGATCCAACTGCAAAATTCACACCATCATCATTGTAGGTACAGGTCCAGCATGCTGACCTTTAAGCCACCTCAGAATTGTAGCAAACAAAAAGCTATCATCATATCCGGACAGCAAAGGGACATAATACAATATGCACTCAATTTTAGATTTTAAATTCTGCCTCTAATTGTTTTGGGACAAGGGATCTGCAGGTACATTTAGTTGTCCTAGAAAATTATGAACTTTTCAATGGATTTGTCACTGATGTCACCACTTTAGAAAATCCCACACCAGGATGCAAAGATCTGGGAACTTAATTTTGCTCTGCACCACTGCAGAGTTGTCAGACAGAACGAGGACTCTCTTTCCAATTAAATATTCCTGCCATCAGGCTTTCAAAAGGCTTTCTTCTCCAGAATACTGATAATTATACTGATGACATTCCTGGGGAGACCATGCTCCATTTTCCCAAAAGGATGGTATTAGGCATGATCTTCAGCCTTTCATACTTGCATTTGTCCAGTCTGTGATCTCTAGAAGTTGTCCTTGCAGAGGTATAATACCATTGTAAGCCATGTTAGGTTTCCTCAATTCTGCAGATGGTACCTCATTTGTGTGCAGATGGTGTGGGATTGTTCCAGCAGGACAGCTTTTGTTCTCCACTGGGATAAAAAGAATCATTTGTAATTGTTGCATTTTCAGGTGACCTAGGGTGATGAGGTCAACTGTCATGCTGAGCAAGCCTAGTAGACAAAGCAATTCCTATGCAGAGTTTTTTCAAAAATAAAGAAGCCACCATGGTTTAGATTTTCAATACCTGTTGCTAAGGTGACATACTATTTTTACCTGTATATTTAACTCCATACCTAAGTGAACAAATTTTTTAGATGGTACATGTACTAGGTTAGATTTGTCCTTGTTGACCCCAAATTGTAAGCAGTGTAATAAAGGTTATCATGTTGTGTTCCAAGACTCACCTGATGTTTTTGCAGGATATTATCCAGGTATCTTGATGTTGATGATATAGAAATGGTCTGGACATGCATCATATTTAAGCTTATCAGATGAGTGAATACTCATGGACTGATGTGGAGTCCAAATGGAAGTGCTCTGAATTGGTATATGTTATCATATTTTGAATAAGTCTTTTAAGTCCACATGACTAGGTCTCCCTCGAGGACGGTGTTGGTTGTTGTTGTTGTTATAGGGTTTAATGCCATTTTTCAGCACAAGATAGGCTATACATGGCGGTCAGTATTAATGGTGGAGAAAGAACCCTGAAAAACCAAGGGAAGAACCACTGACCCACAAGAAGCTACTGGCAGGCTTTCTCACTTACCCACGTTAGCCAAGTCTGGACTCGAACTTTGGTGTTTCCACTGAGAACCAAGATGTATGAATGGATAGGTCACTTAAAACAGGATGCCCTTCCTGAAAATTGTAATTTATTTCTTGCGGCACAAGGTGGTGGCTTCTAAATGGGTCTGCTGGGATATTTGTAGACCTTGTCACCATTCAGCAGCAAAGAATTATGGTCTTTGTCCTACTGGGATCTGTGGGAAGGTATCTGAAGATGTCATTGTTTTGAGAGTTTGAGGCTGTAATGTAGAGAAATGCTGGAGCAATTGACTGGATCATGTCTGTGTTTTATCCACTTTGGTTTGTAAAAACTGGCTTTTCATTGGTGGAGCTTCAATAGAAGAGCTTTTCAGAGGTCTGTGTCCTATGTGTGGCCCTTGTCCATGAGCCAATTTCCCCAAATATACCTCTATTGATACTGTTGTTGTGGGAGAAAAGAGTTTGGTCTCTTCCCCAAATGTACCTCTATTGATACTGTTGTTGTGGGAGACGGAATTTGGTCTCTTTGATGGCTGATTTGCTTTCATCTGGCAGTTAGAAAGGGTAGAGGATAATGGCTGAGATTCTAGCTTAACCTTATGTTGAAGTAAAGTGGATTTAGAGAGCAGAGAGTCCTATTCCACCAATTGTAAATCTGTATCTTGTGTTGTTATTGAAATTGGTGTCAGGCATGTACACCTCCCATAATTACTCTGCAGTATGTAGACAGTCTAATACCAATAGTCTGCAAGAAGGAAGAGCTAGGCCCCCCTTAACAGTAAACACATGGGTTTAGGACAAGTTGTTGATGTTGTTGTTGTAGAGCTTAACGCCATTTTTCAGCACACGATAGGCTATACATGGCAGCCAGTATTAATGGTGGAGGAAGAAACCATGAAATCGCTGGAAAGAACCACTGACCCAGGAGAAGCTACTTGCATGCTTTCTCATATATCTACATTTGCTGAATCCTAGACTGAACCCAAGCAAACAGAGGTGAAAATGCTGTGATCCTGTGATTTAGACCACTCAGCCACTTGGGGCCCCGGTTCGAAGCAAGTAAAATATCTCAAAAATAGCTTGGATGAAAACTTCCACTGCATCAGCCTGTTTAGTATATAATGTTTTGCAGAAATGTCACATAGGCAAATGGCTTATGTTTGCACTGTGAGCATCACATTGTGTCAAAAATGACCTATGGACATGACAAATGCAAATATAACTTTGGAGTTGGGAAACATACAGTTATTTCGTTATGAACTGCCATTGACTTCTCTAGTCAAGTGAATGATATTTTTATGTTTTGTTTTATTATAGCTATCCAAATATAATTACCTTCTTGACCTCACTTGTGAATTGTATTTTGTATGATATATTGTACTAGGCCAGCGAATGCCACATTAAATTTGTACATTTGTACTAGGCCAGTGAATGCCACATTAAATTTGTACATTTGTACTAGGCCAGCGAATGCCACATTAAATTTGTACATGCAACTTATCAGGGAGGGCTGGATTCACAAGGTAATACATGTAGTAGTTTTTCTAAGGTATTATGACTGAGTAATGTATTTAAAGAAGAAATGGATGTTTGCATATTAAATCAGTTTGCAGATGAAATACAGGCATCTTCGGAAGGTATTAAATTTAAGAATCCTGATGCAAACTTATAACAAGTATTGTTGAAGCTAACAAAATATCCACCAACTGGTGATCAGCTCATACATGTTTCTCATATGGATATCAGAGTAAAACTAAATTTCAAATCAGGATATACTTCTAAATTCCTGTGACTGCTTTATCATTTTTTTTATATCAATGTTAACTGAAACTGCAGGAAAGTACATTAAAGTAGTCAATTACCATCCATACTTACTTATAAGTCAAATCCAGCTGCAAACATCAAATTCAGATCTGCCGTAGACTAATGCACCGACATATCAAGGTCTATGTTGTCTGTTCTACTGATTACTCCTTGCAATCTGCACAGACCCAGATCTGCCAATCCATTATGGAATGGTAGATCTGTATCTGTGCAGTTTGCAAATTGGACTCATAAGTGAGTATATATGGTACCATAATTCTGAACCAATGCATTTAATATATTTAGATTGATATCTTGTTGACTTTTCGTATTCTGTACCTTCAGCTAAAAACGTGTAGAAAATAAGCACAATATTATGAAATTTTTTTCATTTACTGATTTCCCTAATGACTATCAATCCCTGGATATAAAATCATGAAATTTTAACAATGTAGCATATATATATATATATATATATATATATATATATATATATATATATATATATATATATATATATATGTGTGTGTGTGTGTGTGTGTGTGTGTGTGTGTGTGTATGTGTGTGTATGTATGTGTGTTTGTGTGTGTGTGTGTGTGCATATGTGTGTTTTCTTCCTTTTATTTGAATCTTATCCTGTATTTCTCAATATCCATTTAATACTGGTTTCAAGCAATACTTTATTTTCAAGTTGAAAAATCTGTCTTAAATTTTTATTATAAACATATTTTGCATAGTATAATAACTTATAATATTTACAACCATTGTATTCCTACCTGAAATTGTATGTTTGGATGGAGACTCATGCCATGTAATTTGGCCATATGATTTTAAAAGTCATTTAATTTGTTAAGTCCACAAAATGGTTATAACCTACCACTTGATGTTATCTTTCTTACTGAAAAGTCTGTATAAAATGGCAGTCAAAATGATTTCTAAATTACTTTGAAACAATCCTCTGTGACATGTACATATAGCAAAGGCACAAGTAACTTCATACCATTCTAATATCATTGTAAATACTTTGGTTGCGAAACACAGCTTCTAAAAAATGGAATATACACCCACAGGAGTCTGCTGTTTTATTATTAATAACATGACAACATGAAATCACCTTAACGGTATAATACCGTTAAGGTGATTTCATGTTGTCAGAAATTTTGTCGTGCTTTGTTGATAAAACTGCAGACTCCTGTGATACACCATTGGGGCTTAATGTATCCTACAATGTAAAACGTATCACCTGTCATTTATGTTTTAGTGCTCCAAAACAACAAAAAAAGCAACAAACAAAATGGAGGCTAACTTCAGGTAACTGGTTAAAGTAAGTGACTGCAACATAATAATCAATTTAGTAATCAGCAAGAAGAGGCAACAAATATGAAAATGATAGATTTGATCTCTCTCTCTCTCTCTCTCTCTCTCTCTCTCTCTCTCTCTCTCTCTCTCTCTCTCTCTCTCTCTCTGTACACTGCAAGCATTAAAATTAACTTTGAAGTCAAGAACCATGGCAAGTCGACAAGTAATTATCAGGGGTGACCAAATCAAGCCATGCAATTATTTGTTGCAATTGTTAATTATTTTACCTGCACCGGCTCCTGTGACAAGAGCGACTCTTCCGTCAAACCTAAGTGGTTCTGCCATCTTAAAATCATGTGGCGATCTAGAAATTAAACTTAGTCTGATCCCACTTGTATTTCTATGTTGAATATGAAACTGTTGTAGATAAAGGAAATCAGTCTGCACTGCTTAAATCACGCATTCCCAATTCTGAGGTCAAGCCTACGGATTCGATCGGAATTTTGTTCGGTCATTTCCATGAAAATGTTAACTTAAAGTAAAAGACCGAAAATATCCGATTGTTTTGAAATGTTCAAAACGTACCCAAGCCGAAACGTACCCAATGCAAAAATATCCTCGAGTTCAAACGCACTCAAAGCAAACCATACGCAAATTAAATCAAGGCCAATCAGGTTGAGGTTAGGACATTTTTGTTTTAGTAGCATATGTTGAAAGCTCCGTATATCAGTAGGTACTTCCTTTCGGTAAGGCGTGAATAAACATAACTGGTTTTAGATCGCTTTTGTTAGCTCATTGCAGAAAAGAATCATAGACGTTGAAATTTCTTGTGATATTGAGAGCCCGGTAAATAATTTAATTTGTAATAACTCAGCACCATACTTTAATTTGCAAATAAAATCCGTCTATACTAGATGAAAAATAAAGAAGCCTAATTGGATTGATGCATAAATCGGTTGATTGATCGATCTATCATCGATCGATATGGAAAATTAGATAACTTCAGAAATATTTCTAGATCTGCTTATGAAAGAAAGGCAAATTCAAATCATAACTTTTATTGCATCCAAACAAAAAGTGTTTTTAGAGCATAAAACAAAATATAACAGAAATGCGGAGTTTTCAGATTTGCAGTAAAATGGATGCAATATACACCATCAAACAATCTAAGATAAAAGATATTGAATGACACTTGACTTTGTGGTGAGTAATATTTAATGGAATATTTTCAAATTAACATCCCGCAAAATTTTTCTGCAAAACAATTATTGAAAGAAACACAACAATAGCATCCTAAGATTCGTGTTAAAATATATTCCAGTTGCACGTTGTTCTTTGAATAAAAAAATAATCTTTTGAAATCATAAACCTCTCTCTCTCTCTCTCTCTCTCTCTCTCTCTCTCTCTCTCACACACACACACACACACACACACACACACACACACACACACACAGAGAATAGCAGTCACTCGTATGAGCATATAGGGGTCCACAAGCTCTTAAAAGCTGGCCTGTAGTCCATTTTGATATCGATTACAGTACTGAAATATCTTCTTCTGTTTTCTAACATTTTCTTCTCTTGTATATACTTAGATTTCTTTCCAAAATCAGTCTGATCTGAATATTAAGGTATGATGCCTCATCATATATATTTCAGATCAGAAAATAAAATGGCGGTGCCCCACAAGATCTGCTTCTCAACCTTCTACGCAAAACTAGGGGAAAAAGAAAAATAAAAATCTTTGTAAAAAATAAAACCGATCTTAATAATTTAAGATTAAATAACACAATTAGACAGAAAAATAGTGAGAATATCCTTTAGGAAGTGTGTCTGTCTGTCCGACGTTAAAAGTTTATTACAAAATGAATTTTAACATGACAGATTAAGACGTGGGTGGAATTGTGATATCAGCCATTACAAGTTCATTCAGAATGAGCAGCAGGGAGGGGGAACCCTACAACTTTTTGCTCGAGTCCTTTACCTAAGAAAAAGGTTCCTACAACTGGCTGACAAAAATAAAGTCAATAACGCTATATCAAAGTCTCTAACTATTCTATTTCCCTACGGTAATAAATCGTTTAGGTTAGTTCAGTTTTGTTACCCTATTGTTGATGTATTTTTTCACGATTTTTTTATGCGATTTCGTTTACTTGCGAAGCGGCACTCAATTGTTGTCGTTCACACTCACTGCTGTTATGAATTAACCAAATATTTTATCCAGACCTATACGGTACCTTGATATTGGGTCATGTAGATTTGTTGTTATAAATCCAAACGGAACAGCTTATGGTTTTGAAAAAAAACAAAACGTTTTTTAAACTTGATCATGTCCATATCACCTGAATACCAAGTATAATAAATATTCTGTAGAGAATAATTATCAATCCCATTAAATACAACCAAAAGATTACAGTTATCTCTAATCACCTTTGGTATCTGTGTATATCGTTGTGTATCATAAATCAAGTCAGTATTTTTATGTCTACATCTGGAAAATATTCTCGCTGGATTTGATTGTTTGTCCAACATCACATCATCATATACTACGAGATTATTAATGAATCTATCTAAGTCATCTACAAATGGGGTTTCATCAATATCTGTGATAAATTCAATAACATCGTCACCGTCTTTATTAACTGATTTCGCTTCCTCGTTAAAATCATAAAGTACTTCGTAACAATACTGATTATCTACAAACGGTGCTATTAAATATAGTTTGCTCCATCTCAACCATCTCAATATTAAATTTAATAATAATTTTGTTTTATCTGATCCAGATGGACATACTATAATCATCCTTATCGAATTTGGTAATGCTGGATGGTGTTTTACTGGTTCCTGTTTTCGTGTCGCCGAAAAGTAAATTATTGTATCTATATTATTAATAACGTGAGTCTATATTGTGTTCGATGTAGATTATCTACACCCACCACTGGATTGACAACGAAAAGTAAACGACGTGCATTAAAAGGTAAATATTTAAAATGTGGTACACAAAAATATAAATTTATTTAGATGTCTGATTTTTATGAAAAGAAACAGGTGGTGATATTGTTGCTTCTTTAGGAAAATTACCAGGATTGCCATGTGCAAAATACATCGGTGAGAAACACCTTCCAGGATATAATTATTGTGGTCCAGGAACTCGATTTGATATCCGACTTGATGATCAAGACCAACCAAAACCAGGAGAGCATCCTGTATATAAGACTGATCAAGCATGTCATGTTCATGACGTTGCTTATAAAAGCAAAGATTTGCAGCAGCGGCATCTTGCAGATGTGACATTGATTCATGCATTAAAATCTATACCTAATAAATCTCTCAGAGAAAAACTCGCTAGTTTCCTGATAAAATCCGCTATGAAAAGTAAAATATTGATAGGAGCTGGTCATTAATTATATAATTATTATAATGGAATCTATTTATTATAGCCCAAGAGGGTATTGGAGAGGCAAGGCAGCGATCACTAAACTTGCTGAAGCAGCAAATGTTTCACGTTCTGTTGCTGCAAATTGGTTAGCACGACAGGCAATATGGCAAATGTATATACCACCACCAAAACATTTAATACGCACATTTTAGTGTCAGTGTTCCTAACGAAGTTCATCAAACTGATATTTTGTTTTTCCCACACGATACTATTACAACACGTGGACAAAAGTCACGCACGCACAAATACACATTGAGTATTGTTGACGTTGCAAGTAGATATAAAGAAGCAAAACAATTATCAACAAAGACAGCATCTGAAGTTCCATCTGCATTTGAACGAATTTATCAACGTGATGATCTACAATAGCCACACCTATTACAAGTTGATCCTGGCAAAGAATTTCTTTGTGTAGTATTAACTTTGATGAAAACACATAACGTTAAAATCAGACGAGGACATGTTGAGATTCATCGTTAAACAATTTAATCGAACACTTGATGAGCGGTTATTTGGTTATCAATACGCAAAGGAAATATCTACTGACTTTAAGTCCGGTGAGCGATCTCGTGAATTGGTTGCAAGGTTACCAAGTATGATATCTGCATTAAATGATGAAATTACTCGTGGAACTTCCATGAAGCCTTCTAATGCAGTAACAAAAAATATATACCCCGTAGGGATGGATACGGACAACGACGTCAACAACCAGTAATAGGTAATATAATTGTGAGATATTTATACGAACCAGGGGAGCATGAGGGTGGAAAGAAACGAGGTACTGACCCTATCTGGAGTGTGAGCACACATAAACTTTCTAGCGTGGTTAGATCCACTGGAAGACCTGCCATATACAGACTAGATTCTACTGCCCCTCAACGTGGATTTGTGCATGAACAATTGCATGTAATTCCTGCAGATACACAATTACCTCCGCGTTCACTTATGTAAATTAGCACCAGGGCGTCCAGCGCCCCGACATTCGATTACATTAAAGACAGGTCAGCGTTACAGTTTCACGTGTGTGACCAAGATCAATATTAATTCTATCTACGGTAAATTGTCTTGGAATATTATTCGAATATTGCTATTGCATTATTGTGTTATAGCTTGCACAGTGATTATTCTGTAGTTGTTTTAGTGTTATAATAAATTCAGTATCAATATCAAAATCACGCTAATTTTTTTTGTCACATTGCTTATAAGACGTTGTTTCTTTATAACAATAACGTCATTAGTAATCTCCTCAATTAACACGTAATTGATAATAACCATATGTAGTTGAGTTATTTTTCTAACGAGATATAGCAAGATAGGCTAAGTTTGACCATTCAATTTGATCATCTACAATCCAGATATTTGTAACGGAGATAGTTAATCCCTGCGAGGAATGAATCGTTATAGCATATCCTAACGTCCACGATGATTTATCCATGCTCAATGCGTTCTCAACATTAATAGCGACCAAAACAATGTCATTCAATACAAAATTTTGTACTCGGACACTTTCAGTGTCTCCACCAGGAATTTAAACTTCAATATTTCGTCGTCGAGTATCTGCTGGGCGATAACATCATGGTACAGGTAGATTTGAAAACTTTTCTTTATGTAACGTAACTAATTTCTTTTGCAATTCATCACGAACTATCTTTCTACTTGCGACTATCAAATCAGTGGGTTTCCATAAAGTCCAAAAATCATTCATAATTGTTTCTGGAATTAATTTACGCATTATCTCACATTGTATTTTATCTGGCTTTAGTCTGATTAATCTTTTAAACTCTTTCATCGGCTCATCAATGGATCTATGGTCATAATTCATTTCCTAGTAATAATCTACATTATTCTTTAGCCATTCATGTGGAGACTGTCCAACAAAAGGTGGTGGTTGACCATGATCGCCACACATAATCACAGCAGTATTCTTAGTCAATAACCATTCAAGAAATGTTTTAGTATTTCTAACGACACAGTGTCTATCTCGTCCCATATAATATACTTATTTATATATTTTCCGCACCATCTAAAGAAACTATGATATGTACATGATTTTACTCTTTGTTCTTTTATTTCTCAAGCAAGTTTATGTGTAGGTGTCAAAACAATCATATCTGAATGGTTGTTCATAAATAATTTAATCGCACGAGTTGTTTTACCTGACCCTCCACATCCATTAAGATAAACAATCTTATGTCTAGCCACAGGAGCATACACAGATGGTGCAAATGAATTTGATATTTGATTATTATTTTTGTAATATATTTCCTTAATTTCAGCATAAACTCATTCAGTATAACTAAGTACATTTTTTTGTTCATCATCCATGTCCCCCACTCACCATTACCAAGTAGCGGTTTAAATAAATCTTTATATTTTATGTATATAAAATGAATCCGAAGCGACTCTAACAGCGTAACGAAGAAATCTATTTTCATCGACAGTAGATTTTTAGAAACATAGACTAGCATTGAAGATCTTAAATGAGTAAACTGCGGTGAGTCGCCCTCAATATAGCTCACAATGATACCTAGTTTGGTCCCATCTTATAAATGTGTTTTTCTCCGTTGTATCAACGATTATAAAATCTAACTCAGCATCGTCCATAATCAATCTTGTACAGTGTCGTTTATAACCGTATGAACTGTCTTGAGAGAAAACTTACCGATTATCTTGTTACCAAGATCTTTTTGCAAGTTTTTCATCGTGCTCGTCCCTGCATTTACGTATATTATTAGTAATTTTAATAATGTTATCTTCGTCAAGATCAGTGAATTCTTTCTTGGCATCTTCGATATTAAATCTATCTGGTTCTGGTAACCAAACATGCTTTTGTGGACTATAGGATATAATTGCTTCATTTACCAACAACGATATTAAAATTTCAGCATCAATCATATATCTTAATAGCACTATTGGAGTCCAACATTTTTCTGAAAAATGTCTTCCAAAACAAGTATAAGTAATCGGATGGAGATCTTCTGCGAACTCGAATGATTCTATACTGGCAAATCCGGTTAAGTCAAAATCTGGTAAGGGTACATTTATCGCAACCCTGGTTATGTCATGTGAAGGATGTCCGAGTCTTTCAAAGTATTTAGAACACTCTCCATATCCAAGAAAACTTACAGGATAAGATGCAACCATGTCGACAGAGATACCGTCACTATAATCGTATTTAGTATTCCACAATCCACCGAGTCCATATTCTATACAACTTTTTTTTGTAGATCTTCGATAAATTCTGCTTTTGTTGTTTTTCATGAATTTGTTTTCCTGAGCTAAATGGGACGCAGCCGATGGTACGGTAAAACAATCATTTAGTAGTTGTCTAACTTTGACATCGTTAGAAGCATATTTTAATGCAAGATTTAATACCACGATATATTCCAAAAGTTACTTATGACATGACATATTCAAAAGCTACTTCTCGTTATACCATCACACATTCCAAAGATGTTCATGGTCATATCACGACATATTCCAAAAATTACGTATGATCATATCACGACATATTGCAAACGTTGTTTCATATCAAGACATATTCCAAAAAGCTACCAAAGGTGATATCATGAGATATTCCATGAGAAAATTGCCCTAATCTCTAGGTCTGTGTTGAGTTCACATGTTAAATATACGTGTGTTATCCTGCTATCCGAGTTATCAAACTGCGAATTCATGCTATAATTTTATTTATTAAACTATATTCCTTCAGATCTATACGTCTCAGAACATTGACTAAGAAAGTATTACCAAATACTTATTTAACAAATGATACTAACAGCTGCCTTGCTTGGTACTCAGCATTAAGAGGTTAGTGTTAAGGCTGATCAGCCTGGTGTCAAGATAATGTGATAGGATAGGACAGGACTTCTGTCTGATTATGGCCAATTCACCCCCATAATGGCTAGTTATGCTAGTGTGTGTTCTTTTATGTTTACAATGTTTTACTCTATATCAGTATTTTAATTTAGATGTATGGACTATGCAGTCTGAAATAAAGAATTATTATCTTCTTATCTTATCTTATCTTATCATGCACTGAAAATGGCATTGAACCATAGACTAGAACAACAGTATCAGCAAATAAAACTAAAGGATTTTATCAACTGATAGCGTGCACGGCGGGGTATAACTGATACATGAAATACATCCTATATACAAGAGTCTTTCAACGTTTACTTACAGGATTAAATAAACCCACCTCTCTTCATGGAAGACTGAACATAAACTGGTCTCCTAAATGAGGGAACGCTATCCAGCCACAGCAAAATAACTCAGATGATCTAATGGTTTTTTATTATCTCATGCAATTCCGATTCAACATAAATTTTGCCTATGTCTGCTATAGTATACTGTTCCATATCGAATAAAGCAAACACTATCACAAATACAATAATCTAAATCTGGAATATCTGCATCCAGGAAATCATCCCTTAACACGAATATCCAGCAACTGGAATGATTAGTAGTGACCCTGACACGCTTCATTGTTAAGCTTTAAACATTAACTCTAAGCGAACCAGAGTCAACCTATGTGACATCATACAGGACTAAAATAAACATTCTGTGTTAAAACAGTATGTTTTCTAAGTCAAATTTAATTTAATTTGAAAGACAGCTGCTCTTTGAATTGTAATTTGTAAAAAAGTACTTAGAAATGTTACTAGTTTTAGACACGTGATAAACATTATGCTAGATCCACTGACTATTTTAAATTATTTATTCTTTTTCTCCAAACTATTTCCATTATAATAAAACTGTGATAAACAATCTCAAATCGGTATTTTCCCAAACTATTTCCATTAAAATAGAACTTGATAATCTCAAATGGGTAATGATTTAATATTGCATTTATGAAACTCGTTGAATAATGTCCAGCTTCCGCGAGCCAAGTATTGCATAACTGAATATTATTCAACAAATTTCTTAAAGTAAATATTAAATCATTACCCATCTGAGATCCTCTGTTTATTGTTACGTATCGGCTCGGTCAAAGCAACACAAAGAAGGAGTGAAGACAACAAGCTTTGTAAATGTTAACAAAATTAATTTATTTCCCTAGAAAACATGGAGAAAATTAAATATATGAAACAAGACTTACGACTACGAAGGAGATCCAAAAATTTGTTCTAAAGTTACGAAAACACACAGATCCCGTGAACAAACAATTTTTCATATTTTGTGATATTATATGTGGTTCCTGTTGATCATCATATCAGACTGATGTACATTTACATTCTGAAACTCAGTTCCGGTCCAAAAAGGCGGATGACGACGTCAGACGAAGGCTAACACAGAAGGTCCAGAATTTTCACAGTGAAGCACAATTTGTATTGTTCAGTTCCAATCTATAAGTAATTTCAGAAAATGTCTTTGTCCAAAGTCATTAGTATTGTTTGTATGTTTGTATTAAACTATATATATATATATATATATATATATATATATATATATATATATATATATATATATATATATATATATATATATATATATATATATATGTATATATGTATATATTTATATATATAATTTTTACAAACTCTGAAAAATGAACTATATATATATATATATATATATATATATATATATATATATATATATATATATATATATAGTTAATTTTTCAGAGTTTGTAAAAATTACTTAGATTTTATTTTATTACATAACGGTTACTTGCATACTTAACAGTTCTAGACCATTTAAATTATATAACTAAATCTTATAATGGCATCTTCATGCATTCTTTTTTATATAAAGGACTTTAAGAGTAGCATGCAGGTGAACTCCTTGCTTGGCAGTGTTTTGAGCACGTTCGTTCAGAGTTTAAGAGGATATCTATAGTTTAAAACTATACAGTGTTGGTGCAGAAATTTCAGGCAATAATGGTTTTACATTTACTAGACATTGGTTCCCAAAACATGTAAGAAACTAATGTTAATTTAAATGATTCATTGAAGTAATTTATGGTGTTTTCCTTGAGAGGGGAGTTGTAATGATGTGAAACAGCTGTAACTCCGTGAATGATGTATTAGTTAGCTACGGTAATAATAATACAAATAATAATAATAATAATAATAATAATAATAATAATAATAATAATAATAATAATAATAATAATAATAATAATAATAATAATAATAATAATGATGATGATGATGATGATGATGATGATGATGATGATGATGATGATGATGATGATGATGATGATGATGACTTAGTGCAGCGACTAATCTTTAGAAGCTTTAAGCGTTTTACACTGTTAGATAACACATAAAAAATATATACAACGACAAGATTACATAAACAAACACAATGAAATTACAACATAAAAACATGATTGTATGGTAGTAATTAATACCTGCTTCTATATATAGCATGGGTTAAGAAATTTATTATAGTTTATATCAATCATGGCCACTTTCTGATCGGATTAACTTCAAAAATGACATAAATCAGATTGATATTTTCATTGCTACTACAAAATGTAACAACAGAGATTAATTTCTTAAACTCTTCTTATAGAAGCAAAGTATGAATTTGACGTAGTAAAATGTGATGTCTTGTGAAACCAGACCTAGGAAAAATAATTAAATATTATCATGAAGATAAATGAACCTTCTATTTGAACGGTAAAACTCTAGTGAAGTATCTAATTTCACTTGATGTCATGTAATAATTTCAAAGTTATTTTGTAGACTGTCTAAAGTATAATTTAGAGAAATTTGTTAATAAATGATGGAGTGGGAAAAATTGCATCTGACTATAACGTGAACGTTAATAGTTCAATCATTCCCACAAAATTTCCTTGGTCTTCTTCATTAGTTTGCCTATCATTTTGTCGACTAACTTTAAGTCAAAGTTTTGCCGGTTGTATATTCTTTAATTATTTGTAATTCCTATATTCAATTTATATGTGTATTCTATAGTTTCTCAAGTGTATTTGTCTTCCGTGAGTCGTGATTCTTTTTGTCAGTGGAGCACTGTAAATATCTTTACTTTTAAACAACTGAAAAATCCTGAAATTGATTATAATGTTTTCTTATTCTGTTAAAAATCCTTTATATAAAGATGATGTTGTAGATATACAACAAATACAGGATGACGATGATTCAGATGTTGGTAATGGTTTTACAGATCAAAACATCAGATATCTTGTTGATGTTACACCATTTTGATATGCTCTTTTTCAATCTAGGTTTTCGAACTGTACAAGAAGAGAATATAGGATGTCATTGGTAAGTATAAGTTTCAATACCATTTAGAGACAAACAACTTAAAATACAGAATAAGAAACATTATATTGAGGACAAACAGCTCGTAAAACAAACACTCAAAATTAAAACAGTCAACACGTGATAGGAAATTTGGGAGACGATGCCGAATAAGGAAAGCTAAATAAAATTTAAATGTTTTTTCAAGAAAATGGATATAAATATCCTCTGAAAACAACAGTAAACATCAAACAACCGATACATTTACTTCAAACAGCATAGAAAAAAACTTTGCTATATTGCAAATCCACAGCTTAGAAGTGAATCAAGAAAATTTGAATCCGAAAAAGTAGATGAATTGTTTGATGAAACACAAGGAATAGCTCATCCATCTAGATATATCTAAGAATAATTGCAAAATGACCTTTACCAACAAGAATAAAGAAAATTAAGATACTGTTTAAATGCTGTAAAACGGAACATATCAAATATTCAATCTGATTTCATATGTACGGTAAACAGGTTCGAAGACGTGGAAAATGACATCGGGAAAGAACTGACAAAATTTAAACAAATGTGCTTTGAAACTGATATTTGGAACGGTTTTTATGTCTACTACGATAGTTTCGCTAAGTTGCACGTATATAAAACATGAGAAGGTCAACGATGTTTAATGTTTGGAACGCATCGTATTCCATATGAAGTTAGAGTCACAATTGATCGGACTTATACGGGTAAGTTGATCAACAGAAAAAAGACAGTTGCCAATGTTGTTATCAATAGTCCAGACTGTGATGAACAGTTGGTTGAAATCTAAACTGTCAACCACCACCTGCATAACCGAAAGTAATTACAAGGTGAAAACTACGCATATTTTTAAACAGAACAAGAAATATAAATTTACTATGATAAAAATAATAAAACTACTAAGGTCTGGTGAAAACGTACGACGGTTTAATCAACAGAAAGGAAAATATGAATCATTAGTTGTAATCAGCACAGCGCAGACTACTGGATTATACAACATTAGAACCAAGGCTGAAGGTGAACATAGAAGAAACTGAAAAATTCTTTGTAAAACTTAGGTAAACCTACCATAGTGTAAAGGTCTGCTTGTTAATATCTAGAAAAGATCGAAAAAACAGGACAACACCAATATATATATATATATATATATATATATATATATATATATATATATATATATATATATATATATATATATATATATAAGGCAAACGATGAATCCATTGCAGAGTTATACAGAATAAGGTCTAGAAGAGTCGAGTCGAAACCAGATTTTGTGTAATATTAAAAAATGGATCTGAAATATGAGGATCTTTTGTAGCTATATTTCCACAATGAACGACCTTGATTATTTAATTATTCAGTGGATGTTTAATAGTTGTTTCTAGCCCTCTTTTAAATAATACGTATCTAAGTCTAATTTGAAAAAAAAATTTTACAGCTTTTTCACGATTTCAAGGTTCTTTGTTTATTGCTTTTTATCTTCTTTATTTTTTATTATTCTTTTAACGATACTCAGAAAGCAGTTAAACTATTAATGTTGGGTATATAAAGAAGTTTAGAAATTTGCCTCTTAGTTAGCACCTAGATAATTGTGTCGTAAATTCAAGACCTTAATCTTTTGATGTATTCATTGGACATAGAGGACTTTGAGAATAGCATGCAGGTGAACTGCTTGCTTCACTGTGTTTTAAGCGTGTGTTTCGTTAATAGTTCAATAGGATACCTACGGTTTAATCTCTACAGTATTTGCGCAGCAATTTCAGGGCCATAATGATATGATAATCTCACATCTGCTTACTATTTGGTCTTGAAACCTGAAAGAGATAAATCTGAGTTTAATTGATTTGCTGAAGCAATTTCAGTTGGTTTGTTTCAGATGATATTTGCAATCATGTGATGTGGGCTAACCCTGGACACCTGAGTAATTAAGACCAGTTTTCACTTAGAAAATGAGAAAAAAATGTTATGTTGGTTTAAGGGTGTTTTCTCTCCACTTGAAATCAAGCAATGGACACTTGATAATCAGCTTAACTTGAAAACAACCAGACTGATGTTTTTAAGTACTATTACAAAACATAACTCCTAAAACTCCAGTTATAGAAACCAAATATGAATTCGATGTAGGAATTTGTGATTTCTTATGAAACCAGAACCAGTAAAATGTTTGAATAATGTCTGAGATTAAAGTTTCCCAATATTTTTTTTCACAAAAAAATCAAAATTGTTTTATGTCAATTGCCCTTAATTCGCCTGTGGCATACACTGTTAGGTCAGACGCATGATCGAACATGCAGTAACGTCAGATGTCGAGCAACGTTTATAAAATAAATTATCAGGATGCAAAGATGGCACACACACACACACACACACACATACACACACACACTTTCAATCCAAGGTGAAATGATCACCAATTTTACATATAATAGTATCATTTCAGTGAAAGCTTTCAGTAAAACAGCTGTAGCTCATCGAACTATTCCATTCTTAGAAACGCATCCCATTGTAAAAGGTGTATAAATAATGCAAGCTACGTCATTTACAGTACACTGAAGTAAGAAAGCGAACCGAACTGAGGTGCGCCTGTATGTGGAGAAATTCGTAGTGTAAAATGAAAGCAAGTATTCTTCTTTTCTTACTGCTGGTAAAGGCCCTTCTGGGTAATTCAAATTGTTCCGAGGCATCTTGTCACTGCAATCCCATAATCCAAATTGGAACAGAATCTTCATTAAATTCTGAGAAGAAACATTTTGTAACTGTGACATCCCAATTACAGGTTGATCAGGTCAAGCAAATATGTGAGAACGTGTCCAGTTCTCTCTTGGCCAAGCAAGATGTCCGTTTCCAGAACCTTCTTACACTTTTGGATCTTGACGCTCGACCATCTGACTGCCAAGACATGCAGCTGATGGGTTTTGCAACATCTGGAGTATACAAAATCTTTCCAACTGGGACTTCTGGTTTCTCCGTACGGTGCGACCACGAGACAGAGGGTGGCGGTTGGACAGTGTTTCAGAGACGGACTGACGGAAAAGAAGATTTCTATCGTGGATGGTTTGACTACCAAGTAGGATTTGGTAATCTGGATGGAGAATTTTGGCTAGGCAACCAGCAACTTCACATGATATCTTCGCAAGGATGGTATGAACTTCGGGTCGATATGATTCTTATTAATGGAAGTCATGTCTTTGCAAAATATAATGTATTTTATGTGAAAGGGATCGAGGAATATTATCGAATGTTTGTCGATGGTTATTCTGGCACAGCAGGTGATAGTTTAGGTAGTAGTCGTCATTTCGGACACAAGTTTTCTACAAAGGACAGAGATAACGATATTTATGAACCTGGCAATTGCGCTGCGATATATCACGGTGCTTGGTGGTACGAAGCATGTCATTTTTCCAATCTCAATGGTCTCTACGGATCCACGGAATACGGTAAAGGTCTAACTTGGCATACTACGACTGGTTATTTTCAAAGTGTTTCTGGATCTGAAATGAAAGTTCGCCGCTGGACGCATAAGAAACAAGAATAATCAAGTCTACAAAATTAAAGGAACGTATTCGCTTGTAACTGTGTTGGGTTTTAAATGAACCTTAATGGCTGAAATAGCGAAAAATAGTAGTATCTTTTCGTGTGCATTTATTAAACTCTAATACTAAGGCTATAAACAGACGATGCAGTCTCTATATATTCCAAAAGAAACAGCCTTTTAAATTGAATATCATAGCTTTTTTATTAATCAATTTTTTTGTGGAGACAATACAGACTACGAGAATTGTTGTTTTCCCAAACGTAGAAAGAAAATGTGCCCATTAAATATTATGATATACTATCAGTGTATGATGTGTCAATAAGTCAGCTTTAACTTTAAAAATATTTAATAACGTATATAGATAATAGGCTAGTGACAAGGGTTTGTTGTATCTTAGACGATAATATATGTACGCCTCACAATGTCGTTACTAAACAGACGTTACCGAAATTTTACCAAACCCTGTTCACACTTGGTTCCATAAGTAAAGATTGTGTAGCAAAATAACTATGTAATTTTGCAGTCTTATCAATTCAAATGAACAATAACATAACGTTTGTATCACAACAATAATAACAATAATAAACAACAATACTTCAGTAACTCTCATTTGCAACATGTTTCATATATTCCAGTATATATATATATATATATATATATATATATATATATATATATATATATATATATATATATATATATATATATATATATGCAATAAACTGACGACGAACAGTACGAAACTAGTAACTAACTAGCCTAAGCGCTTTCGACACTTAATGAGTCTTTTTCAAAGGCAAATACAAAACATAGTTACGACAAACAAATAAACCCAAAAACGTTGTGTTTGTAAACCTCTACATTTCTGTCTTCACATGTGCTAAAACTATAAATACAACCAGCTTGTATAGACTAGTTGCGGAAACTGAAAACGTTGTATAATTCCCTAAAAGTCTACAAGCCAAAGCGACATCTATTTTTACTTTGTGTACATATGTAACGCAGATTATATCCCGGATATTTGATTCTATACCGGTTATTCTTATAGTAAAAATTGAAGGATAATAAGATTTAGAAAATGTTAAATTCTACTAGTGCATAGTTTTCATTTTCTAGTCTTCTTGGTTTAGACCGCTTGGTTTCAATGTTCTAAGGCGGCGTATCCAGTATGATTCCTTTTCCTTCCTGGTTTCGGAACTCCAGCTGTGGTTGTTAGCAATAGCGATAGGTATTATATCACTGAAAGTGTGGCCAGGGGAGGAGAAGTGTTCTGCGACCGGGCTTCTGTACAGCTTTTTTTGTCATCCAATCAGATCTATGAAGGTTTATCCTTTTTTGTAGCTTTTCAGTTTCTCCGACGTACTGAAGGCCACAGATCTTACATGTGATGAGATAAATCACATTCTCTGTTTTGCACGTTTTGTTTGGACCATGCATGTTTAGTTTTTCTTTAGTCACTGTGCTAGTGAATGTCTTGGTCTCTATCATATGTTGACAGGTTTTGCATCTTTTATCGCCACAGGGTCCAGATTGACTAGGTTGGTTTTGACTAGCGATTGGCGTTAGCTTGGCCCTGACTAGGATGTCCTTTAGGTTTTTTGGTCTCCGGTAAACTACTACAGGTTTGTTCGGAAGTATTAGGTTTAGTATGTCTGACGATTGCACGGTTGGCCAGTGGTTTGCGATGATTTTACCTACTTTGGGATTGTCTGGGTGATAGGTCAGAATAAATGGTATCCTATCAACCTTTTCTTTCTGTCCATATCTGAGTAGGTCATCACGGTTTGTTGCTTAGCTCTTTGGATTGCCTCCGCAATCAGGTCTTTGTCGTAGCCTCGGTAAATTAATTGTTTAGCCAGCTCTTCAGACCTTTCTAGGAATCTTTCATCGTCGGAGCAAATTCTGCGTATCCTCAGTGCCTGGCTATATGGAATGTTCTTAATGCAGTGTTTTGGATGACAGCTGGTTGAGAGGAGATACTGGTGTTTGTCGGTTGGTTTTGAGTAGAAGTCTGTGTGTAATTTGTTTTCCACCAGTCTGGTTGTTGTGTCCAGGAAAACATGGTTTGAGTTGGAAATTTCTGCCGTGAATTTTATTGAAGGTAGGAAGTTGTTTGCCTTTGATATGAAGTCATCCAGACTTTCTCTTCCATACTGCCACTTCATTTCTATATCATCGATAAAGCGTACCCACTGGTATGGTGTACGCTCAACCGATGCTAAGAGCTTTCCCTCAAGTTTTCCCATGAAAATGTTAGCATACGAAGGGGCCATTTTAGTACCCATTGCAGTTCCATTGATTTGTAGGTAGTTTTCTTCATTAAGTTCAAAGTTGTTGAGTTTTAGGACAAGCTCCAGGAGTTGGACTAAGAAGTGTGTGGGTGGATTGTTTACAGTTCTTGTTTCCCATGCTTCGCTACATGCCTGTAACCCTTCGTTGTGCGGTATGTTTGTGTACAAAGATGTGACGTCTAAGGAAGCAAGTAATGTATCTGGCAGTAATGGTTCACTAGCTTTGATTTTTATGAGATAATCTGTCGTGTCTTGAATATATGATGGTAATTTGTGGACATGTGGTCTCATAAAATGATCTAAATATTCTGATATAATTTCTGTGGGGTGCCCGTTACCTGAAATTATAGGTCTGCCAGGGTTTCCTTGTTTGTGGATTTTGGGCAGAAGATAAAATCTACCTGCTCTTGGGTTTTCTGGGCTTAAGTAGTTTTTGGTTTGCTGGTCTGTGTCCGCTTTTGTACGCTTCGTCAATAACATTAGTGATGATTTTTGCATATTCCAGCGTTGGATCATGGTCCAGTTTTTGGTAGAACCTAGCGTCACTTAGTTGTCTACTTGCTTCACTAATGTGGTCTTCTCTATTCATAACGACAACAGCGGAACCCTTATCTGCAGGCTTAATTTTAATGTCTGTTCTGCTTTTCAGTGAGTGCAGTGCATCTGTTTCTTCTTTTGTCAAATTAGAATATTTGTTAGTATGGTTGATATGTCTGGAAGTATCGTTTTCAACCGAGTTGATAAAGACTTCCAGATTCGGAATTGAACTTTTTGGTGGGGTCCAGTTCCTTTACGATACTTCCAGACATATCAACCATACTAACAAATATTCTAATTTGACAAAAGAAGAAACAGATGCCCTGCACTCACTGAAAAGCAGAACAGACATTATAATTAGGCTTGCAGATAAGGGTTCCGCTGTTGTCGTTATGAATAGGGAAGACTACATTAGTGAAGCAAGTAGACAAATAAGTGACGCTAGGTTCTACCAAAAACTGGACCATGATCCAACGCTGGAATATGCAAAAATCATCACTAATGTTATTGACGAGGCGTACAAAAGCGGACATATAGACCAGCAAACCAAAAACTACTTAAGCCCAGAAAACCCAAGAGCAGGTAGATTTTATCTTCTGCCCAAAATCCACAAACAAGGAAACCCTGGCAGACCTATAATCTCAGGTAACGGGCACCCCACAGAAATTATATCAGAATATTTAGATCATTTTATGAGACCACATATCCACAAATTACCATCATATCTTCAAGACACGACAGATACATTACTTGCTTCCTTAGACGTCACATCTTTGTACACCAACATACCGCACAACGAAGGGTTACAGGCATGTAGCGAAGCATGGGAAGCAAGAACTGTAAACAATCCACCCACACACTTCTTAGTCCAACTCCTGTAGCTTGTTCTAAAACTCAACAACTTTGAATTTAATGAAGAAAACTACCTACAAATCAATGGAACTGCAATGGGTACTAAAATGGCCCCTTCGTATGCTAACATTTTCATGGGAAAACTTGAGGGAAAGCTCTTAGCATCGGTTGAGCGTACACCATACCAGTGGGTACGCTTTATCGATGATATAGAAATGAAGTGGCAGTATGGAAGAGAAAGTCTGGATGACTTCATATCAAAGGCAAACAACTTCCATCCTTCAATAAAATTCACTGCAGAAATTTCCAACTCTATGTTTTCCTGGACACAACAATCAGACTGGTGGAAAACAAATTACACAAGACATCTATTCGAAACCAACCGACAAACACCAGTATCTCCTCGCAACCAGCTGTCATCCAAAACACTGCATTAAGAACATTCCATATAGCCAGGCACTGAGGATACGCAGAATTTGCTTCGACGATGAAAGATTCCTAGAAAGGTCTGAAGAGCTAGCTAAACATTTAATTTACCGAGGTTACGACAAAGACCTGATTGCGGAGGCAATCCAAAGAGCCAAACAAACAAACCGTGATGACCTACTCAGATATGGACAGAAAGAAAAGGTTGATAGGATACCATTTATTCTGACCTATCACCCAGACAATCCCAAAGTAGGTAAAATCATCGCAAACCACTGGCCAACCGTGCAATCGTCAGACATACTAAACCTAATACTTCTGAACAAATCTGAAGTAGCTTACCGGAGACCAAAAAACCTAAAGGACATCCTAGTCAGGGCCAAGCTAACGCCAATCGCTAGTCAAAACCAACCTAGTCAATCTGGACCCTGTGGCGATAAAAGATGCAAAACCTGTCAACATATGATATAGACCAACCAAGACATTCACTAGCACAGTGACTAAATAAAAGCTAAACATACATGGTCCAAACAAAACGTGCAAAACAGAGAATGTGATTTATCTCATCACATGTAAGATCTGTGGCCTTCAGTACGTCGGAGAAACTGAAAAGCTACACAAAAGGATAAACCTTCATAGATCTGATTGGATGACAAAAAAGCTGTACAGAAGCCCGGTCGCAGAACACTTCTCCTCCCCTGGCCACACTTTCAGTGATATAATACTTATCGCTATTGCTAACAACCACAGCTGGAGTTCCGAAACCAGGAAGGAAAAGGAATCATACTGGATACGCCGCTTTAGAACATTGAAACCAAGCGGTCTAAACCAAGAAGACTGGAAAATGAAAACTATGCACTAGTAGAATTTAACATTTTCTAAATCTTATTATCCTTCAATTTTTACTATAAGAATAACCGGTATAGAATCAAATATCCGGGATATAATCTGCGTTACATATGTACACAAAGTAAAAATAGATGTCGCTTTGGCTTGTATACTTCGTTTTCAGTTTCCGCAACTAGTCTATACAAGCTGGTTGTATTTATAGTTTTAGCACATGTGAAGACAGAAATGTAGAGGTTTACAAACACAACGTTTTTGGGTTTATTTGTTTGTCGTAACTATATTTTGTATTTGCCTTTGAAAAAGACTCATTAAGAGTCGAAGGCGCTTAGGCTATTTAGTTATTAGTTTCGTACTGTTCGTCGTCAGTTTATTGCATCTATTTTAATTAATCCCTGACACACGTGATCCCTTGGTGGATCCAGTACGCTTGAAAGGGTTGTTATTCGCCATATTTTTTGTATTCTTTACATATATATATATATATATATATATATATATATATATATATATATATATATATATATATATATATATATATATATATATATATATATAGAGAGAGAGAGAGAGAGAGAGAGAGAGAGAGAGAGAGCAATAACATTACTGTTCTAATACAAATGACATCGAATATGTGCTAAGCTCTGATATTGAAAATATTATAAACCAATTTTCCAAATAATGTCTAGTACGTTTTAACCTTTCAAAGACCGAAATAATGTTTTTCTCCAACTAATTAAACCCAGTTTTTCGCGAGTATTAGTTTAAAAATGAGTTCCTAAATTTTCTTGAGAACATTAAGACATTGGTCTGACATTTTCTAACTCTGGTAGCCTTTCGAAACATATTGATAATATCTGTTTATATGCAATGAACATTTTAAATGTTTAGAGGTTAGATAGGAAAATATTAAAAATAAATTATTTCTCTTACATACGCCTTCCTGAGTATGCTGATTCAATATGAAATAATTACTCAACTGATGATTTATTAAGACTTTAAACAGCGCAAACTGAAGCTAGAAAGAGTGTAACTGCACTTATCTTTCACGTTTGTGCTAACCATATATACATAGAAACTGTTTGGCTCCCATTTCTGGAAAAAATAAAATTTCATAAACTTTGAACTTCCGCAGAATTGATTATGATTCTTCTCTCTCTTACCTCAGATATATTGTATATCAATTACTTGCATACACAACACAATATCATTTTGAGAAATAGAAATAATTTTCAACAATTACATGATAGAATAGAAGTAAATATAAATTCCTTTATATTTTTCACATTAAAGATCAGGAACACTCTGCCGGATCTAATAAACAAGAAACAAACTATATAACATGTAAAAATAAAATTTCACCTCCACATAATCATGTCTCACTATATTTGTATACAGGTAAACGGAAATCGACAATTCTTTGTATTAGTTTAAGAAACAACTGCAGATTTAAATAATGATTCATTTTCAAATTTTCTTACTGATAGCCCATTGTGCACACGTAGAGAGAACGACGAGACTGCATGCCATTATATTTTTAATTGTAGGAAACACACAGTACCAAGAGAAAGAGACTTATGCGATGCTTAAACTATTTATTCATCTCTGTCGGAACAACTGTATTGGTCAGCTAACAAAATATCAGCATCTTTGAACCATTCCACACTTCTATTAAAGGTGCTAAAAGATTTCAATAATCGTCTAAGACAAATTACCTATTGGCATGATATCAGTTCGGTACTTATAAACCTATTTTGAATGAATATTTCTAGTACCATGAATTTTGTTAGATATTAACTTGTACTAATGAATTATATTTCTGATACACTCATCAGTATATACACATACTGTTAGTCATTGTCACTTTTCATGTACTTACTTGCGTATTTTGGTGGAGGAATGTTCCTAAAAAGCGAAAACTTGTTGCCCGACCCTATGTGCTGCAATATGGAAATAAATATCTTTAAATCGAATTATATTCCAGTCATTTTTGAAAGAATAATGCTATCCTTTACGGGCCAGAGTTAATTAGTTTTTTTTAAGATAAGTAGATGCTGTGGCAAGTTAATTAACGAGCAGGAAAGGTCATTAGCTACTACCACAGCTATGACAACTGAAGATAGAAATAGTTTCAAAATCTAAAACCGGTGATGCATTTCATTATCAAGACTTGTAGAAACACTTACAATAAAATGCTATACCGCATTAATGATAATTGGAAGCAGCAACAATGGAAACATAAATAATGATGACCCCTTAGCATATATGTAAAACAGTTGTATTTTGCTATGAATGATATAAGGGAGATAACCTTTGTATGTCAGGAATATAATACACCAATCGAATTAATGTCATGTTGCACTTTTAAAACATTTGGAGAATTTACTGACGTTTTAATTTGGTGAACAAATTATTAATGCTACTAATTTATTTTCTTTTAAGCGAATATGTTTAGGTATCAGCGTATTGAACTAACTCTGAATTAGACGTTGCGAGTGGATAAGACAGATGACAATGTGTACGAGGAGTGGTTGCCATGGTCGTCGCCTATTCTTGTGTCCAAACGTTTCCAGCTTAAATCGAATGAAATCTTGCCAAAAAAAACTCGTACATTAATGTAGATGAGATGAACCTACTGCGTCAAATATCTTTGAGTGCGGCAAGCACAGTGTTGAATGAATGTTGGAAAAGCTACCTATGACAATATCACGACATACACCAAACACTACCTATGGTCATAGCACGACATATATCAAAAGCTATTTCGTATCATGATATATTCCAAAGCAACCTATGGTCATATTAATAGCCAACATATTCCAAAGCTACTATTTGGTTATATCACGACATATTCAAAAGCTGCCTATAGTCATATCACGATATGTTGTTACGAGTTTAAGCTCTTAAAATAAGTAACAGAGAGGGGTAAAGACAACAAGCTTTGTAAAATTTAACATAATTTTATTACCCTGGAATACAATGTGATAAATTAAGAGAAAAGAACTTATGGTTTTACGAATTAAATCCAAAAATATTCTAAGTATTAAAATAAAAGTCCTAGTAATAAAAGTCTTGAATCAAACTGTGTTCGAGTCACGATGAAATCCAAAATGGAAGGCTATGACATCTGTTGTGGTCAGCGAAGTCATGTCAACAGTCCTTTGTTGAGTCACAGAAAATATTTTTCCAGTTTTGAATTCAGTTCAAATTCCAATAGATATCTTAATCCAAGAATTTTGTATTCCGGAGGAAAAGAATCACTTAAATTCGATAATTTGAAGAAAATAAAATTGTTACCCAACTGGTCACAACATTATAAAAACTTAACATGTCAGATGTTTTGAACCCAACAAACATGCCTCTATAAAATAAAACAGCAGTTTATGCGACTATCTAAGACGCAAAACAGACTCCTGGATTAGGGTCAAAAGTTCATTTTTCTGGAGAAAAATATATGAATCTATATGCTACTTGTTACGTAGTCCAGGTATGACTTTGATTCAACTTAACGATCCCAACTCTGAGAAAGGAAAAAATAGAAAAATAAAAAAGGCTGTTTATCAAAACGTTCACTGATTTTGAAACGAGGTTGGCAACTAGATACAATGTTTCTATTATTAGATGTTTATGTCAGTGAAATAAAAAATAAAAAAAGATCAATCAGGTCACACAGAACTGAATTCAATGTTACATTACAATAGCATGTAATGAATTTGAAAATTTAAAACAAACAAACAAATAATTAAATTCAATACTCATAACAATATTCCAAATGAGGCTATGGTCATATCACGACATATTCCAAAAGCTATGTTCATATCACGTTATATTCGATAAGCTCCCCATGATCTTATGACGACATTTTGCAAAGCTACCTATGGTTATATCACGACATATTCCAAAAGCTGCCTATGGTTATATCACGAGATATCTTCATATTACCTATGGTCAAATAACGACATATTCTAATGCTACATATGGTAATAACACGACATATTGCAAAAGCTTTTTTATATCACGACATGTTCCAAGGCACCCTATGGTTATATTAATAACCTGAATATTCCAAAGCTACGTATGGTCATATCAAGACATATTCCATAGCTACATAAGGTAATATCACGACATATTCCAAAGCTAAATATGGTCATATCACAACATATTCCATAGCAACATATGCTATATACCGATATATTCAAAACCTACATATGGTCATATCACGAGATATTTCAAAGCTACATATGGTCATATCACAACATATTCCATAGCTACATATGGTCATATCACGAGATATTCTAAAGCTACATATGGTCATATCACAACATATTCCATAGCTACATATGATCATATCACAACATATTCCATAGCTACTTATGGTCATATCACGACATATTCCAAAGCTACATATGGTCATATCACGACATATTCCAAAGCTACATATGGTCATATCACAACATATTTCAAAGCTACATATGGTCATATCACGACATATTCCATAGCTACATATGGTCATATCACGACATATTCCATAGCTAAATATGGTCATATCACAACATATTCCAAAGCTACATATGGTATTATCACGAGATATTCCAAAGCTACATATGGTCATATCACGACATATTTCAAAGCTACATATGGTCATATCACGACATATTCCATAGCTACATATTGTCATATCACAACATATTTCAAAGCTACATATGGTCATATCACGACATATTTCAAAGCTTCATATGGTCATATCACGACATATTTCAAAGCTACATATGGTCATATCACGACATATTCCATAGCTACATATGGTTATATCACGACATATTCCATAGCTACATATGGTCATATCACGACATATTCCATGACTACATATGGTCATATCACGAGATATTCCAAAGCTACATATGGTCATATCACGACATATTTCAAAGCTTCATATGGTCATATCACGACATATTTCAATGCTACATATGGTCATATCACGACATATTCCATAGCTACATATTGTCATATCACAACATATTTCAAAGCTACATATGGTCATATCACGACATATTTCAAAGCTTCATATGGTCATATCACGACATATTTCAATGCTACATATGGTCATATCACGACATATTCCATAACTACATATTGTCATATCACGACATATTCCATAGCTACATATGGTCATATCACAACATATTCCATAACTACATATGGTCATATCACGACATATCCCAAAAAGCTATCAATGGTCATATTATGATATATTCCAAAGCATCCTATGGTCATTTTAATAGAGTTCTTATTACAAAAATTACGTATGATCATATCACGACATATTCCAAAAGTTATTTCATATCAAGACATATTCCAACAAGCTGCCAAAGGTGATATCATGAGATATTCCATGAGAAAATTGCCCTCATCTCTCTTGTTATGTTGAGTTCACATGTTAAATATACGTGTGCTATCCTGCTATCCGAGTTATCAAACTGCGAATTCATGAAATAATTTTATTTATTAAACTACATTCCTTCAAGCTCTATACGTCTTCTAACATTGACTAAGAAATTATTGCATAACATGTCTGGTTTCAATAGCAGGACTTCAACCGTCTTAATATCATTTGTATAGTTAGAGATTAACACGGATCCCTTCTCTTTACTCCGCGAACTGAGAGGACTAGGTTTGCAGCTGACTCAAAAGGTATCTTTTGGGCGTTGCAACTCTGTATGGGGCGCTGTAAGGGATAAAAGTTGAAAATGAAAACGTTGTAGTTGAAGTATAAATGTCATTTGTCGAAACTTCCAATTTCACATGTTGAGTCAAATTGTTGGTGATGAAAATTCCATTTAATATTTGAGTTGGGCAACTTCGTCTATTGAGTTACATCGCAGTGGCTGAGTTGCATTTTCTGTGTCAAGTTTGTAGGTTTTGTCTACTGACTTGCAGTGGTGGTTGAAATTTTTTTATACGTCTAGTATTCTATTTTTAAACGATGAGAAAGTGTTTGTGTTGAAAGTTCCATTTCATATGTCTCGTATTTCAATCGTATTTTTGAATTGCACAGCGGTGATTGAAAATTTCAGTTTGTATGTCGAGCGTTTACATTTTATATTTTACATTACACAGCAATGTTGTATGTCGAGAATTCCAATTTTGCACTTTGAATCATTTGTTTGAAAGACCTATTCCATCTGGAGCGTTTTTAGGTTTTGTTGTTGAATTAAACATCGTTTTGGTTGAAAGTTCCATTTCCTATATCAAGAAACTCCTATAAGTATGGAATACATTCTTTTATGTATACTCACGTATTTGTTTTGTGTCATTATTACCCTGTGTGATGTTGATTACATTGTTGCATGTACTTTGAAATACCGTCATTTGATAATTATGTGATCTATGATCGGGCGTAATGGTTGTCTCCCACCACCAAAACAATTTAACCTGCCTAAATAAGGTCTCAAAATGATTTATTTCGTTATTTTTTATTTTTGTCTTACATTTTTGTACCTGAAATCCTTATTATTAAAAGATGCTTACTGGGTTTCTTTGTTTGTTTTTTGGGGGGTTGGGGTTGGGGGTCATTTCTAATTATATAACTAAATCTTATAATGGTATATTCGTGTATTCATTGGATATAAAGGACTTAAAGAGTAACATGCTGATGAACGCCTTGCTTGGCAGTGATGTAAGTTTGTGTTTCGTTGAGAGATCAGTAGGATATATACGGTTTAAAACTCTACAGCTTGAGTGCAGTAATTTTAGGGCAATAATGATCTCACGTTGCTAGATATTGGTTCCCGAAACCTTCAAGAAATTATCTTAATTTATCTGATTTATTGAAATAATTTATGGTGTTTTCCTTGAGAGAGGAGTTGTAATGATGTGAAACATCTATAACCCCGTATAAGCTGTATGGGTTAGCTACGGTAAAACTACTACTACTACTACTACTACTACTACTACTACTACTACTACTACTACTACTACTAATAATAATAATAATAATAATAATAATAATAATAATAATAATAATAATGTTGACTTTGTGCAGCGCCTAATCATTAGAAGCTGTGTTTTACACTATTAAAAAACATACAATAATATATACAACGACAAGATTACAGAAACAAATCAGATGAAATTACAAAATAAAAACATGCTGTTTATAACGTGAGAAAGTAAGACCAATTTCCAGTCACATTATGGGAATGGAATTTATTATATAGTCTAAAAGTGTTTTATCTCCAGTTGCTGATCTGCTTAACTTCAAAACAGACATAAATCAGATTGGCGTTCTACAGATATTCTACAAAGTATAACAACAGAGATTAAGTCCATAAACTCTAGTGATAGAAACGAAGTATGAATTTGACGTAGGAAAATGTGATGTCATGTGAAACCAGACTTAGGAAAGATATTGTTAGAGCTTGAATATTCTCGAAACAGCAAATGTGTGTTCTCTTGATAGCTGTTAATATGTTTGTGGCATAAATGTTTGGTCAAACTCGTGATCAAAACAGCTTTAAGTTCCAGATTAGATGCTAATAAAAGTTTAGAAAAATCTGTATAGCTAATTACAGTTATAGGGTACTATCAAAGACCGTTCACACAACTCTACACACACACACAGACACACGCGTAAATTTTCAGCGAAATCACTGTAACCCCATTTTCTTCCATTCTGAGAAGTGCTTTCCATATATATATATATATATATATATATATATATATATATATATATATATATATATATATATATATATATATATATATATATATATATATATATATATAAAGCAAATATGTGAGAATGTGTCTAGTACTTTCTTGGACAACCAAGATTTCCGTTTAAAGGGCGACCAACAAACTGAAAGAACTTGGAGCTAATGAGATGTTTGCAAAATCGTAAATATACAAAATCTTTCCAAATGGAACATTTTTAAAATTAAAATAGTTTCATTATCCCCGTTGACCATTGGGTCGAAGAACCTTACCAAAGTCAAAGTACAATTTAATGTAATATAAGGCAACACACACACATGCTACATGTCTGTGGCATGATGACCCAGTGCTAGACATCACTATAAACTGCCACACTGCAGACATCTTAGCGATATGACTAAAAACAAATGCTAAAGCTACGTTAAAAGTTATAATCACATCACATCACCTCCTCCAATGTAAATACCATTGACTTCCCGAATTGTATGTAGTATACATTGGAATTCAGAATCGATCAATTTATGTATCACCAATATTATCTAATTTGGCGCATCGATTAAATAGCCTGTAAAGAATTTTGGGAGTGACACGTATGAATGGCAAATTAATTGTTTTTGCCTATTGGAAGGAGTTAACAAATTATTTTACTCTGGTCTGAACAAGCAATACTGTAAAAATATTTTCAGATCTATGGCAAATGAAAATGAATTGTGTATGCCTGTAGAAAATCTTATTTAGAGACGCAAACACGTTTCTGGACTAATCATATATATTTATTTTTATAAAGAAAACATTACGAGTTTCTGGAATACAGAATCTTTCATAGTTTGTATCGCCAATATCATCTTCTACCCCGTATTGTCAAACGGCAGCCGGTGAATAATTTTGTAAGTGGCACTTATGAATGCAACTTAATTGTGTATGCCTATTGGTAGGAGTTTATAAAATAGTTTGCTTTGGTTTGAACAAGCAATCCTGTAAAAATATTTTCAGATCTATTCATAAAATATGTATTAAAGACACAGCAGAAAATAATTCTTTTGTGAGAAATACTTTTCTATAACTGCTGGTCTCAATCACTAGAAGATTGAAGTTTATGATCATAAACCTTTTTGAATAATGATTAATGTTTATTTCTGCTATTTCAAAGGTGTTTCATAGAGTATATACAAAAAACTGGAGGCAACTGATCTTTTAGATCCTAGTCTACGACGCTTAGATGTAAGAGATTTACTAAAGTATCAAAAAGCCATGTTCGTACAGGAGACTTTAGTTGTTCTAGTTCAGCGATGTTTCCCTTCCAGATAAGACTTTTAGTTTATTTAATAAAGCAGGAAATTTGCATAGTATTTGTAAGCATGATCGATGGTAAAATGTAAATGCTTGTGGTTATTTTACAGTTGCTATGTGTACCCAACAAATTCATAATATGTACAAATATAAAACGATATGACGGTAAAATAAATTAATATCAATGTGAAGCCTTCTCTAAATTTCAGCAGTTTCAACACTAATAGGTGCAGGCTAGTGCGAAAATGACGCATAGGTGACTGTAAAGGTTGCCTACACTGTGATGTGTTCGTTGTGGTGATTGGGAGGTACGGTGCTTCCAATTTGTTTTTAAAAGTTATTAGAAATCCCGCTCAGGATCGAATTTTGTTGGACGTTGATACGGTGAAAGTTCGATGTACAGCTCTGAGCCCTCAGTCAGCAAAGCCAACACTTAAATGATTAAAGATACAAAAATGATGAAGTTCAGTAAAAACAATTTAATAACAATTAATTGACCAATAATTCGAATTTCCCAAATACACTTCTTGCGCTCGACCCTTTTCTAGCCTAAGGCGGGGCCCCGAGTGGCCGAGTGGTCTAAAGCACTGTCCGTTACGGATCACTGCCATCTCACCTCTGTATGCGTGGGTTCGAGTCTAGGATTCGGCGAATGTGGACATGTCAGAAAGCTTGCAAGTAGCTTCTCGTGGGTCGGTGGTTCTTTCCGGTGATTTCCCGGTTTCTTCCTCCACCATTAATACTGGCCGCCATGAATCGTGTGCTGAAAATGGCGTTAAGCCCAACAACAACAACAACAACAACAACAACAACAACAACAACTAGCCTGATGCATCATTTGATTCGTAGCATGAGAGATTTCCACCTGTCATTGTGTTCTACTCATCTGAGTATCCTTCTCTATCCCCTAATTCTCTCCCTTCTTCCCTTCCTCCCTCTAAGTTCCTTCTCCTGCTCCTCTATTACCTCCTCCAGACTGCTTTCCTCCTCCTCCCTTCTATCCCTCTTCTCTACGTCGACTGCACGTTGTCGACTCCTACTTTACTGTCACTCTCACTTCCGTCTCCCTCTTAGAGACTCGGAATTACGAAATTTGCACCGGAAGTTCTGTCCCCCGAAAAAGCTTCCTCTGAAAATAGAAGGATGGAACAATATTTTCTTCAGTGCTCACATTTCACACTACACAATGCCTATCATCAGATAAGGGCTATTAAATTTCACCGTCACGCATTCATTCACACCGAAATACGCATACATTTTTGTATGGTAAAACAGTGCATAATAACACACCATAAAAAGCACGGTATCAATTACTCATAGACATACAACAATAAATTGATTCTCATCAGTACATACTCATAATTCGATAGCAAAATATTCAACAACAATCAGACGCATATGTTTACATCATAACTCATACCAAATATACAAATATTCAAATATCCATGCTCTGATATATTTACACATCTATTGTAACTAATCTTACAAACTTCAATCAATTTCCTAAACTCCAATTCAAACATGCGTAAACTCTAACATAACGCATTACTAAATGGACTGGTTTCTACGAAGTAACCTGTCAGCAAATTGCAATATTAATTCTGACGAGCTAACAATCCACATAGTTCTCTACATAAACTCTAATTCATGTCTCAAATACGCGTATAAACGAAACACAAAAGGTAATTCTACATTCTAAAACAATCCCAGTAATAAAGTGTACATGCTACAAATAATTACAATTATGACACCGTAATGTTTTTTTTTGTTGCTTTTTAGGGTTTTTTTTTGTTTTGCAAATATCAAGCAAATAGCTTACTGACCTTTTCGAAGCTTTTCCCGTCAAATTACGAATGACTTTCCCGGAGTATTGTTTCGCTTAAAACCGATATATATATATATATATATATATATATATATATATATATATATATATATATATATATATATATATATATATATATATATATATACTGATACTTTACTGCGAGAGTTTAGCTATAATTCGGATCTAAGATTTAATCACATACTCTATCGTGATTACGATTGGATGTCGCGCTGTGGACCGATGAGAACACACCAGGTTCACTTTGCGGGCTTTCTTTGATCCCTGAACCAATGTTTAACACCTGAGTGGGAACAATAAACGCCCTTGGAGTCGGGGTTATTTATAGTCTGGTTGGCTGGCTGACGACTTGCATAATCTATTAACACTGCTTGCGGCGATGTTTACACATCAAAGCGGTATTAAAAGCCAAGTTTATACATCCTGATAACCTGGACTGAGCAAACGTGACAGTGACATTCTTGGTGTTCTTAAAACACATTATAAATACATATTGTTTTATCAAAAGACGGAATGAATCTGATTATATAACTAAATTGTGCACGTTTCCCAGCTGAGGTGGTTCAGTTAACAAAGATTCGTCCATACATTTTTATGTTACCTGATGAGTTGCCTCTCTTGCACTCTACCTCACATTTCTCTGTTCTAGTATAGATTTGACCTTTCTAACGAAATCAGTAGGAGATTTCTGGTCAGTTTATATACGGTGTGCATCGTTCATATTATGCTAAGTGCTTCTCATGCACATTTTGCAGTTTTTTTTTTTTACAAGAGAATCTGTGTGATAGACCACCTCCCATCTTTGTTGGGGTGGGTTTCATGGTTTTGGTTATCGTTGACTAGATGTGATCGCCGACGGTGTAATTTGCCCGGAAAGGAGTAAATATTAATAGAAATTGAGAAAATTATGGGTGGAATAAATACAGAGCTGAGCAGGTATATAGAACAGAATAACATGAGCCTCCGTTACAAATAAAGACAAAATATAATCAAAATTTCTAAAAATTCAGTTCATAAACAAAAGTAATAATAACACATTACGATAGAAAGATAACTTCTTTCTTTTGACTTAACTTCTAGCACGAGTTTTCGAATACAAAGAAATAATGATACCAATAACCCATCTGATAAGTGATAGAATTTAAATCATTTAGATCAAATGAAATACATCGAACTCATTGCTTTGTACAGTTTCGTAACCTGATGTCTTGATTCAGTCCGAATTCCACAGCGTCTATTCTTTTTGACTTCCTTGCGCTAGTAGGTCTATTTCACTTTGACTTTCTTTTTCAAATTTATAGGCTCACCGTCCTTTTCGCTCCTTTCCACTTTGTGTCCACATTGCGATCGTAGAACGTAGAACTTTGAGTTATCCCGGCCCTTTTTTCTCCAAGCTCTTACTTCCATAACGTATCTATCAATTTTCCCAGACAATTCATTTCCCCCTTAGATAAATTTTAAACGAGAGATTCACTCATTGAATCCTCAAAGTCACTTCAGGTCTTATGTTTTCTCTTTGTTGAAAAGTACAGACTAATTTTAAGATTAAAAAGTTGCACGTTTAAACTGATAGTTTTCATGTGAAACCACGCCCAATTTACAGCGTTACCAATCGGAATGAAATACATTTCCCGCCCGAACAATGTTGAAACAGTGTAGTTTGTATGATAACCCTTGATTATTTAACTATTCCTGGTAACTTTCAGACATAACAGTTTTCCATACCGATCAGAATTTGACCCCCTCCTGGTCACTTTAAACAATCTCAGCCCTTAATTATATATTGATGACTCCTGACTTTGGCTGAACCCATCCGTACATTATGTCTTTTTAAATGCAGCCATTCCCCGTACATTTCATTATTCGTACATGTGTCCAACTAAATTTATTCTACCAAAATTAGCATTACAAAACAGAGCTCGACCTAAACATTTGGTCTTTTGCAATCAGCTTGGCCTGTTTCATCTTTTTATCACTATATTTTGAGATTCATAAAAAGTACTATTTGTTCTGTGATATATCATTAATATTACCAGACACTAATACTACAGGATATATTACTTATAAAAAATGATGACACTGACTTATCATAAAATTATATGTTTAAGCGTGGAAAGTAAAATGAAAGTATGAAAGTGTATCATAGCTCTGGCTCTATGTCATGGCTCGATCATCGGCAAATGCCATACATGATAGGAAACAGATGATTGTGAATTTTACAGATGTCGAGGTTGCATTTTATTCAAAATTGTACAACGTTTTGAAACTGAGAAGCGTTTCCCCTTATCCAACTGGCATATAAATTCCTAAGGTATCACTGAATAGTTTCGTAATTTGACACTTATTTTTAAGGTAGAAAGCATGTGCCTAATTATGATAAGCCTGGCATTTATAAATTCACACAGAAACAAAATATGTAATGTGGTTTAGATTTAGTTTGAGTTAGACTTGAAAATAGTTGGCTTGTTTGGTGATTGCCTATCACAGACTAGGATTGGAGATCAAATGCGCAACTTGGGCTATAAATGAACAGCTGACTAGTCTTAGGTATTTGCGTATGTCTGCTACAGAGGTAAATATCTAAAATCGAGATGGTTATGGGGTGATGAAAATTATGCTAATTTGTTATAGTACCAGTGAATCTTATTCATGCATAAGGCACATACTAATTCTTTTATCCGTCTAGCCACATAAAAATATTCAAAACAGCGCATTCCTGTCAAAAAAGTGTGTAAAAAGAGGGGTTGGTGGCAGTGTTGGTTTAGTATAAAAGCCACCAGTTTTATAAGCAATTAATCTGATTGCTACAGTCAAAATTTCACATGCATACTTTCTACTAAAATCATTAGTTTGTTTTTATTTGTATCTTCAGTGTAAAATTATTCTCATTCATTGCCGGATGAAAATTCACCCGAAAAACTGTCCAGTGAAACCTTAAGAACCGGTGTCATTTTTTTTTCAATGTTGCCAAAATTGATTCACTTTGCGATAAATCAACACCTTATTACCACAATGTCTTGAATCTGACATAATTTAGGTATTCCATTAAATCTACCACCTTATGCGAGACGTAAAACCATTAAACCTTCAGAATGGAGAGACAAAAACAGAGTACAAGTAGAAATATGACAAACGATGGCAAAATGAAAACAGAATGCGATAATTTAATACCATACTCAGAAATACTAAAGTGATGCAAACTTAAGTTTCAAAATGCAAGAGGTATAATTTTGAAAAACTCAAAAGAAAATATAAACCAAATATGCCGCTGAAAGTGTAGGTTATTGCATCAATGACTTGTACTTTAGAGGACTAACCTTTATCAAACCTGTCAGTAAAGGTGGCCTTAATATTGATAATTTTATATCATTTGATTTGATCTGTCTGAAACTGTACAACAAAGTAATGATTTTACTGTTAAAGCAACAAAAACGACGAATATCAGCGAAAACATATTTTTGTAAAATTTATAAAATTCGTTTAAAGAAACTCGAATCACTGAGCACGAATAACTTCAGTGTTAATTAAATTTTGAACATTATTGAAGAAGCTATTTTCCAGATGCAATTATCGTCAATGCAACCAATGCAAAATGCTGCTTCAGATATGTGTTTCTTCGTAAGAACAATATGTTTGAATGTTTCCAGATTTGCACACATGAAGATAATGGTACCTCCAATTTGAACGGTAAAACTCTACTGAAGTATCTAATTTCACTTGATGTCATGTAATCATTTCGAAGTTTATTTTGTAGACTGTCAGAAGGATCAATGGGGGAGAAAATTGTTAATAAATGATTAAGTATGGAAATTACATCTGACTAAAACTAGGACATTTAAAAGTTCAATCATTTCCACAAAATTTCATTTGTTGTCTTGATTAATTTGCCTTTCATTTTGTCGACTAACTTTAAGTAAAAAATTTTTAAAATTATTTGTAATTCCTATATTCCATTTCTGTGTGCACCTGTAAGTTTATCTAGCTGTTTTGTCTTCAATAATACGTGATGCTTTTTTGTCAGTGAGGCACTGTCAATTATCGTTTACTTTTGAAGAACTGAAAAAGCCTGAAATTGATTATGATGTTTTCTTATTCTGTTAAAAGTCCTTTATATGAAGATAATCTTGTAGATATAAAACAAATAAAAGATGACAACGATGATTCAGAGCTTGGTAATGGCGTTTTGAGATCAAACCATCATATGTCTTGTTAATGTTACATTAATTTGATACGCTTGTTTTTCACGCTGGGTTTGCGAACTCTACAAGAAGAGAATATACGAGGTCATAGGTATAAATAAATTTCATTACAATTTTTAGAAAAACAATTTAAACTACTATATAGTTCACAACCAGGTCGTAAATCAATGCTAACATCCAAAATTAAAACAGGCAAATCGGGATAGGAAATTTGGGAGACGATGCCAAATAAGGAAAGCAAAATACATTTTAAATGTGTTTTCAACAAAACGGGTATAAATATCCTCTAAAAACAACAGTAAACATCAAACAACCGATACATGTACTTGAAACAGCATAGATAAAACTTTGCTGTAATGCAAATTCACAGCTTAGAAGTGAATCAAGAAAATATTAATCTGAAAATGAGTTGTTTGATGAAACAGAAGGAGTAACTCATCTGTCCATAGATCCCTAAGAATAATTGCAAAATGGCGTTTTATCAGCAAGAAGAAATAAAATTAAGATGTGTAAATGCTGTAAAACAGAACATAGACAATATTCAGTCTGATTTTATATGTATGGTAAACAGGTTCGAAGACTTGAAATATGACATCGGGAAAGATCAGACAAAAATAAAATAAATGTGTTTTAAAACTGAAAAAAGTTGGACATTTGGAACCTTGTAATGTCTATTAGGATAGTTTTGCTAAGTTACACATATCGAAAACAATGAGGATGCCAACGGTCGTTAATGTTTGGAACGCATTGAACGTTAGAAGTTACAATGGACCATAAAAAAGACAGGACTTACATGGGTACGTTGATCACCAGAAAAGCTAGTTACCAATGCTGTTATCAATAGACCAGACTGTGATGAACATAAGGTTGAAAATCTAGCCTGTCAACTACCACCTGTATAGCCGAAAGTAATTACAAGGTGAAAACTACACAGGTGTTTAAAACAGAAACAAGAAAGATAAAATTACTCTTATGATGAGTATCAGGTCATTTCAATCTGGCGAAAACGTACGACGATTTAATAAACATAAAGAAAATATGAATCCTTAGTTGTGATTAGCACAGCGAATTCTACAGGATAATACAACATTAGAAGCAAGGGTGAAGGCAAACACAGACACAACTGAAACATTTTCGGAAAATTTTGGAAAACCTACCAGAGTGTAAAGGTGTGCTTGAGGAAAGCAGTGAATATCTAGAAAAGACCGAAAAACAGGAGAAAACAAAGATATATAAGTCAAAAGAAGACCACAGAGAAAAGTTCTATATAACAAGGTCTAGGAGAGTCGAGAAGAAACCAAATTTTGTAGAATATTGAGAAACAAAATGGATCTGAAATTTGAGGATCTTTTATTACTCTGTATCCACAATGAACGGGTATATGTATCTAACTACTTTTGTGTATGCCTCATAGTTGATTCTGTTACTCGGTTAGATTGTTGTTCCTTTAGATAATATACATTTAAGTCTATTTCAAAATGCAATTATTACAGCTTATTTACAGTTTCAAGTTCCTTTCTTATCAGCATTTTTTTTGTCTGCTGTATGTTTTTGTTTCTTTTAACAATACTCAGAATTCAGCTAAATAACTTAATTTACTATAGATTATGTCAATTATATACAGCAGCTAAATAACTTAATTTACGATACATTATGTCTATTATATACAGCAGCTAAATAACTTAATTTACGATACATTATGTCTATTATATACAGCAGTTAAGAAATCTGCAGCTTAGTAAGCAACCAGATAAATGTGCCATAAATTCAAGTCCTGAATCTTTCAATGTAGTCATGGGACATAGAGGACTTTAAAAGTAACATGCAGGTGAACTGCTTGCTTCACTGTGTTTTAAGCGTGTGTTTCGTTGATAGTTCAAAAGGATACATACGGTTTAATCTCTACAGTATTTGCGCAGTAATTTCAGTGCCATAATGATCTGATAATCTCACATCTGCTTAATATTTAGCAGTGAAACCTGAAAGAGATAAATCTGAGTTTAATTGATTTACTGAAGTAATTTAAGTTAGTTTGTTTCAGATGGTATTTGCAATGATGTGATGTGGGTTAGTCCAGGACACCTGAGTAATTAAGACCAATTTTCGCTAAGATCAGGAGAACAAAAAATTATTATGTTGGTTTAATGGTGTTTTCTCTCCACTTGAAATCAAGCAATTGACACTTGATAATCAGCGTAATATGAAAACATGCAAATGTCAGACTGATGTTATTTTTTTACAATTAAAAAACATAACGACAGAGAGTGACTCCTAAAACTCCAGTTATAGCAACCAAATATGAATTTGGTGTAGGACTCTGTGATTTCTTGTGAAACCAGACCCAGTAAAATGTTAAATTATTGTCTGAGACTGAATTTTTGATACCCAATAAAATGTTTGAATATTTGAATATTTGAATTTTTGCAAAACATTGTTCTCAGAAGATTCGAAATTGTTTTATATCATTCGCCCTTATTTCGCTTGTGGCATACATGTTTAGGTCAAACGCATGATCGAACATGCAGTATCGTCATAAGCACATGCCGAGTAAAAGTTTATAAAACAAATTATATGGATGCAGAGATGGCACACACGTACACACACACACACTTTCAATGCACCGTGAAATAATCACCATTTTCACACATAATAGCATCATTTCAGAGAAAGCTTTTAGTGAAACCACTATAGATCCTCCCACTATTCCCTTCTAAGCAACGCATTCCCATTTTAAAAGGTGTACAAATTATTCAAGCTACGTCATTAAAGTACGTTGAAGTAAGAAAGCAAACTGTACCGAGGCGCGCCTGTATGTGGAGAAATTCGTAGTGTAAAATGAAAGCAAGTATTCTTCTTTTCTTACTGCTGGTAACGGCCCTTCTGGGTAATTCAAATTGTTCCGAGGCATCTTGTCACTGCAATCCCATAATCCAAATTGGAGCAGAATCTTCATTTAATTCCGAGAAGAAACATTTTGTAACTGTGACATCCCAGTTTCAGGTTGATCAGGTCAAGCAAATATTTGAGAACGTGTCAAGTGCTATCTTGGCCAACCAAGATGTCCGTTTCCAGAACCTTCTTACACTTTTAGATCTTGACTCTCGACCAATTGACTGCCAGGACATGCAGCTGATGGGTTTTGCAACATCTGGAGTATACAAAATCTTTCCAACTGGGACTCCTGGTTTCTCCGTGCGGTGCGACCACGAGACAGAGGGTGGCGGTTGGACAGTGTTTCAGAGACGGACTGACGGAAAAGAAGATTTCTATCGTGGATGGTTTGACTACCAAGTAGGATTTGGTAATCTGGAGAGAGAATTTTGGCTAGGCAACCAGCAACTTCACATGATAACTTCGCAAGGATGGTATGAACTTCGGGTCGATATGATTCTAATTAATGGAAGTCATGTCTTTGCAAAATATAATGTATTTTATGTGAAAGGGATCGAGGAATATTATCGAATATTTGTCGATGGTTATTCTGGCACAGCAGGTGATAGTTTAAGTATTAGTCGTCATTTCGGACACAAGTTTTCTACAAAGGACAGAGATAACGATATTTATGAACCTGGTAATTGCGCTACGATATATCACGGTGCTTGGTGGTACGATAAATGCCATATCTCAAATCTCAATGGTCTTTACGGATCCACGGAATACGGTAAAGGTCTAACTTGGCATACTACAACTGGTTATTATCAAAGTGTTTCTGGATCTGAAATGAAAGTTCGCCGCTGGACGCAGAAGAAAAAAGAATAATCAAGTCTGTACAAAAAATAACGGACGTATTCGCTTGTAACTGTGTTGGGTTTTAAATGAACCTTAATGACCGAAATAGCGAAAAATAATAGTATCTTTTCGTGTGCACTTGTTAAATTCTAATAATAAGGTTATAAACAGACGGTGCAATCTATAGATTTTAAAAGAAATATTCTTTTGTATCGAATAGCATAAGTTCATTATTAATATGTGCTAAACCCTGATATGAAAATATAAACCAATGGTCCAAACAATGTCTAGTACGATTGAACACTGCAAAGACCGAAGGCATGTCTTTGTCCAGCAAATTATACCCAGTTTTTCACGAGCACGAGTTTCAAATTGATTTTTACATTTTGTTGAGCACATAAGCACATTGGTATGACATTTTCTAACTCTGGTAGTTTTGCAAAACCTATTGATAGCTTCTGTTTACATGCATTGAACAGTTTAAATGTTTTCATGCCTATTAAATACAGACTAGGTAAGAAAACATTAGAAAGAAATGTTCTCTCTTACACACCTCTCCTTTTGAGTATGCTGTGGAATAATTACTCTGCAACTGACGTATTACGACCTGAAAAACTGCAAATTGAAGCGAGAACAAAGTGTAACTTGACATTCCGTTCACGCTTTTTGCTGACAACCGGTTAGCTCACATTATTGGAACGAGACAAATTTCATAAACTTTGTGTGTGACGTGTGGTATTTGGATTTTTAACGTAGCTTTAGCAATTTTCAGTCATATTGCTACGATGTTTGCATTGTGTCAGTTTACAGTGATGTCTAGCACTGGGACATCATGCCGCAGACATGTAGCATGATGACCCACCCAGTCACATTATCCTGACACCAGGCCGACCAGTCATAAAACTAACCTCTTGATGCTGAGCGCCAAGCGAGGCAGCTGTTAGTATCATTTTTGTAAGTCTTTGGTATGACTCGACCGGGGATTGAACCCACGACCTCCCACTTCCGAAGCGGACGCTCTAACCCCTAGGCCACCGGAGCGGTTAACAAAACTTTGTACATTTCACAAAATTGTGTGTGGTTCTTCTGTCTCTTACCTCCATCTCCGTTAGGTGAACACACAATACAATAAAATTTTGATAAATATAAATAAGTTTCAACAATTACGTGCTAGAATAGAAGTCCATAGAAATTCCTTTATATCTTTCTCATTAAATGTTTGGAACACTCTGCCGGATCAAGTAGATAAGAAACATATTGTCTAACATGTAAACGTAAAATTTCACCTACACACAATCATGTCTCACTATAATTTTAGATAGGTAAACGGAAAGCATAAATTATTCGTACTAGTTTAAGAATCAAATGCAGATTTAAATAATGATTCATTTTTAAATTTTCCTACTGATAGCCCATTTTGCACGTGTAGAGAGGACAATGAGACTGCCTACCATTATAGTTTTAATTGTAGGAAAAAAACAGTACAGAGAGAGAGAGAGAGAGAGAGAGAGAGAGAGAGAGAGAGAGAGAGAGAGAGAGAGAGAGAGAGAGAGAGAGAGAGAGAGAGAGAGAGAGAGAGAGAGAGAGAGACTAATGTACTTTTCGCATACAAATTATTCATTTATGTTGGGACGAATGTATTGCTTCATGAATTAGCTGAGCTAACAAATGATCTGATTACCAGCATTTTTTAACCATTCCAGACTTCTATTAAAGATACTAAAAGATTTCAATAATATTCTAAGACAAACTACCTACTGGCATGACCTCGTTCTGCTAATTTTCATGTACTTTGTAAGAAGAATGCCCTCCTTTACCATGCCCGAGTTAATTGTTTGTCGAGAAGCTGCTGAATCAATGTTATTAACGCGTGGAAAAGGTATGTAAATACTACTACTACTACTACTACTACTACTACTACTACTACTACTACTACTACTACTACTACTACTACTACTACTACTACTACTACTACTACTACTACTACTACTACTACTACAGCTACTACTACTACAACTACAACTTGAGGTAGAAATTGTTTCAAAATCTATAGAACCGGTGATGCATTTCATTATCAAGGCTAGCAGTAACATTTTATAGAAAAAAGCTTGACTAGATTACTGATGATTTGAAACAGCAACAAAAGAACATATACGGGGAACCCTTAGAGTATCAGTGGCAGGGTCCAGTTTCGTAAATTAGCCCCTAGCAAATTTCTTAACTTAAGGCTATGGTGTGACTTTTTCAACTATTATTGTTTACTAATTAAAGATATGGATATATTTGTGAACTAGGTGATTCGGGCTTGTGTTGTTCTTGAAATTGATGTCAGGCATGTACACCTTCCATAGTTACTCTGCAATATGTTGACAGTGAAATACCAAGTGTTGACTAGGAAAAAGCTAGCATCCCATAGCAGTAAACACGTGGTTTTGGGGCATAGAAAATATCTATAAAAAAACGGCTTGGATGACAACTATTTTCAACTGCATCAGATTCTTTAGTACACAATGTTTTGCAGAACTGTTATCTAGGAAAAGGGCTTGTATTTGCACTGCGATAATCACATGGTGTCAAAAAAGACCTTTGGTCCTGAAAATTGCAATTATAAATTTGGGGTTGGGGTGCATAAACTTCTGCTATAAGCTGCCACTGACTTCTCTGGTCAAGTGGATACTATTTTTATGCTTTGTTTTAATATAGGTATCTCAAAATATGAACCTTCTTGACCTCACTTGTGGTTTTGATTTTTTATGATTTTTTTTTTGGTACCAGGTCACTGATTGCGGCATTAAATTTGTACATTAAAACTGGCCCTACACCCATATGTAAATCATTTTGCATTTTGCTATGAATGTTGAAAGGGAGACAACCAGGAGTATAATAAACCAGTCGGGTTTTTTTTTCTGTTAAACTTATCACATTTTTCGGAGAGTTTACAGACGATTTAATTTTATGAACAAATTTTTAGTCATACCAGTTTATTAATTTATTAAATCTTTTAAGAGAATATGTTTAGGCATCATCGTACTTAAATAACTCTTGAACTGGCGGATGTGAGTGGATAAGATAAGGACACTGTACATGAGGGTTAGGACCTCTCATCAACGCCTATGTATGTGTCCAAACGTTTCCAGCTTAACACGAAAAAAAGCTTTGATGAAACTACCTCTTTAGAGGTGATAGCGTGCAGTAAGCACGGTATTGAAGTGTGTGTGTGTGTGTGTGTGTGTGTGTGTGTGTGATTTTTAACATATCTTTAACAATTCTTAAGTGATATTGCTACGATAAGCACGAGTCTGCAGTATTATCAATAAAGCAAGACGAAATTTCTGACAACATGAAATCAACTTAACGGTATTATAATTAATTGCATCAAATGTTGGATTTTTCGAATAGATAATTAATTATACCGATAAGTTGATTCCATGTTGTCAGAAATTTCGTCTTGCTTTATTGATTAAACTGCAGACTCCTGTGGTTTATAGTGATGTTTTGCACTGGGGCATCATGCCACAGACATGTGGCGTGATGTCCCACCTCACATTATTTTGACACCACACCGACCAGTCTTAACAATAACATCATATTGCTGAGCGCCAAGTCAGGCAGCTGTTAACATCATTTTTTAAAAGGCTTTGGTATGACCAGGCCGGGGTTCGAACCAGCGACCTCCCGCATCCGAGGAGGATGCTCTAACTACTAGGGAGCCAGAGCAGTGAAATGAATGCTGGAAAAGGTATATTAATAGTCTACATAATCCAAAATCTACATATGGGTATATCACGACATATTCCAAAAACTAGTTCATATCACGACATATTCCAAACACTAGTTCATATCACGACATATTCCAAACACTAGTTCATATCACGACATATTCCAAACACTAGTTCATATCACGACATATTCCAAAATCTAGTTCATATCACGACATATTCCAAAATCTAGTTCATATCACATTTTCCAAAAACTAGTTCATATCACGACATATTCCAAACACTAGTTCATATCACGACATATTCCAAAAACTAGTTCATATCACGACATATTCCATAAACTATTTCATATCACGACATACTCCAAAAACTAGTTCATATCACGACATATTCCAAAATCTAGTTCATATCACATTTTCCAAAAACTAGTTCATATCACGACATATTCCCAAAACTAGTTCATTTCACGACATATTCCAAAAATTAGTTCATATCACGACATATTCCAACTAGTTCATATCACGACATATTCCATGAGAAACAGCACTCATTTCTCAAGGGCTAACACGTGTGTTACTTTGCTATCAGAGCTGTCAAACTACGAAGTCATGCAACGCTTGTATCCATTAATTAAACTGTATTCCTTCAGATTTATACGTCTGCAAACTTTGACAAGGAAACTTTTTACGTGACCAGTGTCAATGACAAAATTTCAACCTTTGTAATATCATTTGTAGTGTTAGAGTTTAACAATGAACCCTTCTCTTGACACAGCAAGCCAAAGAAATACGTATTCAGTTTAGTTAAAAGGGGCCTTTTGGGGGTTGCAAATCTGTATGGGGTGCTGTAGGGGATATAAGATGGTCCAACGAAAAAGATGTAGTTTAAATTTCATTGTCATTTATCGAAAATTCCAATTTTAAATTTTGAGACAAATCGTTGGTGTTAAAAATTCTATTTCATATTTCCAGATTTGAAACTTTGTGTATTAATTACATGCGGTGGTTGAGTTGCATTTTCTTCGTCGAGATTTTATATTTTACCTGTTGAAAATAGCGGTTGTTGAAATTTAAGTTTTATGTCGAACATTCCAGTGTCACACCGTGAGTCAAAAGTGTTTGCGTCGAAAATTCCAATTCATATGTCGCGTTTTAAAATTGCTTTTGTTGAACTGCAGGTATTGAAAATTTCAGTTTGTATGTCGAGCTATTAGAATTCCATTATAGAATGGTTGTTGAAATGTCAATGTTGTATGTCGAGAATTCCAATTTTACACGTTGAATCTAATTGTTTGAAAGACCCATTTCATCTGTCGCGTTATTAGATGTTCTTTGTTGAATTAAACAGCGCGGGTTGAATGTTTCATTTCTCATGTCAAGAAACATAAGTATGGAAGAGTTTCTTCTATGTATGCATATTTATTCATTCTTGCGACTGTTTTATCAAGTGTGAAGTTAATTACATTACATGTACTTTGTAATACTATCATGTGATGGTAATCTGATATAATGATTGCCTCCCACCATTAAAAAGCCCCAACCTGCCAAAATAGGTCTCCAATGACTTTATTTACGTTATATTTTTTTGACATTTTATTTCCTGAAAACCTTATAATTAGAGGCAGTTTTCATTCTTTGCATTGCTCTTGAAATAATTGTCCCAGAAAAATGCAACTTAAGACGCAGATACATCTGTCTGTGTAGTATAAATATCAGCTAAAAGTAGGCCACTGTATTCTTTTTACCTTTCAGTTAGAGCTGGGCACCGCGAAAAATGTGTTGTCATGCGCACTTGCACTTTTTCCTTATGGTCATGATCACAGTCATAGAAAAGTTCCGTTATGGTCTTGTTTAGGTTGCTTTTATTTTTGTTTATGCTTGTTTGTTTGTTTTCTGTTGGAGGGAGGTCTTATATTTGCTAAACTAAGGAAAGAATTTTCTTCATACATTGAGTTAATCATTACGAAGATTAATGACGTTCTGCAACACGTGCTATTCCATTTAATCTTTGGGTCATAGCTACATCTTGACTTTGCATCAAGTTCTGTTTTAATTTCATTTACTTTTATTTCGTTAACTCCTTCATGGATTTTGTTCATACACTGGAGGATTATTATTATTATTATTATTATTATTATTATTATTATTATTATTATTATTATTATTATTATTATTATTATTATTATTATCATTATTGAACAACACAACCCTACTCATTCGCCCACGGGCACAGACTTTTTTTTAAAATGGCGCCGTGGCAGCAGGCTTTTCTTTTTCCGTTTGCTAGTAAACGGTAATTGTCTTTGCAAGGAATAAAATTGCATCAAATGTCGGATTTTTCGAATTTTGCAAATCAGCTAACCTCTGTGAAGCTAATTGAAAAATAGCAGCAATAACAACAGAATAATAATAATAATAATAATAATAATAATAATAATAATAATAATAATAATAATAATAATAATAATAATAATAATATAATGATCAGAAGCGAGTCAATGGCGGAGTCAGCGCATATCCACCTCAAAACATGAGTGTGAAGCAACCAGAATGTCTCCTCTAGCGAGTTTATTTAAAGTTAGATGGCTAAAATGGTGCCATGGCAACAGCTAAAATGTTCATGTCTCTCCCCATACTTTGTTTTTCAATCCGCTCCTACATTTCATGATGCACTCAGATGATTTTTGCTTGTGAGACAGACGTTTAAAGTGCCCACGTGGGAGGATAATTGCTAGATTATTATTAGGTACTGGGAGAAATATTTCTGAGATACAAGTTTTCTTGCTACAAAGTAAAAATTGTTTACCACACGCATGCTCGCCTCTATTCTATTTTGCAACATTAAGCTGTAGTCAATATACAGCCATAGACCCTTTAAGGAATAGAAACATAACCTGTTGAACAATTTAAACAAAAAAACAACAACAGAACTGATCCTTCATGTTTTGGTGACGAAAATTACGCAGCAAGGACATAAAGGAGAAAACTTAAAATCTTTGGCATGTTAAAAAGTAAATATTATGGAAATGAATGGAAGAAAATTTCCTTGCTTAAATACTTGAGGTAGATGGCAATATATTTAGAGTGCTTATGGTATTTACTTGAGTTCTGATTAATAGCTATATTTGGAATATCAGAATTTTAAAAATACGTAGAGTTCTTGTATTATTTTCACATTTATGAGCAAAAATACTACATTATCCTTAAACAACATATGAATGGTTGACAGACCACATCAACACATACAATATGATTAAACGTGTGAAATTGGGAATCTCGACATATGAAATGGAACATTTAACTACAGCGGCGTGACTCAACAAATTATAACCAAATTCCTCCAATAACTTTCAGACACCGCCTTGTAATTGGAAATAAAATATAAAATCTCGACATATGAAATACAACTTTCGGCACCAACAGTTTCCTTCAACATGTACAGCTGGAAATTTCGATATATAAATATTTAAATTTCAACCACCGCAGCATAATTCGAATGTAAAAATCTACAAAACTCGACATAGGAAATGTAATTTTCAACCACGGCTATGTAATTCACCAGATAAAGTGCGAAACTCGACATACAGAATGAAACTTTCAACGCCAACAATTTTATTTAAAATGTGAAACTGGAATTCTCGATATACTATATTTATTTAAACCCAGAAAATGTAAAAACCTGTTGTAGAAAATGGAACATTTAATCACCGCTATGCAATACAACGAATAACACTGAAAAACTCAACATATGAAATTGAACTCTAACAATTTTATTCAATGTATGAAACTGCAATTCTCGACATGTGAGATGGCATGGAAATTTCAAAAGCTACTTTCAGGTTGGGTCAACATTTTTCACCCAACGGTGCCTCATCTCTATTTGTTGCTGCACATGTGCAAGATGACAAGCGTAGAAGCTGTTGAGTCTTTTAAATGTCATCGCACAGCTGAACCAAGCACAATTTGTTACCAAGTAAACAGGATGCAATCATCTAAACAAACTGGATTCTGCTTGTTCTGTTTATATATATATATATATATATATATATATATATATATATATATATATATATATATATATATATATATATATATATATATATATATATATATATGTATGTATGTATGTATGTATGTATGTATGTATGTATGTATGTATGTATGTATGTATGTGTGTGCATGTATGTGTGTATATTACATAATAATTAAAAATGAAGATTTATATGTTCGATGAACTCGTGCCATAGCAAGAAAGATAAAATTAAAAACATCTTAATTACATGCTCCATCCAGAAGAGAATTGAGACGCGGTTCGGAAATTATATGGCCTGACGACTCTTTAAGCCTCTCACGAGGTCAAAGATTCTTTGCCCGAAGGCAGAGAACTCCAATAGCCCCCTATGTGGTTGGCCCTCAGCCCGGACGCACACGGAGGCGCTTGGTCCTAGGCTGGACCTTTTCGCTACTGACCAGACCGTAAGACCTTGATAAGTACATTACATTCACACAATCTATCGAGGAAGAACACCACCCAAGCCAGCAGCAGGAAGAAGAGCACCAGAAGAGCCCTCACCACAGCAAGGCCCGCAGAGCCACACCGGACAATGAAAGCATTGAGACGGGACAAGACAGACAAACAAGGACAATGGGTGCTACGCAGGAATTCTGTACCCAACAAGGGCTTGTAGGTTTCAGGAGCCCACCCAGGACTATGCTAATATATTCTCCCTAGCGCCTTTTGCAGCACCCATCGTCATACAATACAAGGCGAACAAAGGGACAGGACAAGCCATGGTGGGAAATCGTCACTCCGACAGGGCTGTCAAAGTTCCGGATCCCACTCATTTTTTTGCTAGTATGTTTTCCTTAGCACCTGTTGGAATGGCAACATGGAAACATAGAGTGTGTAGCTCCGCCCACCGGGGACTGCTGATTGTAGTCTCAGAAGTGCCGATGATGTCTTTGCGGTGTAGGGTTGAAGTTCTTGAAATTGTTGCTGGTAGATGCTGTGTAAGTTGTTGTATGTGATGTAGTGTTTGCCCCAGAACCATGCACCACTATTAGGCATTTTGAAATTGTGGCAATTATGAAAATCTTTTCAGAGTGGCCGTATCGGCAATGAAGGTTTGGTAGTTAATCGTAGTTACGACAGAGCTCGCCCCAGAGCCCAAACAGGGGATGGTTTATAAGGGCTTTTGGTTTGAAAAGGACTCCAGGGCGTAGCTGTATCGTCTTAGTAGTGTAGATGATGTCCCTGAAGTGTGGGATTGGAGTTCTTGTAGTTGTTGCTGGCAGGCGCTGTGTAAGTTGTTTTAGATGATGTAGTGTTTGCCACGGAGCCACGCACCACTATTTTGGCATATTTGAAATTAAGGCAATATTGAAATTTCTTTTCAGAGTGGGCATGACTCCGGGACGTAGCAGCAAGGCAGATCTGATAGTCGAAGAACGTATATACGATAGAGCCCGCCCCGAGCCTCTATGGGGAATAATTTATAAGGGTTTTTGGTTTGAATATGGCTCAAGGGCGTAGCTGCATCGATATAGTATTTGTTGATTTATTCCATCGTAGTAGGGCACCAAGGCTGCAGGAACACACTCACAGCAAATGTCGGTTGTTGTAATGGTTGAGGAGAACCAATAAGTTTAAAGGAAAAAGCCAAACATGTCAAATAAACCTGAGTTGTGAATACGCTTAACTTATATAGAGTTCAAGATTTGTATACTAAGCGTATAAGTGGTCTAAAGGTAATTCAAATGAGTGGGGCTAATGTGTCCCATAAGCTTTTGAGGTCAAGGTTGTTAAAAGGAGAAGGATAAAAGAAGTATTTAATATCACAACAACATAACATTACCAATCGAAATTTTCAAGGGCCATGTATGAGTTGTTAGCCGAAAAGGGCTCAATATGGCCAAAAGGAGAGCCCAAAAGGATAGATAAACAAGTAACATAAAACATAACGGTCAGTTGAACAGAGACAATTAAACATGGTCAACAATTGCTATGATAGGAAATCTTAACTCGACATGTGCGTGTAGAGCTCAGGATCCCACCCAGGTATATGCTAGTATATTTTCCCTAGCACCTGTTTTAATGGTAACAGTTATATGTACTGTACAATATGTGGACAAACGAAAATGGGATTTCAATATAGCGTAAAGAAAGACGAATAATCGCAGAAGAATAATAAGGAAATAAATAACATAAAACAAAGCGGAACAATTAAACAGGGACAAGTAAACATGGACAACAATTACCATGATAGGAAATCTTTACTCGACATGGGCGTGTAGAGCTCACGCATATATTGAGCGCTATCACTAAACGACTAAGAGATTGCTTTAAGAACTTTTGAAAAATAGAGAAGTTAAGACGATTGCATTCAAGATATGAACTTTTGAATGACATTTAACTATGTCTGATCATGAGTATTCTGGGATGCCGAGCGGCCAAGTGGTCTGAGGCTTTTGCAATTCCAAATCACTAATATCTAATGTCTGTCTGCATAGCTTCGAGTCTCAGGCTTGGCCAACGTGGGTATGGAATCAGATCACAATTCTTAGTTTCGATTCAGTACCCATGAATGTAGTCCGAGTCTATTTTAGAGCATTTTGTTTCCTTTTGGTGGTGATACAATAGTTAGATTTAGGCATTCATGGTATGGATTTAAAGGTAATTGTTTATTTTGTAGAATACGAGCTTATGGTGTTGTTATATGTATGTGTTTCGGCAAAGTATACTGTGAGTAATAAGGTCTTGGTGATGATCCGAAAGTGAAATCTCTGTTCCATTGTACGTTGGTTTGTTTACAGTCCAGACTGTCAAAGAAATGCCGATCAACCTAAGACAATAACTTCACCGTGAAGTCTACTTTCAAGGTATTTCAGATTAACATATGATTTGAATTGACTGTCACACAGTGGTAAGTCCAGTAATGAGAAACACATGTAGAAAATATATATTAAAATTAATTGTGTTCTGAGTCATGTATGTAAGAGAGCGTGCCAGGAGCTTTTCGTGGAACAGTGGTTCTTCCCTGGCTTTTCCCGGATTCTACCACCACCAGATATTCTGGTTGCCATGTATAACATATAATGTACTAAAAATGGCACTAACAACACGACAAAGACAATCGTCAGTATTTTGTCAATATACATTTGTAAAATCGAAGCTAGGCTCAACGAAGAAACTTAAGAAAAGACATATCCATGAGACAGCGAGATGAATTTATACAATATTTACTGCAAAACGAGATTTTTTACATCTATTGAACAGATATCAAATAAACAATATACTTGAACGACTACTCGACATTTTACATAACATAGTCAGAACATAAGCGAAAATACAGAGGCTTAACAGGACAGAATACTATCACTGCATATACGTTTCAATTGCTGGGTGTGGGGGTAGGGGCTGTGTGTGTGCGTGCGTGTGTGTGTAATTTGGAGTTTTAACGTAGCTTAAAACAAATTTCAGTCATATCGCTACGATGTCTGCGACAGTTTATAATGATGGATAGCTATCACCGGGTATCAGGCCGTAGACATGTAGTATGATGAAATTATCCTGACAGCAGGCCGACCAGTCCTAACACTATCTTCTTAATGCTGAGGACCTAACGAGACAGCTGTAAGTACCATTTTTATAAGTTTCTTGTATGACTCGACCGGGGTTCGACCCTGTGATCTCCCGTATCCGATGCTGACCCACTAACCACTAGGCTACCAGGGCGGTGTAGGGGTAGTAGCCAATACATTGACTGGCTGAATGAAATGTGAAGAATGAGAATGAAATGTAAATAATACGAATGAAATGTGAACAAAAAAGGCCGATATCAATATGGAGTATAGAGGTTTTTTCTTCATAAATTTGGGAGTGTATTAAATGCATCAAGTGATCATGTCTTTAAAAATAAAATTTTTAGATCGATAAAGTCATTTATTTGACAGATGTTCGGTGAAATAGTGACCGGTGAATATGAAAACGAATTTAATTCATTGTGCATGAAATATTTGAAAAGGGGGGGGGACCGGTATGGATGTTTCTGTTGTGCAACTGAAAAGTTTTAGGCATCAATTAAAAGCTCTATGTGTTGTTTATTGTGATTTAGAAAGTATAAAGTCAAAGTGTAAAAGGGACACTAGCGTACAACTCAATATCTGCAATGAATGAGTGTCTGGCAGTCGTGCGAGATGATTTGATTCGGGAAATTTCAAGGTGAAATCGACTCAGTGTGTCCAAAAAAAACCAAGTTTCACAGGATAACTTGTGTCATAGACAACGCGTATCAAAAGCGAGAAAAAAATCCTGGAAAAAAAGCAAAAATTTAAATATATTTCATAAGGGTTCGTGTTTGTTCCTAAAATCAGTATATGAGACATAAACCAATAATGTATATATTACCGATATACTTGTTAGGTACAAATACCAAACTAATGTACGAGGAAAAAAGACAGATAATTCCAAACCTAATGTATTCACATAGGAAGTTAAAAAACATTTTTAATTAAGCAGCATGTGTTTATATGTAATAAAAAAGATACAATTTACGTCAATGATCACTGAACAAACAAAGGGTAGTTTCCAAAATGCAGGTCATTCTTTATAGATAATATTGCAGGTCATGACAATCATCTGTTCACAAATACATTTGTTAGAAATAATTCAGATGAAGAAACAAAACAACCATGCAGAACAATAATTAGAAACACATTTCATTCAGCAAGAATTCCATAATCGACAGGTTCGTGAAAGAAAGAGCAGATAAAATGAAAATTAGGTTTGTAGATCGTTTTATAATCATGAGGTGGTTAATAGAAGAACTGGCTATATAAATTAAGCGCTGTAAAACTCACTGATATAATGAAACAGTTTACATATATTGCGCAGGAATATACAGGGTAATCTCTGCAAGTAGGTCCTATTAGTTATTATATTTATTCAGGACTAGTTCATGATGCCACGTTAAAGATAATTGGTGTAAAACTTGAAATGCTGATACACAGTAGATATTTCTCGAAAATAATAGTTGAAGAGGACGCGGATTTAGCACGATAATACATAAAATTCGCCGTAGCGTATACAAACTGTAAATACAGTAGGATAAAAATGACGGTCAGTAGACAAGATCCAGTTAAATATAATTAACTAGGTGCATACATGATAACAACCTTAACCTAGAGTCAGTTAAAAAGAAAGTTTAAATGGGTAATTGATGAATAAATTAGATTGACCGAAAAATATATTTTTAAAACAATCGTTGACTATCATATCGGTTGTAGTTTAGAAGTGAATATGGAGATTTCATTACACTTGCATTGCTCTCTCTATATAAATTAATTTTAGTAAGAAGATGTTATATTCCTTTCAAAAGAAGCTAATCAATGATTAGAAAGGAACAAAAAGAAACAGTTCCAAAACTGTTGTGTTCATTTAAAAGGAGAAATGTGTCTCTCATTACTGAAACTTACATCTTTGCATACAATTGGGTTCAAAATTAAGCAATAATACCTTGGCTTGTTCTTTCTGACAACAGCTGTAGCGCAAATACTACACTGAACTAAATTTAAGTAGAAAACAACAAATTATTTCGAAAAAGAGTTTTAGAACTGATAAACATCCATGTGTTCCTAAAACAGACGGAAAATCTCAGGTGAAAAACATAAATAGAACTACGAACACATAAAAATTGTTTGTTTCAAATTCCAGAAAAATTTATCATTTTCCAGGAGATCAATTATTGTCAACGTATTGTTGCTAATAACTCTGGAAAATATGACAATCAAATTAACGAAACCGATTTACGGTAGATTTAGTGTGTTCCAATGGTTGTTATATGAAATATCAAACAAAAGGTGCAGAAACAAATTGTTGAATGAATAAGACTGTTAAAGACGGATCCCGATTCCTTTGAATCGATGTGGAGATAGAAAAATGCACAATCGCACAAAGAATAACATCAGATTATATTACAATAGCGACTAACATAGAAACAACGCGTATGGCTTACAAAAAAAAATGAATAAGACCAAATTGTTGGACTTTTTAAAAATGAGTTGAACCATATTATATTTAATGAGTATTGTAAGACCTTTTCAAGAAGCTAAAACGGTATGCAGCTGCTTGTTCGACATGTATGTGTATCTGCCAAGATAAAACTTGTTCATCCAAGTACAGTAATATGTGCTTTATGTGAATATTAATTAACGAAATGTTTGGCTGCCTTGCCAAAAAACGACGAATTCATAATCAACCATGTGCTTCATTGTTTCTGTGCATGTTGATAATGCGCATTTTATGAGTTACCTTGTAAAATATGTTGTCACGTACTATAATTTTTATTTCTTGGATAATTTACAATTTTAAATCATCAAATATTTATTTATCTGAACTTGTTTAGAATCATATAGAGGTTTTGGATAACCTTTATCCTTTTACATGCTTTGATTTATGCATTGCATCACATGATTTAAGGGTGTAAATATCTGATTGGTGAACGTATTTCATTAACTGTAAACAGAGTAAAAATTCTTCTTAATTTATTGTAAAATAGTAAAATAAACGGACATGTTTTTATTAGTCGCCTGTCATTTCAGGACGGTAATTCCTTTCATCGTGCCAATTTGAGTATTCAGGATTTATTAGAGTTGTCTTCTCTTTTGAACGATGCTGTGTTGAGTGAATCACGCCTGTTTAGTGGTAACTGACTATGACGGAAAGCTGCATTAGGATATGTAGACACTTTTCCTGCTTCTTAGAGCTGTATCTTTAATGCAAACATTTTCCTAATATAAAAAACACTTGTGTAGAATTTCTGAACATCGTATTCTATAGAATTCTTCCTTTATTCTTTCTCACTTTTGACTTTTAAAAAGAGAATCACAACATAACTTTCCTTGATTTGCTTACCTGATTGATGCAGTTACATACAGATGCCCAAGTAACTTCGCCTTTATTAAGTTCGTATCGCTACCAGTTTTATTGTCGTTGAACTCCGTGTAATCTACCACCTATTGCGAGATCCTAAAACCATTTTACCCTCAGAATGGAGATCAAATCTCCACCTATAAAAACAGAGTTCAAGCAAATATATGACAAGAAATAACAAAATGAAAGTAGAGAATGCGATAGTGAAATACCATATCCAAAAATGCCAAAGTGATGCAAACGTTAGATTAATCAAAATATAAGACTTATAATTTTGAAAAACATAAAAGAAAATATTAAACCAATTATGCCGCTGAAAAGTTGGTCATTGCTTCAAGAACTTACAGTTTGGATGCCTATACTTTACTAAATCTGAAATTGTCAGTGAAGATAGCCCTCATATTGTTCATTTCATACCATTTAATTGGATTTCTCTGATACTGAGCAACAAAGAAATGGGTTTACTGGTCAGTAACAAGAAAGATACAACCCAGCAAAAACTTATTTTTTTTAAAAGTTATTAAAACTATATTTTACAGCTACCTCTTGCTTGCCAGAGCTTCCCCAAAAGATGCAGCATTACGCCTGACACCCTATCCTTTAGAGGACGAACTCTCTTCATTTTCTCTTCCTCTCTGATCAAGAGTCAAGGCATCTCTTAAAGCAGCGAGAATTTCCTTCTCATAGCGAGAAATGAGAAGAAAGTTGTGATATAAACAACAAAAGACGAACCCACTTTTCCTTTATAACAAGCAAAAACTCTTACATAACACTTGAGTCATTTAACCTGGATAAATTCCTCGTTTATGAAATTGTGAACATTATCGAATAAACTATTTTCCTTGAAGCTTATTCATGGTAAACATCCCTTTAATGAGAACTATTCTAACAATTTTCGCTAAAGGTAACAATGCACCAAAGACAAAACATTGCTTCAGAGAGGTGTTTCTTCTAAAGAACGATATGGCTGAATATTTTCAAACTTGATCTTTTGCAAATAGTTCGCACATAGTGTGATGTGTCGATTTTTGAAACTTGTTGAAACCTAAGGTTAAATAGAATTTGTTTTCAAGTTGACATGATCGAAGCAGAAAGGTCTTGGAGAAGTTCAATTTTTACGTCTTTATTTCATCTCCAAATATAAAAGAAATTACGTTAAGCCTCAGTTAAATCTGACACGGTCATTTCTTATGGTACAAGATGTACACATCAGTTTTCAGAGGACGCTAATTGTGAAATATTTTAGGCCAGTGAAACCGAAGAGAGACACTAGATACTTGATTTGGAGGGAAAATTTTAGGAACAGTTATTTCTGATTGGCCAGGGAAACGTAAGGGCGTACACTTTGAGAAACGATTTAGGAACTATTTCTTGGAGAATCCTGCAGTTAAATTTTTCTTGAGAAAAGATTAAGTCCATTCCGGAGGCACTAGTTAATGAAGTAGTGTCTTCGTGAAATTACAAAGTGGTGGATAGTTGTCTTCGAACAGGAGACAAGATAAGGCTATGACTGTTTCTTTGGAAAAAGAAAAACGGCAGTAAGGGGACAGCTTCGTAGTTCCAGTTCAACCTTCATATTTCGTATTCCGAACGAGAGAAAGAAGAATGAGGAATACAGAGGGAACTCAATGATTTAAAGAGGAAATCTACATCCACGGGGTGTCAGAACAGGAGGGTCGAAAGAGGACCAGGCACATAGTTAGACGTGAGTGACAAGTCGGATGAAGACAAGTGTCAGGTGATGCTGTCAAAGCATACGATTGGACTCAAAATCAACACTCGAGTATATGATATTTATACGCTGTAATTGAATTCTGTCATTCACCATCAGTTGAATAGAAAGTGAATTTGGCTATGTTTTAATTGAATACATAATTTTGTAAATCGGTTGTGGGGAAATTCATTGTTTTTTTAATTATGTTATTTGATTAAAATTTTTATATTTTATTCATTGAAAGAGGGTTCGTTGTTTTTATTTCTTTCAATACTTTGCTCAGCTATCTGTAATGTTCCACCTATCCGTCCACACTGGGCGAATACATCGCGGGAGGTCATTCCCTAGTTAACGACGCCGAATTGAAGGAGGAGGATTTTAATGTTTTAAATCTCCTCTTATCACAACTATTTTTAACGAAAACGTAACACGGGCGTACGTGTCGTGTACAGATATAATTTTATCGGGAGTTACTGATATGTAACCAGACAAATAATGTCTGACAACTCGATTAATCACACAAATTAAAGTTTAGATATGAACTAATACATTAAAATTTGAAATGTAATGCAGAACTTTTAATATCACTCACTATCTTGCAAACACATTTCCGCTTAAGCAAGAGCGACAGGACAGACTGATATTCCAAGCGTATCACAGGAAACCTTTCAACATAGAATGATATTATCCGAGAGCTCTATTTAGTAACTGATGATAAGATGTGTGATTTTCAAAAACATAATGAAGATAAGTGATTTTCAAAATTTTATGTAAAAGATGTGATTTTCAAAAACTTTATAATGAAAATACGTGCTTTTCGAACATTTTATATAAAAGATGTGTGATGTTCAAAAACATAATGAAGATAAGTGATTTTCAAAATTTTATGTAAAAGATGTGATTTTCAAAAACTTTATAATGAAAATACGTGCTTTTCAAACATTTTATATAAAAGATGTGTGATTTTCAAAAACATAATGAAGATAAGTGATTTTCAAAATTTTATGTAAAAGATGTGATTTTCAAAAACTTTATAATGAAAATACGTGCTTTTCAAACATTTTATATAAAAGATGTGTGATTTTCAAAAACATAATGAAGATAAGTGATTTTCAAAATTTTATGTAAAAGATGTGATTTTCAAAAACTTTGTAATGAAGATACGTGATTTTCAAAAATTTTATGTACAACATGTGTGATTTTTGAAACCTTTATGTAAAAATGTATGATATTAAAAATATTTTTGTAAAAGATGCGCGATTTTCAAAAACTTTATGATGAAGATATGTAATTTCAAAAACTATGTAAAAGATTTGTGATTTTCAAAACCTTCATGTAAAACGTGCGATTTTCAAAAACTTTATGATGAAGATGTGATTTTCAAAACACACACACACACACACACACACACACACACACATACACGACGGCTTGTAAACAGAAAGAGCACATATTTTGTAAAGCATTTTATTTTAGCCAAATGAATAAAAAATCTTGAAAACAAATTTTAATTGATAACAATGGTTCTCAACAAAAATATCTACAAATTAAGGATGAATGAAAAAGATGACAAGTGCAATTAATTTTCTAATAATCATAACGAAGCTCAATCAATAGTGATGATTACACTAGAACTACCTAGGAAATGTGTCGATGTCATATTTGAAATCCCAGGCATGAAATTATTATTATTATTATTATTATTATTATTATTATTATTATTATTATTATTATTATTATTATTATTATTATTATTATTATTATTATTATTTTATTATATAACGAGCGCAATAATGAGAAAATTGTTGACTCTGATCTACTAATGCATAATGCGCAAGCTAATCAGAGTCGAAGTGTTTGTTCTCACTATAATATCAAAAAAAGTGTAAACTCCAGACCAGTCTGTTCATTAAGGGACAAGAATTTTATAAGAGTTCGCAGGCTGAATTTAAAAAAAAAATTATTTTGCTATACAAAGGTAGACAGAGTATACTGTCAAACTCTTATGCGCTTTCAAGTCCTAAGGGATTCTAATAATACACTTGCGGTTAAGGGGTTGGGTATAGGTGAGGGATCAATGAGAAATTGAAAAGTTACTCCATTTGAGGCAATCTGATTAAAATTAGTTCTTCCCTGTCTTACGTGAAGATCTGACAGCGACCGCTTAGAATCATGTTCTGGTGACATGTTTTTACCATAATCGCTAATTTTATTAGCAACTCGGATGAAGTCTTATATCTTCGCTTTCGGGAGACTGAACAGTATAAATGTGTGCCAAAAGATCTGAATCACTTACAAATTTCTGAAAGCAGCATTTCCAATGGCAAACTCAAAGGTCACCAGAAAATGACCCCTAAAAACAGGCCAGTGGAGATCTTTATGATGATAACCAATCACATGTCTTTAAAATCGAACGAAATTAATACAAAATTATCTAGTTGCCATTGCAGTGGGTTTTTTTTTTAAACATATAATATTACTGAAAGGTCTTGTGTACAAATGGTTATAAAATGGACAGTTGTTTATTTTGTGTTATACTTAAGTGGTGTAAAATAAGCTGCCGCTATTTAGGTTCATCTGGGAACTGATATTGAATCAGTCCACTTTAACGTAAGGGGTTTAGCATATGCATACCGAGTTGTGTAATATGTTCCTCTATTAAAGTCGACATTATGTTTAAACGAAAGACGAGTCCATGTCAACATCTATAAGGATCAAATGTTATTGCGAACAAACTGAATGTTCAGTACACTGTATGTCAAAAATACTGTAACAAAAAAGGCTCCCATTGCTGATTATTTACATCAAACGGATACAGACTGATCCCTTCCCTAAAGCTAGTAGAAAGTATAGGTTTCATACAGTGTATGACGTCACAATAACGTTAGCGTAACAGAGAAATTGTTCTTACAACACTATCCCTAAATGATATTAAATTTACCTTTTCATCGGGTTTATATTATTTGTTCTAAATATTGATTTAATTTGCCTTTGTCTATTCTGTCATGCGCCAATTTTATCGCTTTATATAGTGTTACTTCAACCACCAATCCCGCGACCCTGGAAAGCAGAAAGTTAAAAAAAAATCAAGTTAATGCTGACCATAAATCCCTTATTTCAAATGAAATGATTAACGTCTATATTACCTGATTTGCCAAATTAGCACTGTCTAAATATACAAAATGTTACAATATTTAAATCAGTGGCCAGGTGGTCTAAAGCGCTCACCGTTTCAGATCACTGCCATCTCATCTCTGTCTGCGTGGGTTCGAGTCTCTGGCTCGAGCTGCGACATTGTAAGTGTGTGAGAAAGCTTGCCAGTAGCTTCTCGTGGGTCGGTTGTTCTTCCCGGGATTTTGGGGGTTCTTCCTCCACGCGTAATAATAGACGACTTGTATCGGGTTTTAAAAAATGGTATTAAACCCATAACCACGAAATACAAAACGAAAGTGTCTGATATTAACTTCCCTAATAAAGTCACATCTTAGATACTTTTATAAAATTTAGTTATAATATTTGAAACAAACCATATCCCACATATCTGTAGAAATGTATTTGCCGACAGTCCCTGGCCAATACTGAAATAGCATCTTTCAATATTTGAGATAGTGCTATCTTGTACGGTGGCGCGAACCTTCTGGTTCGCAAAAGTTCCAGATATTGTGAAATAGGTAACAAATCAACAGTAAAGAAAAACTGTGCAAGGAATGTTGTACTGCAGGCAACGTTATTCCCATACAAGTGTCTTTCAAGTTGTTTCAAGCTGTACAGTATTATTGAAGAGATGGAATGAATTCTAGAGTTTTTTAGTGGCAAAACATAATAGTAAATTTTATCAATATTTTGAATTGAAAAAAAATGCTTAAACGTTAATGAACATAATTATTTAAAATGATGAAATATACAAACAAACAAGCAAACGTACATACATACATACATACATACATACATACATACATACATACATACATACATACATACATACATACATACATACATACATACATACATACATACATACATACATACATACATACATACATACATACATACATACATACATACGAGTATTTGTAATCAATGCAAGAGATACAAAAGGAATCACCATAAAGTCTGTGAATTTATATTTCATGTCTTTAAAGTCACTAGAAAGAAATTTACTTTTAAACAGGTATCGTTAAAGCAGTCTTCTAGTGACGAAGAGTGTTAAGTGTATAACTTCAGCAAGCATTACAATACAATGATGCTGCAGTACGAAATGCACGCGTACACACACACACACATACATACATATATATATATATATATATATATATATATATATATATATATATATATATATATATATATATATATATATATATATATATATATATATATATATATATATATATATATATATAACACAAACGATATTATTATACAGGTTAGAGAAATTAAATTCGTAATGATGGCACTGAGTCAGTGTTATATGAGCTCGTGTGTAGCAGACACACTCACCTGACGATCTAGTAAATAATTCTCATGTATGTATGTATGTATGTATGTATGTATGTATGTATGTATGTATGTATGTATGTATGTATGTATGTATGTATGTATGTATGTATATATATATATATCTATATATATATATATATATATATATATATATATATATATATATATATATATATATATATATATATATACACACAGTCGTTCCAGATTTCTATGACAGAAATCAAAGTATATATGATTTTGTATTGAAAAAAATATAAATATATACCACACAGAACAGACAATGCTATCCCTGGATTCTGTATATATATATATATATATATATATATATATATATATATATATATATATATATATATATATATATATATATTTATATGTGTGTATATATATTTATATTTATATATTTATATATATACACACACACACACACAAATATATATATATATATATATATATATATATATATATATATATATATATATATATATATATATATATATGACTATTGGAATTGAATTTTCTGGCATACGACATGGGAGATATTTATTATACTATCAATTAGGATATTTGCTTAAAGTGTAATGCAATAATCATTCTCCTTCTCATCCTTCATCTTTTACATTTACAGTGTGCATGCTTACATATCATAAACATATGCAAATGATGTTTCTGTAAACTGACCAAAGGTCATATAAGGATCAATAAAATGTTAATAATATTCTACAGTTTTGTTTAAGAGGGGACGAAGGAATAATGAGTGAGAAATAAGTGTGTAAATTGTAAACGAAATAAAAGTCGGCTGTAGTTATATGTAATTTGCATGTATATTATGCATATTTCTCTTGATGTTTACTTTAAGTAAACATAACACATGTTAAAGTTTGACCATACGTTTCATTTTGTCTCAATAAACCCATACGTGTAAGGTATAAGAGGAAATAAATCTACAATTTTGACTGCTATTTCTTGCATTCATAATAGGTATCGAAGAAGAGGGATTAAAATGAAAAGTAGTTCTAAAACCGAACTGTTTTGCTTTCTTCAAGATTCAATGCACCCCATTTTCATGTAATTCAATGCCATTTCAATGCCATTTACTGACATCATAATGTTTTCCTTGATATAACATCACAGAAGTACCTTTAACATCTACTCAAGTAGCAAGTTAACATTCTTATCCCTAGTGACTTATGTGGTGTTTTTCTATATAAGCACATTGAACCATCCACGGCCATATTTAAAAATTGGAAAGTTAGTATTCTAGACATCTGCCTTCCGACAGACCCCCATAGTCCCATAAATATTCAATGGCCAGACACCATGTCCTCTGAACTAAGACAACGAGACAAATAGCGCAATTCTCTTTAGCCAGCTGGTAGTCCTCCTCCATATCTGCCGCTGTCATGAAACATCTAGATGCCTCCTCAAAGAGGCGAAGTTCCATCATTGCATATCCAAGTAAGGAATGGAGAAGAGGGATGTCATAATCCAGTACCTCTTCCATCAAGTCTATCAAGTGTCTCTCAGCTATCCGCTCTAGTCTCAAACATTTATTGCACAATACAAGCAGATAACGAGCTAGACATGTTGAGGGAAGGCAGATCTCATCCTGTGCTTCGACTTCGTCTTGCAAAAGATCTGGAAGAGTAACCTTTTCCAGTCCACCGTAAACAATGTCCGTAGTTGTTGTGTCAATTTTAAGAGCATCCTCCAGATACATCACAGCATCTTCGTAGTTTGTTTGGCTATACAAAAAGTTGGCATACTTAACACAAACCTCTTGATTCATTTCTAGATTTAGGGCCTCCTGAAAGTATTGTTCCGTTGTGAGAATCATTTCTAGCTCCTCGTCTAATTGATCGGAAATGCATGCTTTAACGTAGCATATAGCGGCCAGATTCCCAAGGGTTGGGCACATTTCTGGCCCGAGCTTTCCATCATGGATTTCTCGATAGACCTCCAAACTTTCTTTATACGAGCCAATCGCCTTTTCAACATCTCCGGCCATGGAATGCATCTGCCCTAGCTGGTTTAGAGTGTTGATGAGGTCTTCCTTGATGTCCTCTCCCATGACCTCCTGAATATCATGCGCCTGTTCTAGATAGGACACTGCATTCTGGTACTGCTGCATGCTAATGTGGGCCTCGGCAGACTTGCTGACTAAATGGTTGTGCATCGTCATTTCATCTGAAGCTAAATTTGGATCAAAAACTTCATCGAAGGATACCTGACTTTCACATTCACCATACTCCAGGGCCTCGTTGTAAAACTGAAGTGCTGTTTTGTAGTCATACTGAGCAAAATAACAGTCTCCTAGAATCTGCAATACTCTCATGAACTGTCGCCTTTCTCTGCATTTTGAGGCTTTCATAAGTGACCTTGCAATTGTCAAGTACTTAATCCCCTTCTGTTGAAGGTTAAGAGTATTGTAGGAGTTGCCCATAACGTACAAATTCTGGCATACCAGCCAAAATTTTTGCTTAGGAAGCTTTGCAAGCTCTTCCCCAAACAGATCACAGAAGACTTCAAAAGCCTGATAGCACATTGATACACATTTGTGACAATTCTTCATCTTATACTGACTGATTCCGAGCAAAGAAAGCAGAAGTCCGTGCAAAAAAGTTCTGTTATAACCATATGCACATTTCACCATGTGCAATGCCATTTCAAAAACCGAAGCAGCTCTTGGATATACGTGTAACATGAAGCTTGATACTCCTAGCATGCATAATACATGAGCATTCTCCATGAGTGAGTCTTTTCCAAAGATATTATTTGTTTTGAACATGCTGAGAGATCTTTCAAAGCACTCCAGTGCCCTGTCATAATTCTTTTGCATGAAATGGCAATCCCCAAGACGCATTATAGCTTTTGCAGTCATCTCTACTTGTTTCTCGTCTTCTTGGTATCTGTCTAACAAAGAAATTGCTTCATTATAGCACATAATAGCCTCTTCTACGTCTCTCTCATCAATGTCTGATCGAAGTGACGACGTCATTTCTGATTTGTTACTTCCTGCACTGGAAGTAGATGTCGAGGTGTCTGTATAGTCCTTTTCAAAGAATTCACAAATGGCGGCGATTACGTCTTCAAAAACAGAATCTTCATTGTTTTTGCCAACAATATAACCGTTGCCAAGTTCTATTAAAGCGATAGCAATTTCAAAATTTGCTTCTTCCTCTTGAAGATCACGATAAGTTTGTAAAGCCTTGTTAAGAAACGCAAGTCCGGAAGACGATTTGCCCTGTTTTGACTTTACTGTCCCAAGATTCTTCATAATTCGAGCACTAAATCTGAGCATTCCTGCCGTTCCGTCCTGGATTTCGTCAATCACGTCCAAAATTTTCTCATATACCATCTCCGCTTTCGCATATTCCTCCTCTTGTACCAGCTTATCCGCTAGTTTACAAAATGATCTGGACAATGTGAGGCTGATACTGTGTTCGTGAAGCGGTGAAATGATCTCCTTCTCTCTACACCTTTGTCGTTCATTTCTTAAATCGTGGTCTCCTTTGGTCATTTCAGGATCTTCCTCCTCGCCATGACATGTCTGGGAGACCTGAATAACGCTCTGAAAAATGCAGTTCTTTCTTTTGTTTAAAAAGAAGTCCCATCCTTCGTTATCCGCATGGTTGGATGCAAGTTCAAATGCAAATGAATATTCCTTTACTGGGGAGTCAGTCTCCAACATTTCTTCATCGATTTCTTCTATACCCTGTAAATCCCCATGGTCCCAGTCAAGAGAGTGATGGGAGTCATTGCTGATGACACTTTCATTGTCATCATCGTGCCTACCTTCAGTCGATTTCAATACCCTACCAGTAACTTCTGTAAAGTTTTTCGTTTGAAGTCTCCCTCTACAGTATTCCTGGAATTTTCCTAGCCAGTCTACGTTGGTATCGATGTCGTCGGAATTCTGTTTTTGCAGTCCTTGCTCCGTTACTCTATAATGCATTCCTGTAACGATCAAATATTGTGGTACATTGGAGCTAAGAGGAAAGAGTCCCGCCGACTTTCTTGAATTTGAAATCGGAGTATTTGGCAATGATATTGACTGGAAAGGATCGAAAAATTTCCCATCGTTTTTTAGCGAGTTGTATAGAGCACGGACAAGGTTGTCTTCAAGTGGCCTGCATTTGAGTTCAGCACTTTGCCTTTGTTCTTGAAACCATTCGGTTTCTTGGTTGTCCAGTTCATTCTCAAGCTCCGAATCACAAAATTCAATATTGTACTGCAATAGAGCGATTGCGTGCATGCAAAGCCATTGCCATTCAAGCGGGTTCGACCGACACATTCTGCTACGCCGAATGCAAATATCAGCGAGACCAGATAGCGTGTGGACAAGAGTAATGCCGTTGTCCTCTGGCTTTTCTTGCATTTGCTGGTACAACTGCATGAAAGCCGTTTCCGCCTCATCTAAGCGAGAACTGTTAAGGAAATCTTTGGCTTCTGCTAACATTTTTGCAAGATCCGCGCTACTCTCGTTCACTTCGTCAACTTTTGCTAAGTTATCTACCATCTGTAATGGAAGAGAAGATACTATTATAGTAGAAAATTGACGGCTATATGGAAAGCAAAATCAAATGATTGGATAGAGTTTCGTGTAAAATTACATACAAGGATTTGTGTAGTTTTATGAATTATTGATATGCATAATTTGCTTACAGCAAGTTCCAGTGTTTGCTTTCACTTTTCATGAGTTTATACAAGTAGAATGGGCGCGTCAACTGAGATCAGCATCATTGTGTTTGCGGAAAAAGCACTTCATGTGGCGAGCACTTGCGCCTCATGTGTTGGTATTTGTTTATTGTGTTGTATAGAAGTATTGATTTTAGAGGTGATCAGTATTACAAGTACACCCATTTACCGGGGTGCTTTTTCCAGTTGAACACTCCACGCTTTTTATTTCCTGTACCAGTACATCGGTAGTTTCTGTCAGTAAGGAATATATTGAAATTCCCGAGCAATCTTGTAACAAATGTAATGCTAATAAAAGCATGTTTTCATTTTTCATAATAAAATATTCCATATATTACGAGAGATCTACAAAATAGCTATATTGGTCAAAAAAAAACTAATTTCGAAAGTAGAAGCGATAATTGTTTTTATCTGGTCTTATTTTTTAAAAAAAATATTAATGCGTGTTTATAACTGTATTAACTGGACATGTATTTTGTTCCCGTACACAGGCTCTGCCGAAGGTTACCAATTATTCAACTTGGCCAAATTGAGAATCCACGTCACAAGAGAAACCGCGTTTAAATCTCTGCCCTATATTGCTTTCAGCTGCTGGACAAAAAGTAACAACTGAGACAAAGATTTAGAACATAGAGATTTGTCCATAATTGCATCATTGGGTGATTACCATTAACCTACATCAACAAATTTTAAGCTGATCCACAGAAAACCGTGAAACTAGCTGTGTTCTGAATTCTCTGTTATACACACTACATACCGCTCCAAGTCAAAATGAGCAATAAATCGAAAAAAAATAACTCCTCTGTGATTTTCAGATATAAGCATCGGCATGTGAGGACCATAATAATTATGTACCAAGCTTTACTTGGACCCAATCGGAACAAAATCATCCACTAACTTTGGTCCTTAGTTGGCAGGGGTACAATGACCCCTATGCAAATTTCTTAACTTTAGACTACGGTGACTTTTTCAGCCATTTTTGTTTACTAATTAAATAGATGGATATATTTGTGAACTAGATGTTTCGGGCTTGTGTTGTTCTCGAAATTGATGTCAGGTATGTACACCTTGCATAGTTTCTCTACAGTATATTGATAGTAAAATATCAATGGTCGGCTAGAAGGAAGAGCTAGCCTCCCATAGAATTAATCACGGGTTTGGGGCACGTAGAATATCTCAAAACCGGCTTGGATGACAACTATTTTCAATTACATCAGCCTGTTTAGGACACACTGTTTTGCAGAAATATCATCAAGGAAAAAGGCTTGTGTTTGCATTGTGAGAGTCTCATGGTGACAAAAATGACCTTCGGACATGAAAATTGCAGGTATAAATTTGCGGATGGGGTGCACAAACTTCTGCTTTAAACTGTCATTGTCTTCTGTGGTATAGTGGATAATATTGCTATGCTTTGTTTTAAAATAGGTATCCTTGTTGACTTCACATGTATATTTGATATTTTTATGATTTTTTTTTAATACTAGGTTGCTGATTGCAGCATTAAATTTGTACATAAAAAACTGGCCCCATCCGGAATCAGAACACAATTAATAAAATCCGGTTAAGTACCCACGAATGTAGTTCCAGTCTATTTTTAGATCACTTTTCCCTGTCAAAGTTTGGTGGTGATACTAGAGTCAGATTTTGGCATTCTTGGTAAGGATTTAAAGGCAATTGTTTATTCTTTAAAATGTGAGCGTATGGTATGGTTGTCTGTGTGTATTTCGGCGACAGTGCACATTGAGTAACAAGGTCATGGTGATGATCCGGAAGTGAAATCTGTGTTCCGTTGCCTGGTGTTTTGTTTACAATTCAGCCTCTCAAAAAAATGCAGGTCAACCCTTGACAAGAACTAAACCGTAAAGTCATCTTTGAAGGTATTTTAGATTAACATATGATTTATATTGATTGTCACACAGTGGAAAGTTCAATACTGAGAAACAAATGTAGAGACAATATAGTGAAATTAATTGTGTACTATGGCCTGTCAGTGAAAACTTGAAACTGATAAAAAAAAAATTTATTATTAATGACAGACACATGAAATTTTAATAGGTTATGTATATTGACTTTAAAAATATAAAAATTAAATTAAAAAAAAATAATTTTAATTTTAAAAATTTAAATGAAATTTTAAAAACAATTAAAAAATAAAAGTTTTCCACCAAGTATACACATATATAATATTTATTTGGAATGATATGAAAATATATCAGCATATATATACTCCTACACCATGTACAAGCTCAAATGATGGATATTTGTCAAATTTGATCAGAGAAAATATCTTTATTAGTCAAAATGAGACCCTCATTTAAAATACATGAAGACAAAATTCTACTTTGCTTTGTACCTTTAGGTCATTGAAACTATTTATTTGGGGTCCAAACAGTTAATTTACATGTTTATGATGGGGTGACTTCCTGAGTAACACATATCTGCTTGTATAGTTATTAGTAATTGTTTATAAACATAGTTATAGGGTATTTAGTGAGAGGACAGAGATGAAGACTTTATACTAGAACCTGTTTAAGTTCTCTACATAATCATATTGAGCTGTCAGAGAATGAAATACAGGTCAGAGGGGTAAAATATACTTTACCCAGGTATATTTACCATTGCATGTAAGAAAACAGCAAAATGATGTTAGTTGAACACAGAATGTATTCCATTTTATTGTTCAGTTTCTTTAAGATGTTGATTGATGTAGTGCGGCATTGTGGCCCAGATGATATTGTTTGAATTCTCATGATCCATTTTGCTTTATGCATTATTAATGACTAATAATATTTGTTATCTGACACTTTAAAGATTACATAAGTAATATTCAAACAGATTATTTGAATTTAACTTTCTACAACTGATCCTAATATGGTTACATAGCTGACATGAACAAATATGCATATATTTTGTAATGTTTGGAATCAAAAGTTGACATTGTTAGGCTGACATAATACTTATAGTGAATCTGTAAGGCTCAGTTTTGACTGTGTGCACTTAAAATATCCCAAGATGTTATTTTCATCATGAATATGCCTCTGTATGGTAACACATTTCAATTTAGTACTTTGACAGAGGGCGGTATTGCAGCATCAGCTGATATCTGATTCCATTGAATCATTGAACTTAATAACTTGGTAACCAAGACTCTTAAAAATAGACTAAAAATGTTCAAACAGATTATCTGAATCATGTTTGCACATGTGATGTTACCAAGTACATTGCATATGTCCCACACATGCAAATATCCATCCTTGTTTACAAGTTTTCGGCATGAAAATTTCACATTTAGTTGATGATATAGGATCTATTGGTACCTATAGTTGATCTGTGTGGCCACATTTTGCTATATTCACTCGCAATATCTAAAATTGTTTTTCCTTCATGAATAGGATTGCATATAGTAATAAATTTTAATTTGGTACATTGTCATTTGACTTTCCACTATACTGGTATGTATCCATGATTGCACCAATGATCAAACCTCACCGTTCCAACATTGCCTTAAACTTTATGATACATACTCTACCTGATTAGTTATTTAACCTGTAAATGGCTAAATATGCTTGTAGAAACTTCATCTATTTTTAGGATGCATTTGTCACTTTAATACATGCCCATTGCTTCACATCTATGAGTGTCACTCTATCAAGTTTACCTTTTTTAACCCTATTTGCAACCTGAATGTTATTTTGAAATCACCATTTCTAACACATTTTAACTTCATTTGCCTACATCTTTCTGGTTTTTTTTAGAATTAAGTGAAACATGTTATATCTTTTCAGGTCTAGCCTGGTATCTGGAACAAAGTATTAGAGTTGTATCATTTTGGAAGCTCTCCAGTAGTCCAATGGTGATAGCAAGGTCTCACAAGGACATGATCAGTCTGCTGCTATAAGTGACCAAGATGAGTTCATATCAGTAGACTGATATACAGCATCTCAAAGACAAGGCTTAAATCTTCATGACAGAGATTAACATCATTTTTCAGTAAGGTGGAACTTCCCTGAAACTGTATTTTCATATTGCATTGTTGACTTTTGTAGTTATCGGCATTAAAATGGAATGCATATTTGCTATAAAACATGGTAGTGGTCCCATCAAAACTTTAAATTTGAGTGGGCTATTAGTTTTACAAACAACTGCCCAAGTACCTAAAACAATAAATGTGGAACATAGCACCTGTCATTGTTTCTTTAGTATGTACACCTATATGCATCTGGATAGGCATGTTGCAATTTGCTGTCAAAATCATTGTGAGCTATCATCCTTCAGTAACCCTGCGATTAATATTATCAGTTGTACAGACCTAAACTACCATTTGTTTTAAACACCATTCATTAATCAACTTTTCTGCCTTAAATTTGTCAAACTAAATGTCAAAACTTGTATGAAAATTTAATTTTTGTAAAATAAATAGTTTTTTAAATTTATATATTTATTTAAATTTTCATTAAAATTCAATATATCAATATTTGTTAATTTCAAGAATATTTTTAGACAGGCCTTATCAAGTTTTACAATTAGGATTTTACTGCATTGAAAAGTTCCTATAATTAAGGAAGATATAGCAAATTTAGTTTTGGTTTCTTAAGAACAATTGGATCTCAAATTGCACCCTATAGAACACCAGCACTACACACTTTCTGATAGCTGTCACGTGTTTTGCTTGCAAGGAAATTTCAAAAGACTTTATGTATGAAGTTGAAATAGTAGTGGCATGCCAAAAAAATGCAAATATAAAAGTTTGACAAAAATATTGACCCGAAAGGAATCAGAACACAATTAATAAAATCCGGTTCACGAATGTAGTCCCAGTCAATTTTTAGATCACTTTTTCCTGTCAAAGTTTGGTGGTGATACTAGAGTCAGATTTTGGCATTCTTGGTAAGGATTTAAAGACAATTGTTTATTCTTTAAAATGTGAGTTTATGGTGTGGTTATCTGTGTGTATTTCGGCGACAGTGCACATTGAGTAATAAGGTCATGGTGATGATCCGGAAGTGAAATCTGTGTTCCGTTGCCTGGTGTTTCGTTTACAATTCAGCCTCTCAAAAAAAATGCAGGTCAACCCTTGACAAGAACTAAACCGTAAAGTCATCTTTGAAGGTATTTTAGATTAACATATGATTTGTATTGATTGTCACACATTTGAAAGTTCAATACTGAGAAACAAATGTCGAGACAATATAGTGAAATTATTTGTGTACTATGGCCATCCCCCTTACGAATGAACATTTATCCGAAAGATAAAAAGGGAAAGGGAAGTAACTCTAACAACACTATGCACATCTTCATGTAATGACTATAACATATACCAAGTTTCAGAGAAATCGTCTAGTTGTGTTGACAGTATTGTGTGATGGACGGAAGAACGGGCTGATGGATACGAAGTATTAATAAATGTTTATGAGAATAAAAATCTATAATTCCTTATGTTTATGTTCACTTCCTATTGATAGGAAGTGAAAGCTTCAACATATATTATTGAATTCTTCCAGCTTGCAATGATCGATGTACAATGAATTGAATAATTGTAAGTACAGTGTACCAGCTAATTTAATTTTTTTTCCTTGGCTGCATGATATTCAATGATACTGTAATTTCGTGACTTGAGTTATAAGCCGCAAATTAAATTACTTTGACAATGATTTTTCCGCAGCAGCTCACGTTTAGAACATCTCGTTTTATCGATTTCCCAGCAATCATGAAAGAAGAAAATGAAAAACTCTACCCAGTCGATAATGATATTACTCACTGAAATGTCTTGAAGCTATACATCAATTTAACGATATCCTGGGAAGAAAATAAACCAAAAGACAAAATCTAACATAAGAACAATTGGAGATGTTTTGTCTGATTTAAGGGAATTAGTTCAAAATGTAAGAGCATAGTTCCATGAAAAACAGTTAAAATGCTTCAGAAAATCAAAACTCTACTTGCCCCAATATAAATTCATATATAAAATTGGGTCCTATTTGTCTAATGGTTCAAACATTAATTGGCAGAAACGGATTTTTGATGTACGGAAGGAAGAACGGAAAAGAGACATACAATGGTAACACAAAATGACTTTTTCATAATACAGAGGGATCATGGGCGGCAGGGGTGGGGGTGAAATTCAAGTGCAAATAATCCAATATATACATGTTGTATATGTAGGTTTTACAGCAATTTATAATGCCTAAGATCTAAATGTCACACAAAAGCACACATTTCTCTTCAACTGTTTTAGTATTCCGATAATTATCTCCCAATGCTGTTGAAATACGCATATACTAACGGATATGTTTTTGCAAAATCTGGAATCAGTTCAGAATCAGGAATACCTGTCAAATTCAAATCGGAAGGCCTATTCGAAACAGATTTCAAAATCTTGATACATCAATTGTATACGTATCATTAAATAATTTTAAACGGAAATAATATATGGTCTGATTCTGAGATAATTTTACAAACTGATCACGAAATTATATGACCCCCTCCCAAAAAAGAAATGTTATCACACCAGTCTAGTGTGTATGTAATAAAACACGTGCTGCAAGATGTCAGTAAACTTTTATCTACCTCACTATCTGTTTTCTGGGCACCAGACTTGTAGGAAGTATCCACTGTTACCAGTCTATTGCACGCGTGAAGGATCTCGTGCGATGAAGAATCTGAAGGAAGCGCCATCTTCTGAAAGAATGGCTGGGTAGACGACATCTTGTAGACATTCTTATTAGTGCCGGGAAGTCCTGCAAGCGTGATGAATATATGAAATTGGTAACGAACGCTAAACAATTTAAAAGCATGTATGTGTGTATGTATATATAAATATCTGCGTATGTTTGCTTCATTCAAATATATAGACTTTGTTATGTTTGACTTCGCACTAACTACTTAGAATACAGTGATCTCCGCAATCATTTTTTTTTTTCAATTGAGTGTCAATTTTCTATGGTTCTGTTTTTCGATATACACTAATATCATTCTACGTAGGTAATGAACAAGTTATTTAGATCAAGGAATAAACACAAGGAAATTCGAGCAAAAAAAAAATGTGTGGGCATTGTTGGTTTCTAAACGCTTCACTGAAGACATATCCGTTTACCTCAAATCAATTATGGTTTTGGGCACGCAATCGTTACACTCATGCCTATCCCTTTATTTTGTGTGCACAATTACGTAGATCTATAATTCGATCAAGCAATAAATAATCAACTATAAAATACTGACAGATCTTTAAGGGCAACTGAATCTTTTGACATGTACCACGGCGATAGAAAAACACAGCCAACAGTAGACTGTGTATCGTTTGGAGGACATAGATACATCATACATATCTTGCCAACAGATACGGCTTTTTAAAGCGCACACTACTTTAAAATAGAGTAGATCAGATCTGACGACCCATAATCATAATTTCTAATCTGTCTGAACAATATGTGTCAGCTGACCCGGGTCTATGTTGTTCGCATTCGGGTGCAAGCTAGGTGGCCGAGTGGTCTTAAGAATTTGCCTTTACCGTTCTCGGACATCTCAGCTCTGTCCGTTTGAGTTAAAATCTCGGGCTTGGCAAATGTGTGTGTGCTTGTGTACGTGCATGCGTGTGTGTGTTGAATTTGTAACGTAGCTTATACAATTTTTCAGTCATATCGCTACGATGTCTGCATTAATATGATTCATCCGAGGAGGACGCTCTAACGACTAGACCACCGGAGTGGTCGGGTATATGAAAAAGCTTTCCAGTAGCTTCTCGTAGATGGATGGTTCTTACCGGAATTTCCCCGAGTTCTACCTCGGCTAGTTATGCTGGCCACTAAGTATAGCCTATTTTGCGCTGAAAAAGGTATTAAACCTAAAACAATAAACAACAGCATGGTAAATGGAAAAATGATCAAGTATATAAGGCATTATTTGGTTTCGTAATGTTTAACGCCATTAAAACTGATGAAGAAGAACCCAGCGACCAGCATAATCTGATTGAGAAAGATTTGTCACCCCACGGTGTGCTAGTGGCAAACTTTCTCACATACCTACGTTAACTGAGTCGAGGCTCATGCTCATACAGGAGAGATGAATGAATAATAAATATCTAGCAGTCATATACGGTGTGTAAAGCGCACTCAACTAAGACTACTCAGTTCCCCAAGTCCCCCTTTTAAATTATGAAAAATATATCTCTGTTTTTGCTGTTCAGAAGTGACCATGAAAAACCAAGCGAATCATATATTTTGTTTATATCATAAAGCATCCAGCGCATTATTTGCTATGTTATTATGAGGATAACTATTTTTTAAAATATTTTTAGGATTACAGTATTGTTGTTTGTTTGCATTTCACATTTGGAGTCATTTTTATTCACATTTTGACAACATAGATTAACAGAACTATATGTTGCCTTTTTGACAGAAGGATAGATGCAAGAAAGGTGGGATAGATAGATGGAAGAAGGAAAGGAGGGATAAATCAAGTACATGTGAGTAACAACACACAGATCAAAGAGCTGGATTGTGGCCTATTAAAGAAGTATGCATTACATCAAATAGATTCATCACCTAAATTTTAATTGGAATACTAATCAGGACAAATGCGTGCGCACATGTAATATTATAATATTATATATACCAGTATAGAAATCACAAACAACTGTCACCATCGGACACCTGCATAATGCGCCACCTTTCCCTTTTCTGTGTTTGCATAAAATCAAACGTAGATTAGACAGTGTAGATATCGTTTTATTTACTCTGCTCAAGGCTGCAACAAAAGACACCGCTATCATGTGCATGATATGCACATTTACCATAGTTATCGATGTATGTATAATGCACATCCGACTTCGAGAAACGGATTTGGATCCGACGTCGTATTATGCGCAGCTGGAATATTCCCACTTTACTTATTTTTAGCAGGCTTTCAGATAAAGCTTTGCCAATTCGTGTGAGGAAGAGTTATCCTTAGTGACGACATACTCGAAAGATGAATCGCTTTCAGAAATTTGAAATAGGTGATTTGATTTGTGTACCGCAAAGTCAATAGAACGTGACCACTGTTTGGTAAAATCTGACTTTGATCAGATTGACAGACCTGGGTCTTGGTTGATTTAGTATGTTCTACATAAATAATGTAATTTCGCATGAAATTACCCCCACCCACCCAAAAAGCAAAAAAATAAAAATCAAAACACGCAAAATGGGGTTATAAATGAGTACATATCGATCTTGTATCTTGTATATCGTATAGAACACATTGCATTGATAAAATATTTCATATAAAAGTAAAGGAGATTTCGTTTTCATTCCTGTCATCATCATCATCATCATCATCATCATCATCATCATCATCATCATCATCATCATCATCATCATTACTATTATTATTATTATTATTATTATTATTATTATTATTATCAGATATTATGGAATTACATGTAAATCGCAAACTTTAAAATCATTATTATTATTAACAACAGCTGTAATGTTGTCGTCATCGTCGCCTTTATTATCACCATCGATGGATTTGCCTGTAGTTTGTTATATCAAGTATAAACAAAATACGAGCGAAGATATGGCAAAAATTCAGAATATTTAATTATACGTTAGGAATATATTATTGCATGCAATTTGTGGTTATTAAATTTTTCATTTATTATCTCTTTTCCAACCGTCTGAAAATCTACTCATTGATCATTATGTAAGAATTAAAATTTCATAATCGCGAGATGAATATTATATCATATCAATTTAAATTTGGGCACAAAAACTGTTGAGTTGCATTTTCCCATTTCCCAGCATCAGTTCCCTCGTTTATATTAATTAGGCCTATTCAATAAATTCTCTAGCATCGGTTTACAAAGTCAACTTCCTCTGTAGTTAAATTATATGCAGATGCCAATAAACTGTGTTGCAACTGATAATATAGAGTGTTTAAATGCATAGCAATGCAGCCCTTACTCTGTATCGATAAAGTGAAAATCAATAAGACACACTTTGGTAATCAAGTGCACATGAATTATGCAAACATTGGTGTTACGTTGTTGTGGCAACAGCTTTTTGTTACGTCTAAAAGAGGAATCATAACAGACGGATTGGCGGAAGAAGCCAATTATCATAAACTAAAGTAAGAATGGTTTACCCGCAAGATATGCAGACCAAATATTGAGTTGGTCTGAGAGCTAATTTGCAAATATGCCGAATTGCTCGCGCGCTCACGTGTGTGTATGCGACCAAATATTGAGTTGGTCTGAGAGCTAATTTGCAAATATGCCGAATTGCTCGTGCGCTCACGTGTGTGTATGCGTGCGATCTACAAAATAACTATTACCGATATTGCAAGAGAACAATTACTGTCAGTATTATCTACAATTCGGGTTATAAAGGTTCTTGTCGGGTTATATAAAAGGGAATACGAGCTTCATGACCAGTTACAAGGTCAATTTCATTCAAACCTCTCTGGGCTCATTTTTTTCATATTTTTGGAGCGGAGCTGTTTGCTACTTTCAATACGAGTCTTTTCTGAGCAGCCGTCATTAGGTACGGGACCCATCTTGCACATAGCGTTTGTTTGGTTGCTTTTTTTATTGCTTCAATTGATTTTTCAGTATATTAAAAACTGCTGACGAATTAGTTTCTGTCTTGACAAAAAATATCCACTGTGTCTAGAGCATCTTCAATAATTGCCTCTTTTCACAGCAGCTACTTCCAGCTCACCGACTGTAGACTGCAGTCGTCCAGAACGTATCTTCTATTGAACCGTGATAAAACCGCCTCAAATTTGTAGAATTTAACAAATAATTGCATAGCTAAACTTCAACCAAGTTTGCATTGGTATATGTTGGATAATATCCTAAGATCGACTAAGATTTGCACCATGTTTTTCTCAGTAACATAATCGTTCTCCTTCCTTGACATTTTCAGGTTGCTGTTATTTACATTTTACATAACACCCTAACCCAACCCATATATATATATATATATATATATATATATATATATATATATATATATATATATATATATATATATATATATATATATATATATATATATATATATTTGTGTGTGTGCATGCAGGTATCTGGCATGTTACATGTGCAGCGAAATTATTGTTTTAAGACATTTATCTATCACTAATAAATCGTTTGCAACAACCCAGTGTGTGTGTGTGTGTGTGTGTGTGTGTGTGTGTGCGAGCGTGTGTGTTACTGCATACTATGCTGCAGGTATATTCCTGGGCTGCATCCGAAACAGAGAGCTTGTTTTTGAAAAAAAAAAAAGGGCTGGAAAAAGAAAATTTATTCAAAATGTTGTTAATACATTTGCTCAGCTTTATAAATATAATTGGTGTAGGGAAGAGAGTGATGGCCAACAGGTCATTCAATTTTGTAACCAGTTACTGTTTAAATACTCAAAGCGTCAACGGTTAACCGAGTCATCGTTACAGCCATGTTTCTTGTACTTGTTCTTCAAGTGTCAAATTAACATTCAAAACACCATGCCTGAGGCATAAAGACTTACTTCTCAATAAAAAATATTTTAAAATGGTGTCATTCTTGCAACAGAGAGATTCTTCAAACCTTTCTTGGTACCACACCACCCACTCTGACCATTACCCCATACACCGGTGAGTGTGTATAGTATGATTCCTAGAAATCATATATACTGTTACGAATACCTGAATAAATAATATGTATTTGGAAGAGGATGAATTATAGATTGTTTGCACAACTTATAACCATCAAATAAATAAATAAATAAATAAATAAATAAATAAATAAATAAATAAATAAATAAATAAATAAATACTTTAGTGAAGTTTATTTTTACCCGTCTCTAGAAATATTTGTATCTTTATGAATATTAGTACTATATGGATTATAAGAAATCTTTCTATATTAATTCACTTTTTGTGTCAGATAATTTCGGATAATTCACACGAATGATATACTGTATGGTAGACGTCCTTTGTAATAGCTATGATGCTTTGAAGAAAGTTGTGGTTGAATACGGCTCGATACGCAGTCTGGAGTGTAACATCTTTTATAGTGATGTCTAGCACTGGAGCATCATTCCGCAGACACGTATCTCACTAAGTAATAATATCCTGACACCAGGCCGACCAGTCATAATAACACTAACCTCTTTATTAAAACTGAGTGACAAGCGAAGCAACTGCTAGTACCATTTTTATATCTTTGGTATGACTTTGCTGGGGTTCAAACCCGTAACCTCCCGCATCCGAGGTGAACGCTCTAACAACTTAAGTCACCGGATCAGTCCTTTCTGTTCACCATGGCTCACACTTTTATTTTGTTGTATGGGTCAGTGGCCTAAATTTCTCAATAAAGCATTCTTCCTCTTCGGTGGATTTTGGAAATGGAAACCAAATATTTGATCCTCCCCAAGTGCAATTTTTTTTTGGCAAAGCTAATTCTTCTGTAAATAAGGCAAAACTCAAGGCAAATTGAAATTAACTTGCGCAGCAGCTCTAGCAACCAATCTGCAACTGCTGATGGTTTCAACTAATATATTTGTTCTGAAATGAAACTGACCTGTGTGCATTTATAATATTTTTGTAACATATACGATTACATAAAAATGATATACAGTTTATTTATAATGACTTACTGTGTCCTTGGTCGAAATTATCCAGAATCCTAGTCAGAATGTGGTTAATATATACACTGTACACAATTCCCATATTATTTACAGAAGCATGACTGTTCTTGAGACCCGCCATTGAATCACGCAATGTAATTCCATGCAGACCACTTTTCTGCTGGGACAACTTACCCCACTGCACCATGGTGCACGATGATCAGATGATCAAAATCTCGTTTGATCATACCAGAAAAAAGTCATACATACAATAAAGTTGTTCTCTTGTCCTCCACACATTTATGATACTAAACATTGTTATCATCATAAATTATGTCCTGCGCATGAAATACACCAGGCATAATTCCGTTACTGTGACATTCCAGTCTTATATATTATTCAATCCGCTAAAACTGTATAAAACGGGGACGAAAAAAAAATGTCGACGACCTCCAGCAGTGAGCGAGTATAACTCAAACACAGGTCGTGCTTCTTGATGGATTATAGAGAAGAAAATCGTTACACAAATGGCGGTCGACTGGTCTGCGTAAAGGTCAATACAATCCACTATAAAGATCGACACATGGTGTTGATCAGTGAAAAACAGGAAAACTGGTGGAGTAAATAATTACCTACTTATTTGCAAATCCTTGGATTAAGAGTTGTGTAAGGCCACAGTAGAATGGATATCTAGCTCTATAAAAATATGGCGGCTTCCGTTATAAATGAATCGATACAGACCGGCATAATTCGATCCTTCCTTGAGGGACGCAAGCTCCTCCTTCATAACAGTCGTTTTATACAGTAACTAGTCCAGCAGTGGAGCTGTGCAGATATATATATATATATATATATATATATATATATATATATATATATATATATATATATATATATATATATATATATATATATATATATATATATATATATATATATATATAGTGTGTGTATGTATGTATGTATGTATGTATGTATGTATGTATGTATGTATGTATGTATGTATGTATGTATGTATGTATGTATGTATGTATGTATGTATGTATGTATGTATGTATGTATGTATGTATGTACATGTGGCTGGCTGTCTGTGCTATCCGCACGAATAAATATTATTTAAACACAAATTATTCCAACTTTACAAACTGTTACAAAGTTTCTTTTAAAAAATTATTACTTTTAGTCCGTCTTTTTAGGCATCATGTCCCAAGGTTGCAAGTGAAACAAAATGGTTTTATTCCAGAAATTTATAAGCGATAGGATTAATTTAATCTAAATGACATTATAGAATCATATCTTCTTTACGGATAACAAATCAGAGTGGAATAATATTTTAAATTTTGAGTCCGTTTGCTACATCAAACTGCTTTGAAATGAAGACTTTATCAAATTATTACCGTACTCGATTCCATAAATTATTTTTGACGGTAATTTGTTTTCCTCAGTAATGTGAGAAATAGGAGAGGAAAAAAATAACATTATTTCTTGATACATGTCGGTTCGTTGCCTATATTGTGACTATGCCTTTTTCACCTCTGGAAGAAGCTGTGTGTACTCGTTGTGAAACAGTCTTTGGCTTTCTCGTTTTCTGTCCGTATGTATTTATCTTTCAAAAAATCGTGACACGTTTTGGTCTCACATTACCGGCAAATTTGGGATACATGTTTGCATATGCATAGATTCAATGTATAATGCTGTATGTGTGAATACTTTCAAGGAAATGATGGCCGTGATTTTAGTTATTTATTTCAGGAATGATCACTTAATATATTCTCATCCCAGACGTATTTTATCTGTTGTTTTTATGTGGACAAAATACACAACAAACTTATGATATATATATATATATATATATATATATATATATATATATATATATATATATATATATATATATATATATATATATATATATATATATATATATATATATATTGATAATGAACATATTCCAGGTTAAATGTTTGTCAGTAACCTACACTTTAGTTCGATAACGTCATTTACTAAAGAATTTGGTGTGGTGTATCTTTGGTGGCATCCACATCATCGCGATAAATAAACGCTCCAAAAGTTTGTATTACTTAAAATGGCATAACACTGTTACAATGTGTAGATTGCACATTGAAGAATGAAGAATGCCAGGATGATCTATCACATTATTTGGGTTAGTTCTTAAGGAGAATGTTCACTATATATTAAGTATATTGTATATAGCATATATCTCCTTTAATCAGTTAACTTTTACCTTTATGCCGCATTCTTTTTTGTTATTGTACACTTCACGATATAATAAGAAAATAAAGATCTCTCCGTAAGATACGGTGGTAATAAACATCTCTCTCTCTCTCTCTCTCTCTCTCTCTCTCTCTCTCTCTCTCTCTCTCTCTCTCTCTCTCTCTCTCTCTCTCTCTCTCTCTCTCTCTCTCTCTCATCATTGTTTTCATTATCACCTAAGGGTCATGCGTTGTCCTTAAACAGAGTATATCGTCAGAGTACCCCCTGATAATCATCTCTTTTGCCGGGAACTGCTAAAGGAATCACGGTACTAATTCAGTTCCCATAGTAAACCTATGCAAACACAATGATATTAAAAATTCGGTAACTTAAAATTTTTGAGTGTGCATGACCAAACCTATATTTATCAGCATAAATGAACCCTTGATGTCAGCTTCTGTGTAGAGGAAAGGAAATGAGCCGCGGCATTTTCTGGGCCTGCATGTGTTTTTGAAACATGTACTCTCAATCCCGCACCAAAGAGTCAGGTGCTAATTTTAGTAATGAGTGTTCCAATTTCAGGATTGTTAAAGGACTGAAATTCTATCAATAAAACAATGTCTTTATTTTTTCAGTTACAACTAGGAAAAGCTATAAAAAGATTCATTTTCCTAAAACATAACTTACATTATTAACCAATCCTGGCCACCCAAACCTATGTATACTGTATTTTATGTTCACCCTTATCCAGCTGGCTCGCATTTTTCCATGCCATTAATACAGTGCGTCCTATAGGCCCAGCTATATTTTATTCGAAAGAAGACTAATCGTTACTGCCATACGTCAGCAAATGATAAAAAAAATAAATATAACACAAATAAGAAAGAACAATATATGAAAACATATTAAACGAGGAGTGGTAACATTTGCGAAAAAATCCCCAAAAATATATATTTGATAGTTTAACACAGTACTGTTGGACCCTTCGTAGATGTACTGCACATTTATATCATCTACATCAAAGCAGACAAAGCCATTATTTATACATTTCTGTTTTGGTGTAATAAGTAATCTTAAATACAGAGAGCTACCATAAAATATTACCTTGGAAGAAGAACAGTCAACAAATTTTTCGCACTGTAAGTCACCCCTGGAAATATTTATGAGTCATGGTAGTCAGGTGGAATATTAATGCTAATGCCGGAGATGCACCATAAAGCATTAATTAGCCCGCATTCTGATTGTATAGAATTAAGATACCTACTCCCCCGTGTTTAACATCAGACCATGGTATTATGTCTCTCTTCAAGAAATCAAACCATGTTATTATGTCTCTCTTCTAATAGTCAGACCATGGTATTATGTCTCTCTTCAAGAAGTCAGACGATGTTATTATTTCTTTATTTCAGAAGTCAAACCATGGTATCATGTCTCTCTACAAGATGTCAGACCATGGTATTATGTCTCTCTACAAGATGTCAGACCATGGTATTATGTCTCTCTACAAGATGTCAGACCATGGTATTATGTCTCTCTTCAAGATACAGACCATGGTATTATGTCTCTCTACAAGATGCCAAACCATGGTATTATGTCTCTCTACAAGATGTCAGACCATGGTAATTATGTCTCTTTTCAAGATACAGACCATGGTATTATGTCTCTCTTCAAGATACAGACCATGGTATTATGTCTCTCTACAAGATGCCAAACCATGGTATTATGTCTCTCTACAAGATGTCAGACCATGGTATTATGTCTCTCTTCAAAACGTAATTGCCTTCAAATTATCAAGAGGAAGCAAAAGAATAAGAAATCGGTTTAAAAGAAAATTCGAATGATATAAAATATTGCGGAAAAAAATCAGATGCACTTAAATAAGAAAAGGTTGTCAAGTACAGGTACGATAGATGCGTGGATATAAGAGAAAAAGACATTGCTCGCAAGGCTTTTATTATTATTATTATTATTATTATTATTATTATTATTATTATTATTATTATTATTATTATTATTATTATTATTATTATTATTATTATTAAATGTGACTCTACTGTTGACTATTGTAATCTGTTTCATTTTCAGAGACTACAGTTACACGAGCACTGCAAAAAAATACACAATATGTTTTACTAGTTCCAGGCCACTAGGTGTGTGTGTGTGTGTGTGTGTGTGTGTGTGTGTGTGTGTGTGTGTGTGTGTGACTCAGAAATTACCTTTAGTGAGTTTAATTTATGTATGTTTTTCTTCATGTTTTAATGCCTGAAGTTTTGCAGTCTTGATATGTTCTGTGTACTGTGGCTGTTAAGTAATGTATTTTTACATTTGACTGTCAACAAACACAGTGAGTGTAAAGTATTAGTGCTTAACTTGTTCGATCAGACCAAACACCTTCTTTATCATCTTCATAATATACCAATTTAAATTATTTTTTTTTTACAACTTGTTATCCACTTTTGTGAAACTTCCTATTTGAGTTCTCAGTGCATTGTTTTATAGTCAAAGGACAGGCCATAAAGAAGACAGTGACGTCTACATAAACTGACGTGCTAATGAACTACATTCGAGATGTAGGCGATGAACTAATGGTTACGAAATTGTTAAAGCAAGGATGTACTGATATGGGCAAAAACACCTAGAATTCAGACAATTGTGAACAGGATAGATGAAGAGTCTATAAATGAAAGACGCTAGACTCTAGGCGAGACCCATATAAATGTAACTGAAAACCAATCGTATCTTAGCTATTTTTGCAAAGCTTAAAGGCAAATAAGGCAATGTTAGGGTCAGTATAGATACATACGATCACACTCCTTACTAGGATAGAATATGTCCTCTCTGTAAAAGTGAAATGGAAATGAAATGGAATATCACTCTGTTTTCGAGTGTAGAGCTTTAGAACAGCTTTGTAAACTGAATGTACATGAATATCTTGTTGTAAATCATACAGAGCACTAGTTTTTTTTTTTCTGCAGCACGACCCAAAATTAAAAGTACATTGAATTCAATATTTAAAATTTTAATTAATGCGCATAAGCATAGAAAGGTACCATATGATTAATTTCATGTAAATAATGACGAATAATAATGACATAGACCATTTTTTCTTTATGTAATTTACCATCTCTCTCTCTCTCTCTCTCTCTCTCTCTCTCTCTCTCTCTCTCTCTCTCTCTCTCTCTCTCTCTCTCTCTCTCTCTCTCTCTCTCACACACACACACACACACACACAATTTATCTACCCTGCAAAGCAGAAGCAAATATAAATTTTATTTTACGATCTTAAATATAGAAATGCAACACTAAGAATCTTGTAATGTAAACCCTGATAAATAATAATTGATATAATGATATAGTTCATTACATGTTTATGTATATTATTTATGTTCACTCACGTGCTTGACATTTGTTAATGTTAACTGTATTATTTAACTGGTCCAGTGACCTACATTTCTTCGATAAAAACATAAGAGTACTTACCCTGCACAAATAACCTATCAATTGCATTCTTAATTGCTTTTACTGAAAAAAAAAAGACCGTGCATATGGGATCTAAGGTGTTTTGTACTAATACACGAACTCTTTCATGTTTTTTTTTTTTGCACGCAGTTTGGGGACGCCAGACAGAAAATAAAGAAAGACAGCTTTTAATCGATGTACTTAATATGTGCTGTGTGTCTGTGCAAAATGTCAAACTGATATGGCAAATTATTTCAACCTTCGTTCAGATACAATAGAGTAATGACTTTATGAACGCATTGAGTGGGAATATATTAAATCATATACATAAAGAAATCTTTTTTCATTCTATTCTTTCTTTCTTTTGCTTAATGGCTTCAGATTCTTCGTTCAACATTGATAACATCTTTAATCGTTCCATCAAATGTGACAGCTTCATTACGTATTTGATATCAAGCATTGAAAGATATCAATCAGAACTAACTATACCTTTAGTTTCTAAAAGAAATATTATTCAATGGTATTTTTATTTTGACTCTCCTCACACGAAAATAACACGACCCGTTTACAGCGAAGCCTAGTTATCGTATTAAGATTTTCCCAGAAAGATAACAGATTTTGTGTATTAGAAATCCCTTCCCAAAAGGACAGTTACATACATACATACATACATACATACATACATACATACATACATACATACATACATACATACATACATACATACATACGTACGTACGTACGTACGTACGTACGTACGTACGTACGTGCGTGCGTGCGTGCGTGCGTGCGTGCGTGCGTGCGTGCGTGCGTGCGTGCGTACGTACGTACATACATACATACATACATACATACATACATACATACATACATACATACATACATACATACATACATACTCTCCACTCATGCTCTGTACATGTATGTGCAGTGCAGTCTCCGTAAGCTTATAAACGAACTACATCTCAATTAATTGCCTGTACATAATATGCAAGAAATGTTGTGTCCTGTAGTCTCACTTGAAGACATACAATAATGCAAAGTCAATATCTGACACGATTTGCTTGAATACTCGGCACAACTCAAAGGACTAGTTTAGTTCAGCCAAAAATATTACAAGAAAACTATCTGACCAATCAAATGGCTCAATTTGTTCATTTTGAGTAGTATTGCGTGGCTTCGATAACATTTGCTACTCAAAATGCAGATTATTGTTTGATGAAAGAATGGTTCCGTGAAAAACATTCTTTGTTTGCAACTTAAGAAATTTCGAAGTCGAACCTAATGTTTAACAGGTAGCGCGATATCGACAACCGTAAGCCGTGATTGGCAAGTTGAAAAAATAATACCTAAAGTGCAGATTTATGTTTAATGCAATGACTGTTTAACAGACGCCAATCAAATATGGCGAACTATACTGAGTAAAGACAATTTTGTGATTTTTCTTTCCCTGAAAATATGGTTAGTTTAAATTGTAATGTATTTTATTTACAAACGCTTTTAGTTCCAGCAATATATGCGTTCTAATATGAATAGTCATGGTCCTAATTTTGAATGAATAATTGTGGTCTACCTTTGGAATATTTATCTATTAGTTCTGGCAATATATGCAGTCTGATATAAATAGTAACGGTCTGCAGTTTTGGAATTGTTATCGATTAATTCTAGCAATTTATGCAGTCTGGTATAAATAATCATGTTCTTTAGTTCGGGAATAAAAAGTCGTGGTAGTTTAGGAATCGTTATCGATTAGTTCTGGCAATCTAAGCATTCTTGTATGAATAATCACGGTCTATAATGTTTGGAATGGTTATCGATTGCATCTGGCAATATATGTTGTCTGATATTAATATTCAGGATCTGTAATTTTGAAATAAATAATCATGGCTCGTATTTTTTATAAGAATAATCATGATCTGTAGTTTTGGCATGAATAGTTGTATTTTGGAATTGTTATCTGTTAGTTCTTTTAATCTAAGCAATTTAGCCACGGTCTTTACTTTTGGTATGAATACTCATGATCGGAAGTTTGGAATGAATATTCATGGTCTATTGTTTTGGTACAAATGATCATGGTCTTTAATTCCGGAATCGTTATCGAAAAAGATCATCTTATTAATGCAATTGTTTGATTGCAATACAATATATCTACATTGATGTAAATTATTAAATTCCTATTCCATGATTTTTTTCTACTGCTTTTAAAGTGACCCTGAAACAGAGAAAATACATTTTTAAAAAAATATGGACTTGAATAAAAACAAAATTAGGACAAATTCAAACCCTCAAAATTGAGATGGTCTAATTGAACCATAATTTTAAATCAGTTATTTTGTTTCTGATTATTTCAATGAAATGATCCTCAGATATCATATTCATGAAACCATCTTTGGGTGAAAAACTATCTTTAAAAATATTTAAGAAAAAACTATGAATAAAATTATCAAAGACACCGCTTCTCTTCAGTGTTCCATTCTAATTATTTCTTATATTTCGTATGCAAATCCTAGAAATAAAATTAGCAAAAATACCGCTCCCCTTCTGTCTCCTATTCTAATTGTTTATATTCTTTCATAAGCACAAACTATAAAAACAATTAACAAAAATACATCCCCTTCTGTGTCATATTCTATTTTTTTATCTTTCATATGCAATGTATTGTATTTGTTATTTTTCTTTATTTAATTATATTTTTAATAAAATCAAACATTTGAAAAATCAAGTGTTAAAAATTAATCAAATATTGCGCTGCATATTTTATGCTTCTGCTTTCTCTCTCAGTTATATATACAGTATGTTCTTTTTTTAATAAAAATGTAAACTTTAAACAGAACAAAAGTTGTGGTATGTTCTCGGATAGTAACTAACCTATGGAATCAAACTTGCCATGCACTTTAGGTCGAGAATATTCGATCACTGTGAATTGAAGTCCAGCGAAAAAATAAATGCGTTTCCTATTGAACTGGTTTTAAAATTAGGGTTTTTGTTAAGGAGGGTAAAAAGACCTGCAATGAGCAAGAGGGACTCCCAGACGACCGGAATCACACATATTTTTGGCTTAAAGGATTCTATTTTGGCTGTTTTCACAAGAAGTAATAAGTTCCTCTTCTATTTCAGTAGCTCTTTCCATGCACTTCTGCATCTGTATGATTTATGAATTTATTTTATATACGTTTAGTCATTTTGGAAAAATGCTAATTACTGTGTCCAATATTGAACATACGGACACCTTATCTGAAGAATACAATTCAATATTTATGTTATTCTTGTATAAAATATTTCGTTTCTATCTTAAGATATTTCAAGAATCCGTACATGTTAGTATTTGAAACGGATTCAGATCAGCATAGGTTGTAAACAACGATATTTTGAGATTTCATTTCTATTTTAACAAACGATATATCAACAGTTTCTGGGTGATTGATTTCCAATGAGATCGTGTTCGTACTTGATAGAGATGAAGAATCAAATTATAAAAATTCACTTGCCTCTAAAATACTTCGGTACAGTTGGTAAATCATCCTCATGTTGTGGCTGTTTCTTTCTCAAAACTCCCAGTTGGAGCTTTGTTTTGTCAGCGGCATCAAGAATTAAGAAGCCTTCGTCAAGAATTTTGGTTGGACTCACTAAAATGTTGTCATCTATTGCCAGAAATGAGCTCTTTGTTATAGGACTTTTTCCTTCTGGCAAATTATTTACAATAGTTTCGTCCGTTTCAAATTTACATTTATCTTCTTCGACATTGAGAATCATTTCAGCTTGAACTGAATTCATTTCTAAACTCTTCCAATTTAAACGTCCTTTACTTGAATTACAATAAATTCCAACTAATTCTGAAGGATCATTCGAGTCGGGCATCTCTTTCGTCTTAACGACACTTTCTCTGCAACAATTTTCACCTCTAGCTTGATTATAATCACCCCGAGAAAATACCGAAGATTCTTCCTTTATCGTTTTTTCACTCTGTATTTGTTTCTTTTCTCCATTCACAAGTTTATGTTTCGATGGCTGTGTGTCTTTGTTGTTATATAATATAGACACAGTTTTCCATTTTAACGGCGCAACCTTTTCAAAGTTTATTGTATTTTCTGTTTTTATAAGCGTGTTTTCGCTGTCAATATCTTTCGCGTTCAAGTCATCATTCTGAGCATCTGCAGTTATTCCGCTTAAAGGAAGCTTGCTAGCTTCAATTATCTTCACGCTGGAGTTATTTTCAGATACTTTGCTTGTATTGGTTTTCATAACCGATTGCAAGTTGGCGAAGGCTTGTGACTCTGACATTACTAATGTATAGTCATCATCACATTGCATTGAACTATTCACCATGGCTATAGTTTCGTTGGCATTACACCCAATTTCATCTTTGGAATGACAAGGACTAGCCGAGGGTGAAATTACGCATTTCTCACAGAAATCTATTTCTTCATTAAATTGTAAATCTAGTTGACATTTCTTGTCAATTTTATCCATCTCGTCAGGTTCATTTTCAAAAAACTCAGGTTCACTTTTTTCGGTTTTCATTCCAAATGTCATACACTCTTCTTTCCCATTCATGATTTCAAGGTCAAATTTTTTAACATCAGTAGATCCTTTATCGAAGTCCAGCGACGTATCTTCGTTGCTTGACAAGTTAGATTGTGAAGCTGATTGGAAAGTGACTGACTGCACAATTTTTGCAAGAAATGCCTCGTCTACCTTAGCAACATGATATCCATCTGGATTCCCAGTTGTTTTGCACATGGCACTATTGCTGGAAATAGACCTGTGCTGATCCCAGATACTATCCTCCGCTGCACTTTCGAAATCACTAGATTCGCTTGATTCTGACGAGTACGGGCCCCGTGAGTCAGACGTATCACTGAAAGACACGCTCGAAAGATCGTCAGTATCCACGTAAGATTTAGTCCATATATTCGAAATATTGTCTTCAATTGCACTTTCAAAATCGCTCGAGTTTTCAACTTCCAATGACGAACTTGACAAACTACTGAACCAACGATTGTCCCCCAAAAACGTTTCTGATTCATCGCAATCGGAAAGTATTACCTCTGTGGGAGTACCATCATGACTTCGCTCTGCAGTGACAATCGACCTAATGTCGAAGACGGATCTATCCGGATTTGAAGTGTCTGCTAACAAATTGGCTGTCGTTTGGTGATTGTCTGGTTGACAAACTGAACATCCACCCTTTGTTTTGTCTAGCGAAAGTTCCATGTCCGGGGACAAATCTACTGTATTATCAACTTCGTTTCCAGAAATTCCCTCAAAGTCACTGATTACCTCTAACACTAGAGATCTCTTCTTACGTGTCCTTTGGGACTTTTTGTATACATTCCTAGCGTCTACATCCTCTTCTTGAAGTTCCTCAATCTCGATTGTATTATCAATCTGCTCCGTGCCGAAGTTTACATCTATTTCAGGTTTTTCTATAAGTATGCAAGAGTTTGACATGGTCTGTTCGAAATAGTCATTCATGTGGTCTGAATTGTTCGCCTCATGCACGTACATAGAGCCACAATTATTCTCAAACATATTCTCTTCTGGTGAGTGACTGCAATTATGAGGCGAGGTGCTGCTTGAACTTTCGCTACCAGTGGAATACACCTTAATAGTTTGCACGTCTAATTGATGTACGGTTACTGCTCTTTCTTCTGGTTGTGATTCATTGGTGTTCAATCTTTCATCAAAAAACCTACCTGATGCACAATTTGCCTTGATATATGAAATGTTCCCACCTTCCGTCTCCCGGGAAGTGTTATGTCCCTTAGCGTTGACAGCATGACGATCTGTACCAAAGGAATGTATACTGATAATATCTGTGCCTTCCAAACCAAGTGCCTGACATGGATATTTGTGATTAGTGCTTAAGTTATCCTCGTTATGATATTCTTGGTCGAAATAATTACTTTGTGCAAGGGAATGGGTATTCAGTGGATCGGCTATAGTTCTATACTTATCACAGTTTACTTCCATTGAGCCTTCATTTACTTGGCCAAGATATATCTGGGAACAATATAATCCATCATCAACATTGCTGCTCGTTTGCATATCATCACCCATTTCAATCTCTGCAGTTTTCAGTGATTTGGATAAAGGATGGATTCCTTCTTCTGAGAATGATTGCTTATCTCCTTCAAAAGTGTTATTTTTATCATCATATCGCATCGAATCATTCTTTCTATTGCTATTCCTTGCTTCATCCTCTGAGCTAGAAGACGACTTTTCTGATTGGTGCATGTCCGTTGCTTCTTTTGCTAGCTCAATACAAAGTCTGTCATTGAATATTTGCGATATTCCTTCAGAACTCCTCCTGATTACTCCAGGCATGAAACGGAATTTTTGTGGAACGGTATCTTTTTCGGTGTCACCATTTTTATTGTCATCGTCTATATCAGATGACTGATTTTCGATTACCTGCTTATCACGCGTTTCACTCTTATGCTCAATATCACGTGACACACTACTCACGTCCTCACTTCCGTCTTTGTCAGAATCATCCTTTCTTGTACCCGCAAAACCTGTCGTTGTCTCGAGAACGAGTCCCTTCAATGAAGCTGAAAACTTTATGGTTACGATCACAGTGTCTGACGGACTTTCCGGTTCCTGAAAATAACTCAAATCATCGCTATCCAAAATGTTATTATCGCTTGCTGTGTCGTAAACACGAACCAATGGCTTGGATATCATATTGTCGAGAACTGGTGTACTAGAATGACAACTATCAAATATTAGGGTATGTTCTGTCTCTTTCTCCAGCTTCAAAGAAGAATAGTCATTGCAAGTTTTACACATCTCTACCACATCTGCCGAATCTTTGCTGGTGCATTTTCCTGCACTTTCCATGCATGTTGTGTCTGTATTCTCTTGAAAAAGAAATTCCTCTGTAGAGCTTACAGAATTCAGGTGAGCAACTGATGTTTTATAATTTGGATTTATACTTTCTGCGTCGGATCCGCTCAAATTTGATTGCCGATCTACTTCAGCCGTACCTAAATCTTCTGAAAGAAGCTCTTCTTCAGTCATGCCTAAATCTTCACAAGCTTCCTCGCCAGTAGAAACGCGTTCTTTAGTATCTTTAATATGATGTTCGAGAGTCACTCCAGGAATTAAGTCCTTATTTAAGCATACCCCTTGAGCAGACGATAAATTGTCAGCGGATGAATCAACTTGAAATTCTTCTAGCATTTCGTCCTCCTTATTCTTGTTGGTGCTGGCACCAATATCAACTGATTTCTTTAATAATGTGTTTGATTCCTGCACTTGAGTATGTCTTACTTGGTTTGTTCTTAATTTATTTGCATTAATATCCGTCTGAAAAACGGGTTCATTTTGTGAGAATTCCTCCTTTCCTTGACAGCTGGTGGGTATTGAAACATCATACACGTTTGATTCAGTTCCAAGAAATGTGGATACAAAATTGTTCCTGTTTGATACGGCGGAATTTTCTTGCAGAAAATCGGCTCTAGGTATGGGTTTTCCTTCTGATCTCTCGTCCACTGATAAGGTATCAAGATACAACTTTTCGGAATTTGACTTTGCACTTGCAGAAAGAATATCCGATCCCAAAGAATCAGTCCGTAGAATAGCTTCATCTATCAAAGACCCTGTCTTATTTTCATCCAAAGATGCAGCCATCTTATGACAATTATCATCAAACGCACACTAACCAGTGTTGTCAAGTTGTCTTTCTCTTTTCGCCGTCGACTCTATTATATTTTACTCCACTTTACTTTTTCAATTATTGAGCCAAAAGTCAATCAATATTTAGCGAAGTCACAAGTTTACTATTACATCCATTACGTTATTTATACGTATATTTAGCATACAGGTTTTTCACTTTTGATAATCCATAGAATAAGAAAATTCGGACTATGAAAAGCAACGTTCTTCATTAGTGGCAACAAATTGTGCCGGTTTATAGATCCTGCATTGATGATCACCTTTTCATAAACCCAGTTTCTCTGTTATTCCAACTAAACCGAAATGGTAGATTCCAATTAAAAAGTACCGAGGTTGGAGAAACTTAACAAAGTCAAAAGTATTGTCTCACTTAAAGTCCTTTATTTTGGAAGCTTCATGAAAACATTCACCATGGCAATTAGTATTTCTTCATTATTACTGCTACATGAACAACACGCGGAAACCGGTTTCAATGAATACTTCTTAACCAATGACGCACCTATACTAATTCAACTGACTCAACACTTGAGTCGTGTATTACATGGACTGGTCATTTTAATGACCACTCCCTCTCCTCTTTGCCAAGTCCTATATACGACTTTGATGAATAAGGTGAATCTGTAGAAACAGCCGTAAGATACGAAAGCGCTCGTTTGTTGACAGGCACTTTATTTCGTGTCTCAGAGCATTAGAGCACCTGCAAACTACTGCGATTGCTTTTATGTGTTTACCGGTATTTTATTGCAAGATATATTTAAAATGTTTGTGCAGCACTCTGGTTTAAATTTGCTTCTTTTGAGCAATTTCTGTTTGCAGAATTATAAAGTGTGGAAGGCTATAGTTGCTACCCAGAACTTTATGCCTGACTATTTCAGAAGCATGGCAGGCTAAAGTATTTTTGGCGCCCTGGGCTAATTATGACTTTGATGCCACCTCATAGACGAAGAAATTCACTTCGTAAATTGGCCTCTGGCAAATTTTTTAACGTAAGATTATGGTGTGACTTTTACAGCTATTATTGTTTTCTAATTAAAGATATGGATGTATTTGTGAACTAGATGTTTCATGCTTGTGTTGTTCTTGAAAAAGATGCCAGGCATGTACGCCTTCCAGTTACTCTGCAGTATCTTATAGTGAAATACCAATAGTTGGCTAGGAAGATGAACTAGCTTCACATATCAGTAAACACGAGTTTGGAGCAAGTATAATATCTCAAAAAACGGCTTGGATGACAGCTTCTTTAGTACACACTGTTTTGCAGAACTGTCATCTAGGAAAAGGGCTTGTGTTTGTACTACGAACATCACATGGTGTTAAAAATGACATTCGGACATGAAAAGTGCAGGTATAAATTTGGGTTTGGGGTGCATAAACTTCTGCTATGAACTGCCACTGACTTCTCTGGTCAAGTGGATAATATGTGCATGCTTTGTTTAAATATGGGTATCTTAAAAATATGGACCTTCTTGACCTCACTTGTGTATTTGATTTTTTTAAATGATTTTTGTACTGTGTCTTTGATTGTGGCATTACATTTTACATACAAACTGGCCCATGCCCCCATAATTTGGCGCCCCTTAAAAAGTCTGGCGCGAACTAGACGACGGCATAGTTAGTTTAAATCGTAGGCTGGCCCCGTTCTGAAGTGCCGTTTTCTAAATATAACGTATGCTAAAACATATGGAATAACAACAGTGCATTTATTCATACTTTGACTGATGTGAATGTATCTCTGCAGCTATTTAGACACACCGCTGTGCTACGAAAGAAAAATGTAGGAGCTTTTCAACTTTAGTCGGGAGAGAAGATCAGTTGTCAGCATTAGAATCGAAGTTTGCTAGTCTCCATTTCGAAAGTGACAGCAGACCCCATAAACAAAGAAATATGTCGACTGTAGGCTTTACTTATATGAAATTTAGTAAGTGTCTATATGACGTTTTCAACTATGTTTATTAAATATGCATACGACTGCATGACTGCTCTCGCTCTCTCTCTCTCTCTCTCTCTCTCTCTCTCTCTCTCTCTCTCTCTCTCTCATATACACACACAACGCGCGCGCACACACAAACACATATATAATAAGAGATAAATACCTAGATCTCGATGTTTCAGACACCAAAAAGATCTTGAAAGTAAAGAAAAGATATACATGTATATAAACATACGACTGCATGACTGCCTCCTCTCTCTCTCTCTCTCTCTCTCTCTCTCTCTCTCTCTCTCTCTCTCTCTCTCTCTCTCTCTCTCTCTCTCTCTCTGACAAACACATACACAAACAGAAAAAGAGATAAATACCTAGATCTCGATGTTTCAGACACCAACAAGCTGTTGAAAGTAAAGAAAAGGTATACATGTATACAAATATACGACTGCTTGACTGCCTCTACACACACTCTCTTACACACACACACACACACACACACACACACAGAATAAGAGATAAATACATAGATCTCGATGTTTCAGACACCAAAAAGATGTTGAAAGTAAATAAAAGGTATACATTTCTATAAACATGCTTTTTAATTTTTGATGTATACGGTTTAACGGCACATCAGAACAATCGTGGTGCTAAGAAAGTATAACCACACTTGATTTGTGTAATACTAACGGAGTTTACGCGGTAATAATATTCATGTGCAAAATATACGACACGCACATTCCGCGATACTTCATATCAAACCATTCAAAAACACTATACCTAGCCGTTGTATCCAAATTTTAAAGAGCTGCGATATGTAAACTAAAAATGTCGCTGTGGTTAAATCTGCCGAGATATACAAGGAGGTGGGGAATTTTCAGACATTACAATAGACGAGAGTGATTTAACGAGATAAACTACTGGCCTAAGGGAAATAAGTGCAGAGCAACAAGCACTGAGACCCCATTCATTTAATTAACTTTTATTTTGTCCTCTGGGGGACAGAAAGGTGTTGTCTACATATTTCAGCTGATATAAATAGTGAAGGATATGACTTCATAAACGGTCTACAGCAACATATAACATATTGTCCTTGCTCGCTAAGAGTTGAAAATGCAAACAATATAGAACCTGATCTGCCGTCCTAGATCAGAATATATGCTATTTGTTTGACTGAGAACTCCTGTCAAACGTCATAGACCCAGATCTGCCTGTGCATTACTCTTGGTCTGTGCAGCTTTACAATCAAATTCGACATATAATGGAGTGCGTACTGTAATACTAAATGCAACAGGGCGTAGATGTTATATATACCTTCTGCGTTTAGAGTGTGATTCCAAACGGTACAGGTGGAATTAAATCAAGAAGATGAAAGAAGAGAAACGAAAACTAAAAGCAAGTTATCGGTGAGGCTAACGATATGTATGACCAAGAAGCGTTATCAAAATTGCTCCTTCCTCCATGAAAAATAAATCTTAGCAACTTCAAATGTTGTGAAACTGAAGTATATGAGTTTGAAACATTATGGAAGGTGTACAATTACATTTAAAACGCCTATTCCTACACCCACCCTACAAAAAAGAAAGTAAGACAGATAAACACGAAGTTATGACATATTTGCCTAAGTGAGGCAGTAGGGGATGTTTAATATCAATTTGCTTAAGTCTTTGAATATTTCTTTTCAGTTGAATAGGTAAACTATTAATAATAAAACAACCTATCGTTGGAAATTGATATCCTTAAAATTGAATGAAACGGAAGTGTAAATAGAAATAAAGTTTGTTTTTTTTTTACAAAAAAAAACAACAAATTAATGCGTTTAACGATGAGGAGAACATAAAATTGTATCAGTTTTAATAGCAGAAATCATTACGAGATAATATTCCTATTGGTACATGGAGTTTGCCAAGAGAAGGGTAATGTCCTAAGTCTAATTGGTAAATAGTACTACCGGGTCCGTATAGAGCTTGGCAAGAGAAAGGGGTAAGGCCATCATTCTAATTGGTTCACAGTAATGCCGAGTCAGTACAGAGCTTGATAGGTGCCGGATCAGTATAAAGTTTGCCCAGAGAAGGGATAAGGCTTAAAATTCTAATTGTTACCTGATAATGCCGTATCAGTACATAACTTGACAGGTGACGTTCAATATAGAGATTGCCAAGAGAAGGGGTAAGGCCATCATTCTAATTGTTACATGGTTATGCCGGGTAAGTATAGAGCTTGACAGTTGCCGAGTCAGTATACTGCTTGTCAAAAGAACGGGTAAGGCCTCCTTTACTCTAATTAATATATGGTAATGCCGTGTCAGTACAGAGCTTGACAGGTGGTAGGTAGAGCTTGCCAAGAAAAGGGGTAAGGCCATCATTCTAATTGTTACATGGTAATGCCGTGTCAATATAGAGCTTGAAAGGTGCCGAGTCAGTATAGAGCTTGCCAAGAGAAGATGGTAAGGCCATCATTCTGATTGTTACATGTTAATAGTGTGCCAGTACAGAGCTTGACAGAAGAAGGTGTAAGGCCTTCTTTCTAATTGTTACATGGTACTGCTGTGTCAATACAGAGCTTAACAGGAGAATGGGTAACGCTTTCTTTCTAATTATTAAATGGTACTGCCTTATCAGTACGGGGCTTGACACGAGAAGGGGTAGGCCGTTTTTGTTAAATGGTACTGCTGAGTCAATACAAAGCTTGACAGCAGATGGGGTAAGACTTTCATTTTAATTGGTAATTGGTACTGCCGAGTCAATACAAAGCTTGACAGGATAAGGGGTAGGCCATCATTCTTATTGTTATATGGAATCAGTACACAATTAATAAAATCCGGTTCAGTACCCACGAATGTAGTCCCAGTCTATTTTTAGATCACTTTTTCCGGTCTAAATTTGGTGGTGATACTAGAGTTAGATTTTGGCATTCTTGGTAAGGATTTAAAGGCAATTGATTATTCTTTAAAATGTGAGCTTATGGTGTGGTTGTCTGTGTGTATTTCGGCGACAGTGCACATTGAGTTATAAGGTCATGGTGATGATCCGGAAGTGAAATCTGTGTTCCGTTGCCTGGTGTTTTGTTTACAATTCAGCCTCTCAAAAAAATGCAGGTCAACCTTTGACAAGAATTAAACCGTAAAGTCATCTTTGAAGGTATTTTAGATTAACATATGATTTGTATTGATTGTCACACAGTGGAAAGTTCAGTAGTGAGGAACAAATGTAGAGAACATATAGTAAAATTAATTGTGTACTATGGCCTGTCAGTAAAAACTTGAAACTGATATAAATTTTTTATTATTAATGACATATACATGAAATTTTAATATGTTATGTATAATGACTTTAAAAATATAAAAATGAAATTAGAAGTAAAAAAATAATTTTAATTTTAAAAATTTAAATGAAATTTAAAAAAACAATTAAAAAATAAAAAATTTCCACCAAGTATACACATATATAATATTTTTTGGGAATGATATTAAATGATATCAGCATATATATACTCCTACACCATATACAAGCTCAAATAATAGATATTTGTCAAATTTGATCTAAGAAAATATCTTTATTAGTCAAAATGACACCCTCATTTAAAATACATGAAGACAAAATTCTACTTTGCTTTGTACCTTTAGGTCATTGAAACTATTTATTTGGGGTTCAAACAGTTAATTTATGTGTTTATGATGGGGTGACTTCCTGAGTAACACATATCTGCTTGTATAGCTATCAGTAATTGTTTATAACCATAGTTATAGGGTATTTAGTGAGAGGACAGAGATGAAGACTTTATACTAGAACCTGTTCAAGTTCTCTACAAAATCATATTAAGCTGTCAGAGAATGAAATACAGGTCAGAGGGGTAAAATATACTTTACCCAGGTATATTTACCATTGCATGTAAGAAAACAGCAAAATGATGTAAGTTGAACACAGAATGCATTCCATTTTATTGTTTAGTTTCTTTAAGATGTTGATTGATGTAGTGCGACATTGTAGCCCAGATGATATTATGGGAATTCTCATGATCCATTTTGCTTTATGCATCATTAATGGCTAATAATATTTGTTATCTGACACTTTAAAGATTACATAAGTAATATTCAAACAGATTATTTGAATTTAACTTTCTACAACTGATCCTAACATGGTTACATAGCTGACATGAACAAATATGCATATATTTTGTAATGTTTGGAATCAAAAGTTGACATTGTTAGGCTGACATGGTACCTATAGTGAATCTGTAAGGCTCAGTTTTGACTGTGTGCACTTAAAATATCCCAAGATGTTATTTTCATCATGAATATGCCTCTGTATGGTAACACATTTCAATTTAGTACTTTGACAGAGGGCGGTATTGCAGCATCAGCTGATATTTGATTCCATTGAATCATTGAATCATTGAACTTAATAACTTGGTAACCAAGACTCTTAAAAATAGACTAAAAATGTTCAGACAGATTATTTGAATCATGTTTGCACATGTGATTTTAACAAGTACATTGCATATGTCCCACACATGCAAATATCCATCCTTGTTTACAAGTTTTCGGGATGAAAATTTCACATTTAGTTGATGATATAGGATTTATTGGTACCTATAGTTGATCTGTGTGGCTACATTTTGCTATATTCACTCACAATATCTAAAATTGTTTTTCCTTCATGAATAGGATTGCATATAGTAATAAATTTTAATTTGGTACATTGTCATTTGACTTTCCACTATACTGGTATGTATCAATGTTTGCACCAATGATCAAACCTCACCGCTCCAACATTGCCTTAAACTTTATGATACATACTCTACCTGATTAGTTATTTAACCTGTAAATGGCTAAATATGCTTGTAGAAACTTCATCTATTTTTAGGATGCATTTGTCACTTTAATACATGCCCATTGCTTCACATCTTTGAGTGTCACTCTATCAAGTTTACCTTTTTTAACCGTATTTGCAACCTGAATGTTATTTTGAAATCACCATATTTAACACATTTTAACTTCATTTTCCTACATCTTCCTTTTTTTAGAATTAAGTGAAACATGTTATATATTTTCAGGTCTAGTCTGGTTTTTGGAACAAAGTATTAGAGTTGGATCAATTTGGAAGCTCTCCAGTAGTCCAATGGTGATAGCAAGGTCTCATAAGGACATGTGCAGTATGCTGCTAAAAAGTGACCAAGATGAGTTCATATCAGTACACTGATATACAGCATCTCAAAGACATGGCTTAGATCTTCATGAGAGAGATTCACATCTTTTTTCAGTAAGGTGAAACTGTATTTTCATATTGCATTGTTGACTTTTGTAGTTATCGGCATTAAAATGGAATGCATATTTGCTATAAAACATGGTAGTGGTCCCATCAAAACTTTAAATTTGAGTGGGATATTAGTTATACAAACAACTGTCCAAGTACCTGAAACAACAAATGTGGAACATAGTATCTGTCATTGTTTCTTTAGTATGTACACCTATATGCATCTGGATAGGCATATTGCAAATTTGCTGTCAAAATCACTGTGAGCTATCATGCTTCAGTACCCCTGGGATTAATATTATCAGTTGTACAGACCTAAACTACCATTTGTTTTAAAGACCATTCATTAGTCAACATTGTTGCCTTAAATTTGTCAAACTGAATGTCATAACTTGTATGAAAATTTATTTTTTGTAAAATAAAAATTTTAAAATTTATATATTTTTTAAAATTTTCATTAAAATTTAATATATCAATATTTTTTAATTTCAAGACTATTTTCAGACAGGCCTTATCAAGTATTACAATTCGGTTTTACTGCATTGAAAAATTCCTATAATTAAGGAAGATATAGCAAATTTAGTTTTGGTTTCTTAAGAACAATTGGACCTAAAATTGCACCCTATAGAACACCAGCACTACACACTTTCTGACAGCTGTCAAATGTCTTGCTTGCAAGGAAATTTCAAAAGACTTTATGTATGAAGTTGAAACAGTAGTGGCATGCAAAATAAAATGCAAATATAAAAGTTTGACAAAAACATTGACCCTTTCAGGAATCAGTACACAATTAATAAAATCCGGTTCAGTACCCACGAATGTAGTCCCAGTCTATTTTTAGATCACTTTTTCCGGTTTAAATTTGGTGGTGATACTAGAGTTAGATTTTGGCATTCTTGGTAAGGATTTAAGGCAATTGATTATTCTTTAAAATGTGAGCTTATGGTGTAGTTGTCTGTGTGTATTTCGGCGACAGTGCACATTGAGTTATAAGGTCATGGTGATGATCCGGAAGTGAAATCTGTGTTCCGTTGCCTGGTGTTTTGTTTACAATTCAGCCTCTCAAAAAAAATGCAGGTCAACCCTTGACAAGAATTAAACCGTAAAGTCAAATTTGAAGGTATTTTAGATTAACATATGATTTGTATTGATTGTCACACAGTGGAAAGTTCAGTACTGAGGAACAAATGTAGAGAACATATAATAAAATTAATTGTGTACTATGGCCATATGGTACTGCCGGGTCAGTACAGAGCTTGACTGGAGAAGGGGTAGGCCGTCATTCTAATTGTTACATGGTTCTGCTGAGTCAGTACATAGCTTGACGGGAGAGGGGTAAACCATCATTCTAATTGTTAATTGGTACTGCTGTGTCAATAAAGAACTTGACAGGACAAGCTGTAGGCCGTTTTTCTGATTATTACATGGTACTACCGTGACAGCAGAGAACTTGATAGAAGAATGGGTAAGGTCATCATTCTAATTGTTACATGCTGCTATCGAGTCAGTACGGAGCTTGCCAAGAGAATGGGTATGCCATCATTATAAATGTTATATAGTACGATGTGTCAGTGCATATGTAGCTAAAAAAAAGAGGGTTAATATTTGGGTTATTATTTTTTGTTAAGATTCATTTGACAAATAATTTCTTTTCAATTACTAAATTAAATTAAATAATTTTCTTTTCAATTACTAAATTGAGCCAAAAATTAGAATATGGAATTGAGGCGTTTGACATGTGGATATTAATTTGCTTTTTCTTCTTTTCAAAACAATGTTTGGGTAATGTGCTTATTAGACGTAAACTGACAAGATATGATTTATTTACTTTGACGTAATAGGTTCATTATTATATAATGCATTGGGGGAGAGGGGCTAATTATATAGAGGCGTATGCACTACGGACAAAATTGGGGTTAATCGGTTAATCCTCTGGTTTGGCTCTGTGTGTGTGTGTGTGTGTGTGTGTGTGTGTGTGTGTGTGTGTGTGTGTGTGTGTGTGTGTGATTCATAGTACAATAGAGATGAGCAGACTAGAGTTCCGTAAAGGTACAGTCATGTAAATTTGATTCAATACTAATTGGGAAAATATAAATTTATGTCCATTATTTACATTCTGCTTGGAGGAGGGGGTCAGAGGGGGTCGTTGTTCTAAAGCACTCGTTTTTACTGAACACTGATATCTCACTATTATCACTATTATTGAGTTTAAGTCTCTGGCTCGGCCAATGTTGGTATGTGAGAAGGATTGCCGTAGCTTTCATTCGGTCTGTGGTTATTTACTGGGGTTTTCCGGTTTATCCTCTACCTGTTTAACTAGCGATCATGCATAGCCTGTTATGCACTGAAAAAAAAACTGCGTTAAACCCATAACATCCCACCAAGATTGAAAACTACAGCTTATCGGGCGGAATTTCCATGTAGTCACTATTGAGGAACTCCGTTACCCATCCACCCCTCCATTGCGATTTGCGAAAGACCCTCTTCACCCAAACACCATCAACAAAGTTGTCATTGTGATTTGTTATACATGTATATCTGATCACGGAATGCCTAAAACTACAGCGTTCCATTTCGTGCAGACGACTCTTTGTGACTGAATTCCCGTCCCCAAACAACAATTGATCAAAAAGTAATATATTTTAAAGGGTTTTATTTTCTTACCTGATTTTTCCGGCGTTGATGTTAACATCCTTGTCGGCTGTGTTATCGCCAGTAACATTTCGAATTTTGAGCCCTCTTCCGTTGTAATTGTCTTTCATTTAATTTCTTAACCACATTTTGACAAACTATCATTCATCATCCACGACTCTCCTGTTTATGGCTATAACTTTCTGATTCATTTCTTGCTTTGTCCTGACGTTTAAACAGATGACCCATTATATGGTGGTATTAAATTCAAATTTAAATTTCGCCTACACACGTCTATATCATTGTCACGGTGTATGATCACGAAGATCCTATAGCCAAGCATTCCCAACACAGGTGTGGTATGCGATAACCCCATCCTATGCACCATGTTGTGCTTTATAATATAGTGAAAACAACATAAAGAAAATGGACGTATATCTCTTTAACAAGTATAGAACCTTCTCTAAACACCAGATATGGGAATAAAATAAACCAGGTAAACATAATCTATCAAGTGCTCGACTGTCGTCAATCGTTGCAACGGTAGGTTAAACAACTAACTCATTTAAACCTGTTTTAGGAAAGGCATACTAGGTTTATGCCCCTTTATGACTATATATATATATATATATATATATATATATATATATATATATATATATATATATATATATATATATATATATATATATATATATATATATATATATATATAATTTTATTGTTACAATAACGGTGGCTATATATTGTATATACTTGACGGTTCAGCGGTTACAATTGAACCCGAAGGAAAGGTGACCGAATGTTACCTCCCTTTATTTTAATTCGGAAGGAAATGTGGTTCTGTCTACTATCCATTTGCAGTCGTCTTATGGGATACCCTCAAGGTTTATTGTCTGTTAAGTTTGAAATATCTCGGTTTTTTAAAAATTTTATAATTGAAAACCGCATTCATTTGTAGAAAGAATAAACAAAATAACTTTAAACAATTAAATTTTCAACTTCATCTTTACGTCAGTGTGCCACAAATAAAGGTTAAATTAATAATTGTTATCAATCTTCATGCATTACGTTAACGTAGTAGTGGATTTTCTTTTGAAGTGGCAGCAAGAATAATTTCTTTAGGAAAATGATTTCAAACTAGAATTCCCTTAGGATGAAATTGTGCAAATAGCTGTATGCCTTTGAAATAATTTACAACGGTGCATGCGCCCTGAAGGAGGTCTGCACATCTTTTTTTATACGTAATCAATTTGAGGTGTTGAGTCTTTCAATGCAGAGTGTAGTTTTACTATATTTTCTCATACCCTTCAAAAGTGTGCTGTTGCTGTTGTTGATATAGGCTTTAACTTCATTTATCAGCACATGATAGGCTTTACCTAGTGACCAGTATCAATAGTGAAGAAAGAACCTGGGAAAAACCCCTCAAAGATCCACCGACCCATGAGAAGCTACTGGCAAGCTTTGTCATATACCCACATTGGTAGAACCCAAGACTCGAACCCTCGCAGACAGAGGAGAGATGGCAGTGATTCGTAACAATGAGCGCTTTAGACCACTCGGGACCCTGGCGGCAATGGGAGTTTAAAGCTGACGGTTATGCGACGTGCTGTACATTTCTAATTTATGTCAGTTTAATATCGAATGTATGCCAGCATATAGCCCCCAGACAGAACTTGCATAATTCAGTCTCCCCAAACACAGTAATGTACAAAAACTGGAAATGAATGTAAAGAAATGCGAACAAATTAGAGTAATGAAGCAAATAAAATAATTTTTGTGCCGTTTGTTGTTTTTGTTGCTGTTGTTTTCTTTATAAATTTACGTTAATATGAAAATTTATGGACCTGGTGTAAAGTAACGGAACTTCAGCCTGAATATACAGTAAGGTATACCATATTATAATAACAAATATTCTTTTAAGAAAATGTAAATTCATAGAACTTAGCATGATAGTATTTCAGTGGCGTCACTGGGGGTGGGGTGTGCAAGGTGTGCGGAGGAGGTGACACCAAAATGACTGTCTAAAATATTTAACTTAAATAATTGAGAGGAAATGCAGTATTTAAAATATTTAGTTACAGTAAAATAAAAGTACGCAAGTGACACTGGTTCTGGATGACTGGCGCTGATATGTTGCATTCCTTGTACAGAGGGTTCTTTTACCTAATTTATTGTGAAAGAGCATTTTTCCCAGAGTCCAAAGGTTTGATAAATTTGGTAAAACCGATGCTATTGCATTGGATAGTGTTCTCAGTATTATGCGATCGATTTCAGAATGGCCGTAGACATTTTTGTTTTTATTTCCTTGTAATGGCCTATTGACACATTTAGCCAAAAACTGACCCATGAGAAGCTACTGGCATTGTATAATAGGCCTGTTTTCTGTATGGAATTTTATGAAGGAAGAAGACCAGGTTAAAGATTCTTTGCCGATGCACGGTCTTCACTTGGCTGGCTGCACCAACTCACCGATGGCATGACGTTTACAGTGTGTATTTATAGCTCTCTTTACACGTATAAAGAATCACCTGCAAGTATGAGACAATGCCAGATTCAGAGGATAGAAAAAAAAACGCCCACAGAACTAAGTACGGTATTGTGTGGATGGGTTTTCATGAGATAAGAAAGGCATGACACCAATATACAAGTGTTATATATATTATATTAACAAGTAATATAATATACTTATGACGTTGAACAGTGCGGTGGGAACGGGTGTCAAAATTTGGTGACTAGGTGTGACGAGGGCGGAAGGGGAGTTTGAAGAAATGTGATGTCGCAATAAATATGACTGGAATGCTTATTTCAAAAAAGATGTCAGAACAAAAAAGATTTTATGACCTGCATCCTTAGTCTATTTTTATCCGCAATAAATAACAAGTCTCTCGTGGATGATATATGACTTTTATTGATATTGTTATCACATATAAACTATTGGGTAATTGGTATACTATTAGAACACAATTTTCAAGTAAAAAAAAAAACATTGGAATTTCCTCTAAATTGTATTAAAACTAATTTATCATTGGAATTATGTTTCATTAAATTAGATTGAAAGTAATTTTCATTAATATATATGCAGATTAACTCTATGTATTAGAGCTACATTCTATTTTGAAAAAAAATCTTCCTTTACAGACAAGTACAAATCTTCTCTCCTGTATTAAACTTGTGTATGCTAACTCAACAAATACCACTTAGTGGCAAAAATATTCTTAACGTTCTGTCTGAACCGTTCCCGTGGCCTAGTGGTTAGAGCGTTCGCCTCGACCGAGTCATACTAAAGACTTTAAAAATATTTACTAACAGCTGCTTCGCTTGGCGCTCATTATTAAGAGGTTAGTGTTAGGAATGGTCGGTCTGGTGTCAGGATAATGTGACTGGGTGGGACATAATGCCACATGTCTGCGGCATGATGCCCCAGTGCTAGATATCATTATAAACTGTTATATTGCAGACATTGTAGAGATATGACTGTAAAAATGTTAAAGCTACGTTAAAAATCTAAATCGCACACACACACACACACACACACACACACACACACACACACACACGTTCTGTCTGACTTAGTAAGTTAGGAATCAACCAATATAAAGCTGATTAGGCAGATAAAACATATACGATTGCATCAAGATGGACAGGAAGCAGATAGAACAAATTCGCTTCTATCAGGATAGACTAGAGCTCTTTTGGTTTGTGACATGTGCAAGCGGTATCGGCATGATACCGACATGATACACATGGTACTCAATGGTCAGGGGTACATTGAACCAGTATAAACAATGCGCTGAGCCGCTTATATCTTTAGTTCGTTAGTCCTAGATTTAGCGACTCCGTTTATCTTCTTACAGGTGAGAATCGTTTGTGTTCGTAAAATTCTTAATGAATATATACCTTTAAAAGTGAAAGATTTCTGTGGTAATTTTCGTAGTTTGCAATATTCTTGTGAGTTCTCTTTTAATTTTAATATTATACTGTAATGAAATGTTTAATTGTTTTTAAGAAAAATATATTCATTTGTATTTTATTATGGTAGAATATTAAATTCGCTACCAACATGATGCTAAGATTTAATTGGGGAATAAATATTCTTTCAGTAATAAAGAATAATGATTAGGAATCTATTTCAAATCGGTATCCTAATTTGATTTCGTAAAATATATTTCTTTAAAATGATTGTTGCAATAATCGCAACTATTGAATTTTATGCTCTTTAAATTCAAGCGATATATAATTATTTGTAGTATATTAAAAATGCAGAAAATACACAAGTGTATGAAGTTGGTAAGCTCGAAGGAAAAGCATTCAATATATATTGTATGTATTTTTCAATACGAAGGTTTTAAAACATGTATCTCTTTGAATGTAGCATTCTATCTATATCAATAAAGCTCGTTTGTCCCAGAATCAGAAAGGCCTCGGTTATCTTTTTTACGTGTGACCGTGTATCTCTTGCACTGCCAAGTTTTCCCCGGATGCAGCTGTATCTATACCGTTATGCGTGACACCTTCTTAAGAGATCCTGAACTTTTTCTTCTTCTTCTTCTTCTTCTTCTTCTTCTTCTTCTTCTTCTTCTTCTTCTTCTTCTTCTTCTTCTTCTTCTTCTTCTTCTTCTTCATCATCATCATCTTCTTCTTCTTCTTCTTCTTCTTCTTCTTCTTCTTCTTCTTCTTCTTCTTCTTCTTCTTCTTCTTCTTCTTCTTCTTCTCTCTCTCTTTCTCTCTCTCTCTCTCTCTCTCTCTCTCTCTCTCTCTCTCTCTCTCTCTCTCTCTCTCTCTCTCTCTCTCTCTCTCTCTCTCTCTCTCTCAGCATGGACCGAGCCAAATCTTTAGTCATGAGTAATTCATTCTCATAGGAAGAAATTGGAAGAAGATTATGCTAAAAATTCATATCGTAATATATAACCTTTAACTGGTTTAAACTGTTGTTTTTTAATTATGTAATTCTTTTAATATAATGTAATGCACGCTTTAAATACAAAATGTGGATTTAATAAACTGCAGGCCTACTGGTGATTAAACTTAGATTTTACAAAAGTAAAAGAATAGACTAACAAGTTATCACCATCCTGGTAACAGTCCGACAAAATCAAAGACACGCGAGTTTAGCAAGTTGAAAAACGGTATATGGTCCGTAGTAAACGTTTAATTTTTTAAAATATTTTTCAAGTTTAAAGACAACCAATGTAATTAGTTGGGTAGCACCAAGGTTGGGCTCTGTGTTTGGCTGGGGCGCCGCAAATTAAATGGAATAAATATATCAAATATGAGCCTTTTCTTTCTTTCTAATGAAACGTTTTGCTGACACCAATGGAGTGCTAAGTTATAAACGGTCATACTAGTACAAACAGTCTTTGAAGCTTGGTGACAGTAAAAGAGCAGTCTAAAAAGACAGGATTAGGGAGAGAAGAACTTTGAGGATCGAGCCAGCGCACGAAAACAAAAAGATCACTTCTTAACATTTGGACAAAACAAGCACCATCAGATTCAAATAAAGTTTCTACTCGGGATAATTTAGAGTCCAATGAACAACCGATTGGTGTCTTGAATATCATTACTTCTGATACATTGCCTTCTATAAGACATTTGGCTACTCTAAGAAATGCCACTGTTCAATTACATTTGAAGTCCCAAACTGATATCATAAATTCTGACCTTGTTGGTTTGTATAATTAGCAGAAACAATGACTACTTTCAAATGAGCAGAACAAAGAAATAAAAGATAAACAAGAAAGAAAAACTGAGTTGGAAAGGAACTTAAGAGGAAGATTGATGATCAAAGAAGATCTTAGAAAGCAAGAGATTTAAAAAAAAATCAAAATTGAATACTTTCTTGGAACATAAAACTGAATATCAGGGCCAGATGTGGTCAACCAGAAATCGAAGAGGAACAACCATTGATTTTGCAAACTATATTGGATATCGCAATGCATGGTTCAGCTTCCCAAGCAAAAGTACAGAAGTGTCAAAACTTTAGATCAATTAACACAGCATTTAAAAAAGATGGCTTCAATACAAGTCGAAGTGGACTATACCTTTGTCTACTTCCAGAAGGTAAGCGTCATGTAACCACTGTCCAAGTAAAGTTAATTAGAGCGCAAAATGATTATCACACTAAACATTATGATGGCCAGTTTTGCGCAGCTACAATAAGGCATTTGGAAGAGCTGTCTTCTACACTTGGACCGGATGAGGTCTGATTTATCAGCCAGGATGATAAATATCGCGTCCCAATTGGTCTGGTCGCTACCAATTAGCAGAGTTCACTGCTAATTGACGTTGAGCATATAGTAAGCCTTCCTGACCATGACTGGGTAGTTGCTACCCGGCACAAGCTTATACCCTCGGTGTATGCCAGCATTGAGACTTATCACAGCGTTCTTGGAAACAGAGATGCTGTTGACTTTTCTGGCCCAACATTTTTCTGCCATCCGATCTGGAAAACACTCCACATCAACAACACTCAGCCATAAATTTGACTTTGAAAAGTTGTTTTGTCTGACAGGGTTCGATATCATAACCAGGGATGATACTAATAAATTGGTTAAGCCGATTCTCGTGTTTACTGTTGATGGTGGGTCGGATGAAAACCCATGGTATAAAAAGTCGTTAAGTTTGCCATCCACCATTTCCTGAAACTTGATCTTGACTGTCGTCGTTGCAACAAATGCTCTGGTACGGAGTGCTTTTAACAGAGTGGAGAGAAAGATGGTGCCACAGAGCAGGAAATTCAGTGGATTAATATTACCTCATAAAAACTATGGCAGCCATTTAGACGAACATACATTCAGTCACCCAAATGAACTAATCTGAAAGCAACGTATGATATGGCAAAGTTGAAAACCATTATTAATTTGAGATTGCATTTTTTATATTCCTTAGAACGAAACTGTAACGTGTAGAACCTTTAGGAGTACTTCTGTAATTTATCGGAAAGAAAATTGTGGACTTGTTCATTTTCGCTCAATTGTTAAATTATATATATATATATATATATATATATATATATATATATATATATATATATATATATATATATATATATATATATATATATATCCGGGATAATTCCTCTATAAAAAATAATAATTAAATAAAAGTACTGTTTTCGTGCAGTATTGGTCTTCAAATTTAAACTGAAATCTTTTTAAAAGGGGCATATTTAAAAATTCATAAATAGATATTTAAATATAACAAATGATTATAGTACAATTTAATTTCCAGTTTTGCTTTTTAGAATCCATTCAAGAATCTTTGCCCTTTTCTGATCAGGAGAAAATACTACGAGTAACGAAAGAGACATTAGCAACTTCGCGATTAATCCTTTTGTTCGGGACCCCGGGTAACCCAGTGGTTTAAAGCGTTCGTCTTTCCGGTCACAGCCATCTCACCTGTCTCTTTGTGGGTTCGAGTCTCAGATTCGGCCAATGTGGATTTGTGCAAAAGGTATGCAGTACCTTTCCGTGGGTCGGTGCTTCTTACCGGGCTTTTCTCAGGTTCTTTCTCAACCATTTATACTTTCTGCTACGTATCTTGCGCTGAGAATTGGCGAAAGAAACTCCAAAACAAAAAGTTGTTTTTAGAAAGGTAATAGAGCAAATAGAGTATTTAGATGGCAAGTATATTTTGAGGAGGAAGATCCCAGGAAAAGCCGCCACCCCCGAAGTAAGCTACTGGCAAGTTTTCTCACATTCCAACATTGGTCACGCCGAGGCTCATGCCGATAAAAGTGAGACGTCTGAGTGATCTGTAAAAGCGAGCGCTTTGTTCCATTCGGCCATCAGAGGTCCTCCATACTGTTTCTTTGCGTCTTTAATACTATGGCTCTGTAAACGATTATTTGGTGTACAAAGTGACCTTTGAAAAGTAAAAAAAATAATATATATTTTGTTTATATCATAAAAAACATATGGGAAGTTATTTGCTAAATCCTTGTCAGAATAAGCACTTTTAGCAACTTTCAGCTATTTGTGTGTTCGCATTTACTACATGATTTTGTTTTGGGTAGAAATAACTGAGGTGGTCAGAATGCCAAAAGTTAGAGAAGTTGGTGCTAAGTTCCATTGATACCTGCTGATAAACAATGCTTTAGGTATACATCTTGACCATCATATATCGCTGAGGCCTCATTCTATACATATGTAAAGTCATATTTGTCATACAACAATTGGATTCTTTGTCGTCTGCTGCATAGGATATCAGTAAAGGTGTAGCCAAAAAAGTATAGTCACTTTAATTTTTTTTCACGGGCTGGGAATAAAAGCGACTATCTCGTCATAGTGGTAATTTAAAACATCGAAAAGGTATTATGGTTCAATGGGCGACAGAAAGCTCTAATTTTCGTTGTTTATATTGATAACCTTCCTGTACGTAAAGTCTCCGATAGTCCGACTATATCAACCCGTTTATTTATACCCCCTACCGATTTCAAAATTTCAAGCCTTTAATGTAATAAGAAGTGTAAAGAACTTTGTCAAATCATTCATTGATTTATATTTTCCTACCTGACTATGAGTAGATTGGCCCTAATACCGACATCGTCGGCGTGTTTCACGCTTAACGGATGTTTTCAAAAAAAAGACGGACATGCCCGAGTTCCATTTCCAGTTCCAGGACAAGTTTATTTTCAGGAAATGGGTGTGTGCACAACTACAGAGGTACATACATATATCGTCTGCTTCCGATATTTATAATGTCAAATCAAGCAAAGGAAAAGAATGAAAACAACAAATTTACATTTCACGTGGATTTAACAAGCGGTTTAATTACTATGTTAATGTGTGTTGTTGTTGTTGTTGTTGTTGGGCTTAACGCCATTTTTCAGCACACGATAGGCTATTCATGGCGGCCAGTATTAATGGTGGAGGAAGAAACCGACCCACGAGAAGCTACTGGCAAGCTTTCTCACATATCCACATTAGCCGAATCCTAGACTCGAACGCACGCAGACAGAGGTGAGATGGCAGTGATCCTGTTAATGTGTGCGAAGGGATATAATTTCAAACTCTCAACGGTATGGCAATTTACGGAAATAAAAGGAAAGAAACTAAACCATAAGTTCGCAACATGGCGCCGTAGAAAGTACTTTAAGCATGAAAGGTGCAAAGGGATGTCAGTATTAGTGCTATTCTGGTCACAGTCAGGTAAGAAATTGTAAATCAATGATTCAATTGTCTTAGTTATGTGCACTTTTTATCACATTTAAACGTTTTAGTTATTGAAATGTTTTGGTTGTTTTAATACAAACAATCGGGATGTAGAGTCGGACTATTATATGTGGACATGAAAATGTCTATTAGACCGGATGGGGCTTGTATTGTTTTTCTATATATTATTATATGATTTGTTGGACTTCTAAATATTAGTACGTGATTTGCTAGACTTTCTCTCAATATTAATGCATTATTTACTGGACTTTATCTAAATTTTAATGCATTATTTACTGGACTTTATCTAAATTTTAATGCATTATTTACTGGACTTTATCTAAATATTAATACATGATTCAATGGACTTTATCTAAATATTAATTCATGATTTACTGGACTTTATCTAAATATTAATGCATGATTTACTGGACTTTATCTAAATATTAATGCATTATTTACTGGACTTTATCTAAATATTAATGCATTATTTACTGGACTTTATCTAAATATTAATGCATTATTTACTGGACTTTATCTAAATATTAATGCATGATTCAATGGACTATCTGGTTAATAATACGCAGTTGCATAATTTACATTTCTTATTGTTCACATGTGTTTGGCTCATAGCGTTTCCGGAGCTACTTTTCAAGTCCGTGACTAGCATGGAATTAAATTATCTTTTTATAAGTAGCTTAGCTCCTCACCACCCAGAAATACTTCCGTTTCTCTAAACAATATATTACTTATTTTCAGGGAAACGCTTACATTTTTATCACAAATGCATTAATCTTTTAACTTTTAATAACCGCACACTTTTCTATATTCCAATAATTGTACTATGTTCGTGTTTGGAATAACTTTTTGATTTTGCATACATTTAATTTTGGTCTCTTGTTCCATGGTTTTTAAGCTCTGTTAATATCTGTAATTGATTCAAATTACATATTGTATAAGTACATCCAGATTGAATGTGTGACTCGTCGAATTAAAAATACTTTACAAATATGTGTATGCCAGCTATGAAAAAGAGAAACCAATGACGAATGATTGTGGTGCTTGGGGTGGAGGGGTAACGGTTGTGGCTGTAGTGAAAACATCGTACCCGTGGCTGACACGTTATCATATAAATATAGGCTACGTAAGCAAGGGCAATTTCCAATGCCTTATTCTTCACGCGTGCGTATGGCAAGCAACTAAATGATTTACATAACCTAAATAGTATAAGAAAATGGTGACCCGATTTTTTGTATCTCAGGTAGATGTGTGCAAGCTTTTTCTGGTGGCAAAACAATCTGTAAGAATGTTTTGATTTTTGTTTGTTTTAACACCATTTTCTCAGCATAAGAACCACCGATCCATGGGAAGCTACTGTCAGCTTTCTCATATATCCACATTAGCCGAATTCAAGACTTGAACCTACGTGGACACCGGTGAGATTGATGTGACCGGTAAAAACGAAAGTTTTAGACTACTTAGTCACCCTTGGGCCCCATCTGTAGGAAATAAAAAAGAAAAATAGTTACAAAACATCAAAGAAACTTAGACAAATCAGCCGCGCACAGTATATAGAACAAAGAACAAAATCAGACGCATAAATTATCGTGGGGAAAAAATGACACCGACGAAAAATATTGCGAACACCAGACTCTTTAACAACCCATTGATAATAAATGTTAGCGTTGGCGAAGCAACGTGAACACTTGCGGGCTTCGTTTCCGTGTTATTCTAATACGATTTACACAATTATCGCAAATAACATCAAACATGTTCAGCATAGAATTGGATTAGGATCCAATCAAAAACCAAATCATATATATGGAGACATCTGTGATTGAGTTTTGAAAGTGTTTCATTTCCAAAGCGCCACCCCAGAAAGAGGAATTAGCGCTATTTTTGGCTATAAAACCTATAATAATCAGAATTTGTAAATGTATTCTAGAGAATATGTAAATGTACATGATCGCGCATGCTTCAAACGTATCTAATATTATTTGTTAATTAGTTGCTTATGTACAATATTTTGGTGGTTCATGAATATTTTTTTAAACATTTTTATAAGCACATGATAGGCTATACACGACCATCAGTATATCTGGTGGAAGAACCCGTGGTGACTCCACGAGGAAGAACTATGCACCCTCGGGAGCTACTTGCAAGCTTTCTCGTGTACCCACCTTGTCAGAGGTGAGATGTCAGTCTTAAGGCCACAATTATGAATTCACAATTTTTTGCGGGGCACATATATTCTCGTGGACGACCACAGCAGTGTACAACGACTACAAGTCCATGACGATTACAACAGTCAACGTCAAAAAAAAAATATTTATATTGTTATTGTTTTTAAAACGAAATTTTAAAGACACACTGACATATAAACATGCCGTTAACATTTTTGAAATAATAATAATAATGATGATGATGATGATGTTGATGGTGATGACTTTCCGCATCCGAGGTGGACGCTTTAACCACTATGGCTACTGGAGGGTTAATAATAATAATAATAATAATAATAATAATAATAATAATAATAATAATAATAATAATAATAATAATAATAATAATAATATATAATAATAATAATAATAATAATAATAATAATGATGATGATGATGATGATGATGATGATGATGATGATGATGATGATGATGATAATAATAATAATAATAATAATAATAATAATAATAATAATAATAATAATAATAATAATAATAATAATAATAATAACAACTTGTCATTTTGATTGTAAATTATTTTAAGGAATTTTCTTTAAGCAATCGTGTTTCAGCATGATAACAGCATTTAAATATTTCTGTAAATGAATAATAACATTGGGAAGTTAAAATGAGTAAACTCGTTGGGAAATAATATGGCTATTAAGTTGCCTATTAAGTAAGCAAGTAAGCAGGTAAATAGGCAGGTAGATTCCTAAATAAATAAATATATAATTAGGTAGGTAGGTAGGTAAATAGATAGGTAGGGAAATAGGTATGAAGGTACATTAATAAGTAAACAAATACTTAAGTAGGTAGGTAGATAAGTAGGCAGGCAAGTAAATAAAAAGTAGGTAAATATATATGTATGCAAGCAGTGTGTAGTTTGGTTAGTATATATGTGTAAGTCAGTAGGTGGATGAGTGATTAAGTTAATAAGTCGCCAAGTAAATAGGTAGGTAGGTAAGTAGGTAGGTGATTAAGTATGTAGCTATGTAGGTAAATAAGTTACTAAGTTAGTAGGCAGGCTGGGAGGCAAGACATGTATATAAGTAGATAAATAGCAATATATGGAAAAATACAGAATTTATGAAAAATATTATGAATTTAATAATAATTAAATAAATAAATAAATAAAATTAAATAATTATATCCATTAAAACTTTGATTCAATCTAATTATAGCCTGTTTAAACTGATAATTTCTTTCAACTTTATGTTATTAATTCCAAAATATTAATTTTGAAATATATTTTGCGTGAAAGTGATCAAGAAAATTGTAGTGTACTTGTTCTAAGGGAGATAAATCAGACAAACTATTTCTGAGATGGAGGAGTAGATTCCCACTTTCAGACAGTGTGTCTACTACTCGCAACCTTTTTGGAAGCAACGTAGAAGAATCAAAGTTTTAATGGATATAATTACTTAATTTTATTTATTTATTAAATAAATACCAGCCAGGCTTGCGTTCATTTAATATCTGATATATAGGTTTATCAAAACTAACCGCATTAGTACAAGCGATTGGATCATTGGCTATTATATTATCAGTATTTTTCTCTCCTTCGTTGGTATGGATATTACTACCCGTAGTTGTGAGGGCACATCAGCGTTCTTGACGTCCTCATATTTCTACGTTGCATCATCATCGTCGTCTTCTTCTTCGTCGTCGTCGTCATCATCGTCGTCGTCATCATCATCATCATCATCTTATTGGATAAGCTCTTCATTCAGTCGAATTCGAACTCCGTTGATAACAAAGTCTTTACTCATTGTATCGGCAGACTTTTTGAAAACTTTCAATACTGTATTTTTGTATCAACATAGTATTTGATAAAGGCAAACGGTACACCAGCGTCTATAATTCCCCGGATTTAGTTCATTTCGGCTACTTTTTTCCTTTTAAAGAAACATCTTGAATGTTTGGGTTAGCCATGCTACGTTTTCCATTTTGATCTTGGAAAATCACAAGCTCTCTGAGTTGACCACAACAACTGGCTGTAAAACGAAGTCAGAGCTGATTTGGCGGCAAACCTGGTAAGATCTACCTTAGCCTCTAAATCGAGTGGATGAGTAAATGTCAATCAGTATTACGTAAGAGTACTAAGTTATAAGTAATAATGTTGTAAAATCAATAATCGTTTCGTGGTTTGGTAAACGCTTCAGTGCATGCAATGTCTGAACTACTAGTTGTCTGCATAAAGGGTCGTCCAGCAGATTTTGCAACAGCAGTGTTGAATAAAACGGGCAAGCCCGAACGAGTCAATAAAAAGAACATGTTGATGTATTACCACGTATGCGGATCAGTGAGTTCCAATTCTTGCTGCTGAATCCAAGTTAGCGATTCCACTTTCAGACTTGCAGTAGATCTTCGACACAAGTTTGTCAGCGTAAAGACACCTCGGAAATGTCTGACTTATATTAAAAAAGAACGTTAGTCAATGAATGCACTGCTTCCAGAAAAGGTGAAGCCACAACCGAAGACCACTTTCGCTCTGAAGAGTTTTACCTGTTTTATACAGTCTCGAAAAGCTATGCGTCCACCAACCGCCTTTTTCAGAGCCTTGCTGGATGCAGTTCTGACGACCAAAATGCAGTTCCCTTAGCAACAACAGGAGCTGCAGTCACCAACAATACTAACCGTCAAGTTTCATTACTGCGACAACGGATGCTGAAAACTTACGATTTATTCAGCGGTGTTGACGTTTGGATGCTTCAAACTGTTGCGGTACACATTGGTATCAACATGAGTGGGACGGTTTCGGTCAGTTTGTCCAGGAAAAGTTTCAGATGAATTCCTGTTTGTTTTTTATTCGCGGTTGAGATCTTTTCAAGTCAACCTTGACTCAACGTGACAAGTGTATACTAGAGTACGTTCCCATCCAAGAATGCCTCCTTTAACGAAGTCTTCCATAAAGGAAAGGAGCAAGATCTGTTTTTGTTGTTGCTTTTTGTATTTTGTTTAGTTTGTTCTTAATTTTAAAGGGATATAACCCGTACCCTACCACCAAGCTGCATATCACTATTAAGTTGTTTCTCTTATTTCTTTCCTTGCATTTTGTCGATAACACATTACATAACATTATACCTAAATTAAAATATCGGTTGAAAACTGGTACAAAATTGAAACTTAATATAAGATATAAAAGTAAGCTATTAATGTAGCTGTCAAATTTTTTATACAATACAATACATTGTATTAGGAGATAACAATATCTGACATTAAATACACTTTGAATGAAATTAATATTTTATTGTAGATAAAAATTACAAAGCACATGCAGGCTGATCTTTTGTCTGTTGTTTTCTCTGTTAAGCACTCCCAACTCACTTCCAGGGATTTCAAGAGCTATTAAACGTTGTCATGTAAGAAAAATGTGCTGGGAAAAAATCAAATGCTGGCAGTAATAAAAGGCGTTATATACCTGAAATGGACGGCAATTGCTAGGGGATTTCCAATGACAAGGGCTATTGCTAGGAGATTCTCAATGATAAGGGCTGTTGCTAGGGGATTGTCAATGACATATGCTATTGCTAGTGGATAATCAATGACAAGGGCTATTGCTAGGGGATAGTCAATGACAAATGCTATTGCTAGGGGATAATCAATGACAAGGGCTATTGCTAGGGGATAGTCAATGACAAGGGCCATTTCTAGGGGATTCATAATAGCAAAGGCTATTGCCATGGGATATATGTGTTCTAATTTGAATGAACGAAAGAAAAAAGACCTCAGAGAAGCAGAGAAACAAAATAAGGTAGACTACATAGGGAAAAGAGGAAAATATCGAGCAAGAATAACGAAAACAATGCATGTGAACGATTTAAGGAGACCAAGCCAACTAGTATTGATGGAAATGTAGATGTAACTAGATTTGCTACGATTATTGTGAGAAAAGGTACCACCTTGCGTGCGTAGGATTAACAGATGAAGCAACATTGATGACACTTGCTCTGCTAAATCTGCCTAAATTGAATGAAAAAGAATATAATATTTTCTATATGTTTGAATTTATATTTTCAGACATTTTGTATGTTTTTACATGTTCACTGATTTGTACGTTACTGGTGTAGACTAAAACAAAGAGTGCATTTCGTTTATGGAACGTAGAAAGTGGATACATCCCAAATTTAAATAGATTTAGAAGTGAAGCGGCATAAAAAGATACTCTCTCTCTCTCTCTCTCTCTCTCTCTCTCTCTCTCTCTCTCTCTCTCTCTCTCTCTCTCTCTCTCTCTCTCTCTCTCTCTCTCTCTCTCTCTCGTGATAGGCATAGAACCTGAAGGTAAAGAAAAGAGCATTTGCTAACTGGTTAGACCTCTTTATGTCCCTTAGATTATTCAACATGCCATCTAATTTTGAACTGTTGGTAGCGAATGTTTTGAGAGGACTGCAATGGAATGAATGTCTGCTTTACATGGACGATATTATAATAGTTACATCAGTTATCAGTCAATGTCTTTTTTCAATGACTACATGAAACTACTCTCAAATTAAAACACATTAAAGTACATTTTCTTTCAAATGATGGTAGTTTCTTGGTAATTATTAGCTGCAATCTTGTTTTCTTGTTACACCGTATAATCTATCATGAATGATCGTAGCCTTATTCCTAAAATATACGACTCTTTCTGTTTCATTATATTTCTATGACAGGACTGTGCCAATAGCAATGGCAACTGGCCTCAGTGTCCAGAATTACACGTGGATTTTCTTGCACATTGATATGCTAAGATAGTAGCAGTCAACAGAACATTTCATCCTCTCAAAAGCTTCTTCACATTCTTTATTCCAGCAACCGTGTGCTCTTTTATCACATATTTTGTGCAAGGTGAGTGCATTTTTTACAAAGCTTATATCAGATACACGGTCCAATAAAGCTTCGCAGGTTTTTGACACATTTTGGAATAGGCAAATTACAAACTGCATTAATTTTGCTTGGTTCCATTTGGACATCTTCCTCAGACACACTCTGATCCTAAGAAACTTTAATTCATGTCTCCATGGACAATAAATATTGATGAGAAGGGCTAATGCCACTATTACTTGGATTAAGAACCCATATAGCCCTTCTGTATAAGTGGCAAGGTAACTTCAGGAACTGGGGCATATAACCCCAATGTAACACATCGTCCTGGCCAGATATTAACTTTCCAATGCTGATGCAATGTCCAGGAATCCACGTGTAACATGTAGAAGAAAGAAGGAAGTTAAAATGGGCGTGGATTCAGATAAAGAAAGTAAACATACAAGAAATTAAACCTGTGTCGTCCCAATGTGAGAAGGTAATAAAAAGAACTGTTTGTTCAGATGCAAGAATGGAAGTCAAATCAGGAGTGATCGAACACTAGCGACGATGATTAGAGTGTATTGCGGAAGAATTCAAAATTGGGACCGGTACATGCGTAATGATAATATGCAAAGCATGTACCAATCGATAACTAGTAGAAAACCAAATTCGATGATGGTGGGCAGTAAACGGACACTTCTAATGTTAGGATTTATTCGGATACTTCCCTTGAAAAGATGTAAAGAAAACATATGCCGATGAGAAAATTTCATGAACTTTCACGGAAATGTCTGAAACAAAAAGAAAATTTCCAGAATAGACAGTGACTTAAAGGAAGGCAAAGGGTCATTTTAAAGTGGGTCAACGTGTTTGGTTGCTTGACACGTAATGTTGATGCTTGAAATAAGTTGACATTACCCTTGAATGGTTCTTAAATTATTGGGATGAAAATTGATGACATACCGAAATGAATTGATGGATGAGTATTATTCAAGATGGATGGGAACCAACAGGATACTCTCAGAAGCGATCCAGAAGGGAAGAACCAGAGTCCCTTTCGCCTATATCACCAGTTGTGTTGATGACGAAAGTGAGTTTAATTCCTGCAAATTGGAAAAGTCAATATCAAGGCATATGTCTTCTATGAAGGCCACTGATTCCTAACCTCGCATGAGATGAATGTCTCTGACAGCATATAGAGAAAGGCGCACTTTTTAGAGCATAGCCATGAAGATTCATGTCTTATTAGGGCATGTGCAGCTGGATTTGAGATGAAGAAGGACAAGGAAGCCATCAATTAAACGTTATGCCGAAATATAGGTATTCCATCAACTTTTGTAACTGATCAGTACAAGAGGACCATATCTGTTTCGGGGACTGCTCCTTCTAAACCTTCCCTAGCACAATCAACTGAAGCAGCAAGGAATCCTCAACCCGCCATGCTTATAATCACCTTCTACGTAGCTGAAAACCAACTCGCCACTTCCCTGACATCAGATAGGCCAGTTCCAGTCTTATCATCCATAAATAAGACCAGCCTACCAGTGTGTAGAAAAGACCAGAATCCATCCAAAATGTAGAGTAACACTCACGAGATACGGCAGAATATTATATAGAACCAGACAATATTCCACTTGACATGACGGTAAGGGTTCCGGAATCAGCCATCAGATTTCTGACTCAGAAACTATCTAGCTTGGAAAGGCATAACATCACCAATTAACCAATTGTCAGCAAAGCTGTAGCCTCTAAGACTCCACTTGATCTTTTAGCTGCTTCTTCTAAATATGTTACATCTTTTCCCATTAAGTCTAAAAGTTCCACAAATCAGGAAAGAGCGAGGCTTTGCTGAGGGCTCGGTACATGTTCCCGTTTCCACCTGTAAGATGGGACTGGGACAAAGAAGAAACAATATGACAAAGTAATGGAAAACTGTCCGTATGAAAACACATCTCCTGTTGTTAACGGTAACATTATATATGACAATCAACGTGCAAATCAACCCGCGTGTGACCCATTAAGAATCAGCAAACTAAAAGTAACGTTGTACAGCAACCTCATCACCACCAAAAATTAAAATCCAGTAACAGCATTTACAACGACGAGGCCTAATTCACTACCACGTGTTCAAGTGCAACCATTGTGTTAAGTTACACCAGAGGATGTTACGACTCACACCATACCACCTCCAGACGTCAGCGTGCCAGAGATGCTCTAATACTACGAATAGGACAGAGGGCCAATCAACGATAATTAGCGCAGTCGTACAAATTCATCACAGTGTCTGCTTCTTCTAATGAAAACACTTCTTCCAAACGAAGTGCACATTTTCCCAACAAAATATTAAAGCAGAATTTTAAATACTGATGTTGCAAATAAACCTTAGAATGAACGGGCTCAGTCTCTTCGCATCGATGGAGAATTTCACGTAATACAGTATCGTCAAACACGGTCAGAGCAAGTCCATTATCAACAACCGGTCAAAGTCTTTCATACCAGAAAGTTCAAAACGTTGTAAATGCTAGTGAAGTTGTCATATGAGTATATATGCAGTTGATAATTTATCCACTAGGGCATGTATCTGTGCTCATTTACAAAAGTATGACGTGCAAATAACTTCTCTGACTTTGTATTGTAACAAATCTGTTACCTTATATGCACGTGCAAATGTTAAATCACAATATACCAAACTAATTGAATCCGACGATTTTTCATAGCCAAGTGGTATGCTTTCTACTCACTTGAAATCTCCTGATAAAAAAAGTTAAATCACATGTTCGAAACTAGAATCGTAGATAATATCTTGTTTCATTATATCTCATTTATATATTCCGAACATGACTAATAAAACTACAATAAGGCTCATAAGGTCAATTTTAATTATTATACTTTCTCTATGTAAATTAATTTCGAAAATTGATTTGAATTTAGTTTTATGGAATGTCAGAGGCGTAATGCCATTGACAAAATGTCTCGACAATTTACTGGATCAGTATGACTGTGACATTGCAATCATAAATTAACACATTGTCCACCAAATGGCTTCTATAAACTCAATATTTACAACTTTTGCTTAATGCGAGAAGACATCAGATCCTTTCGGACCCATCAAATGTGGCAAATTTGGTGTCAAATATGTTTAAAAACAATTAGAGGAAAATTGTACCAATGGAAAATAAAACTGCAGAATCATAGTCGCAAAGCCTGTTGGTTTCTCTTACAAACTTCGGTACTTACTCTGTGTCTACATGCTCTCGGAGAATTATATTAGGTATTACCGACAAATTATCTTTGGTACTCTACCGGAAATTGATGCAAGAGTACTAACGGGAAATGATATTAGGTACTACCGTGAAATTATATTAGGTACTAAATGGAGATTATATTAAATATTACCGAGAAATGATGTTTGGTATTACCTGTAATTGATAATAGGGTTTTGTCTAGAAGTGATATTGGGTACTACCGTCAAATAATCGAGATTCTTTACGACTTATACGAGCATCTATCGAAAGAGGGACACAGTTATTATTTCACAAAATACAATTGCAAGTTCCATAGACAGATTTATGGTTAACACCCCAAAATTTAAAGAATTAAATGATTTCGTTGTCCGAAATCAGATGCAAGCGATAAATACTGCACCAAAATATATCAGTCTGAAATATTTTATATTTCATTTTACAAACCAAGTGCGATTACATATTGACCGAGACCTTCTTATAGATATCCCTTTGAACTTCATTAATAAATCAATTTTCCTTAACAAATTTCAGTGGAGGCAATTGATCAACATGACTATACTTGAAAAGGAAGAGACTGATTGGCAAGAAAGAATCAGTAAAGATCATGATTTCCTTATATTTCGACACTTAAAAGCACAAATTCGCCCTTCCTATCTGTAGCGCATTGCGAGGAATAATTATGAACGTAAATTAACCAGGTTTATAGCACTCCTGTGGTCATGAAGTCATAATGTTACTCACGGTCATATATGTGGTCATCAATGTACCTTAACAAGACAAATTGCCAACGACGCTCACCAAATTTTCTATCCATAAGACCTCATGTTGTAAACAACGTCAATGGTCCCGTGCTGAATTGATTCCATTTTTTTTATCTCTTTTTCTTAAATTATTTCTAATAGATTTATGTACAACGATTATGTGTCATTTTCCAAGCTCGCATATATTTCCTAATCATTGAAATTCCATTTTTCCTTCCTCTCATGTATTAGTTTCATATGAATTACGACTTTCTGGAATGTTTTCCGAAATCATCAACGTAAATTGCTAAACGTCTCACTTCTTTTTCTCTGTATTTGTAAATGAACTCTTCTAATTGAGTTGATAAATATTGCTTGAGTGAAAGATCGATCGGTCGATTGATTTTGGAAAATGATTTATTGATTTTGAATCATTGATTGAGTGTTAGCTCTATAATAAACTTAACGTTTGGCACTTAAATACGCTTAACTTCCTGTTAGCATTTAGATCAGCTTAACTTCCTGTCAGCAGTTTGATACACTTTTCTTCCAGTTAGTACTTACATAAACCTAATTTTTTTGTCAGCACTAATATAAACAGTTAAATGATATGAATCCTGGGGTATCAAGACTTCCATCCATTTCATGAGAGTGATATCTTTCACTTTGGTCAAATGCGCGATACATCATTCAAATCATTATAAATCGAATTTTAATCTAAATTATTCTACGTAGACATTTTTGTCTCAGTGACTTGTGTTGATAAGCAGATTGTGCACACGTGTCCGATTCTTGGCTTGGCGTGTCAATTAAACCTGCTCGTTGGTGCTGACATAATGAAAATGTTTGATAATACCCAATTCGATATTTTCCTCGACTTGTGTTACTATTATCGCTATAATTATTCCTACCATCATGTATTCATCATCGAATTCTTTTCATTTTCACTTTATATCTACTGCCACGTTTCGCTGATGTGAACCCGATAAACTAACCATCTACTGTGATTTTCTTGACTTTTTGCGAACGTATTTTTTGATGAATTTCAGAAATAGAATATATTGTTCATTGGTGCTATAAATCATTAACAGGAAATGGAACCTATTGTCTTCACAAATCGATAATTGTTCATTTGGTATTAAAACTTGCAGTTCTGTAGCAACAAATAATTTCACACATATTTTATATCGGCAATGAAATTCAGTTTGCTATTTTTTATTTTGTCAAAATGAAATAGTGTTAAAAGTTTTCAAAAATACGACCATCATAAGTTAATAATTGATTAAAGCTATAATCCGACAAAAGATCATTCGATTGACTAAATTTGTTTGTAAATACGCATGATGTGAATCGAAATATAATATAGGGTCATAATGGTGATAAACGGATACTTCAAGCCTTCCTTTTTCTTAAAATATACTCTGTAAAGATAGCATAAGCGTGATTAAAATAGTAGCCAAAAGAAACCACATACAGAAAGTTTATGAAACACTAAATGGCATATTATAGACTAATTAAATACTGTAATATGTCATTAAAAGCAATCTGTTCTTTAATTGCTATGAATTATGCATGTAGAGCACATCCACATCCAGGATTATCCATTTTGTGGGTAACGACAGTTGTAGTTGGGGGTGGTGGTGGTAGTTGTAATTAGTGAATCAATTAGCTTCATATAGACTTTGTACAAGCATTCTATTCATATTTAATTAATTATGTTAACTGTTAAACCATTAAACTAATAAATAAATGAAGATTCTATATTTTTGTGCAGACCTACAAATCGTGACGTTTATTATAAGACCGCTCTATCCTCGATATGACATCTCTTTCGTAGTTAGGTAACAAAACTTGGATTTTTCTTTTTCTTGTGATTGATGCACAATTTCTGCGCATTTCCAGTATGTATGTATGTATGTATGTATGTATGTATGTATGTATGTATGTATGTATGTATGTATGTATGTATGTATGTATGTATGTATGTATGTATGTATGTATGTATGCATGTATGCATGCATGCATGCATGCATGCATGCATGTATGTATGTATGTATGTATGTATGTATGTATGTATGTATGTATGTATGTATGTATGTATGTATCTGTATATATATATATATATATATATATATATATATATATATATATATATATATATATATATATATATATATATATATATAGCTTACATGTTAATTAGATAAAATCAAAATGTAATTTTTTAATATTCTAATTAAAAAAAATACATTCTGAACAGGGGAAACAATTGCAAATCACCTTCTTGTAACCAAATATGCATAACCAAGTTCATATATAGGGAGGACAAAGTGAGGGGAATTTGTGTAATCTATATATACACCACTCTTTCATGGGACCCCGAGTGGCCAAGTGGTCTAAAGCGCTGTCCGTTACGGATCACTGCCATCTCACTTCTTTCTGCGTGAGTTCGAGTCTAGGATTCAGCGAATGTGGATATGTGAGAAAGCTTGCCAGTAGCTTCTCGTGGGTCGATGGTTCTTTCCAGTGATTTCCCGGTTTTTTCCTCCACCATTAATACTGACCGCCATGAATAGCCTATCGTGTGCTGAAAATGGCGTAAAGAACAACAACAACACCACTCTTTCTTGTTTTACTTTAATCATTTCAATCATTTACTGACATCTGTCAATCTTTCAATATGTGTTCTATCTATTTAAAACAAGTACCAGAATACACCAAACACTCAATGGAAAATAATTTCGTTACTTACCGAGGTACGTAAGTTTTCTTTACAGCTGCCAAAAAACGTAGTTTTGGAAAGAAATGTTGTAAATGTCGAGTGGCAGATTGTCTACAATTTATAATTGAAAATATAAATGCAACAATAAAACGAATGAATTAAATATGAGGTTTACAGCAAATATACGCATGAATTTATCTACATCTATATTATATTTCTTACAAGATAGCATATTTCCCTCCAGAACCAATGATATGAGTATTTGTCTTGATACACCACTTCCATTTCTGTAATTGAAATACCATAATTCTTATTTGGTACAAACTATTTATTCACCTGTTTGTGTCAGTTCTAAAAGTAATCCATTTGCTATGAATGTCTAAGCAGATTTACCTCCTTAAAATGTTGCTAAATATTTTTAATTTTAAACATTTTTTTTTACATGTCCCCAAGCTTGTTAGGTTAATAAAATCAGCTTGTTTGTGGAAGGCATCTTTAATCGTTTAAACCAAGCAGTGATTATTAATTTTGTTTGAAGTACTGAAACAGCGCATACTCCATTAAGGCAATCATCTAATTGAATATGCCCTAGGGGAAATTATGCATCTATATGCAAACAAAATTTGTCGTGATTCTGCCCTGTCGTAGACCAAACAAACCAGTTACAATTATGTGTCGGTTTGCAATTTTGTAATTAATTTCATGCTTTGGGTTGTGTGGAAGTTGATAAACATTTAGTCTGGTTTGCTGATTTGGAATCGTTGTTAATGATAGACAAATCCCAGAGGCAATTCTTTTTTTTTCTATAATCAAACTTTGATTTATCAAATGCACTGAATGCCTTACTGAAACGTCCGAATGCATACCTTGATAAACTACTACACTAAATGAGCGAGGAGGTCAACTATTGGCAACTGATGTCTCATCTGGGATTATCACCAATTTCTACCCTTTGAATATGATTAGATGATACATCGACAGAGTTATAAGAACGCACGTTTAATTCTATTGGACTAATCATCAGCTTTAGCTCATGGCAGCTTTCCAGTTTGCTTCACGCCAATGTGTGACTTCGTGCAAACTTCAGATAAGATACCATTTAACGTTAAGATACTACCACCACTACTACTGAAAATAATAATAATAATAATAATAATAATAATAATAATAATAATAATAATAATAATAATAATAATAATATTATTATTATTATTATTATTATTATTATTATTATTATTATTATTATTATTATTATTATTATTATTATTATTATTATTATTATTATTATTATACAATTTTCTGAAATATCCATAAATCTATGGGGAGTACTGTGGCAAATAAGTTTGCATTTAGATGAGAAATTAATCAATTAATTGATTAAAAGACTTTATGAGAGGTTACTTAATTAAAGAATTTCACTTCATTCTTCACAGGATTCGTGAAGACATGAAGGTTGAAAATCGAATACACACTGCATGAGTGTCATAGCAGAGCTATACATAACAAAACTATATTTTCACCATTGTTTAGAAATAGCGTCAAAGTACACAGTGAGAGCGCATAAATATAGAAATGGTTCATTACTGGTGTTACAATCGATTAATTTCTAGTTATCTGTATCTCATAATGTATTCATAACCAGTCCAAATGCTTGTTACAAAGGTTTAAAAAACGTTTTAATTGTTACCTTATGTTATAGATTTTAAAGACTGATATCGAAGACGACAATTAGTGGTTATTTAAGACAAAATTGTTTAATCGATCATACAGGCACAAGGACACAGAAGTAAATTATCAAAATGCTATTCTCGTATCTTAACATTTTACTGACTGGAAGAAAATGAAGTATGTCACAATCACTAAATCGAAGTCACAACAAGAAAATGTAATTTTATATGCATGAAGAAGTAAACCCATATCTCTACTATTGACAATAAAAACATCAGTTCCAAGGGCAGATATTATATTTTAGTAGCAGTTTCGATGCTCTTATCGTAATAACACTGTTCGTCTAGAGCTTTAATGTATCCATGAACGTAGAGAGCGATAGCGAGTCCTAGGGTAAGAAACACCCGGGCATCTCCTAGTTCTTGTTCAAACAAAAATTTTCTTTTATAAAATTAAAATACGTTGTTCTGCCTGTGCCCACTTACGGGCCCTGGCCTCCTTACGGCCCCGGGCCCTCGGGATATATTCCTGGTCGCCCATCCCCATTGGCCCTGGAATTATTATATCGCCATACATCTGTTAAACTCAAACACATGCCTGTACTAATGGATCAAGGCCAAAACTATCGCCGGCAACATCGTGTAGTAAGAGGAACGATTGCAGAGTGGAACATTATGTTAGTTATGTTCGTTGCCTTCTTGGCTGAACCACTCCGGTGGCCTAGTGGTTAGAGCGTCCGCCTCAAATGTGGGAGGTCGTGGGTTCTATCCCCGGTCGAGTCATACCAAAGATTTACAAAAATTGTACTAACAGTTGCCTCGCTTGACGCTCAGTATTAAGAGGCTAGTATTAGGACTGCGGCATGATACCTCAGTACTAGACATCACTATAAACTGCCACACTGTAGACATCGTCGCGATATAACTGAAAATGTTTTAAAGCTACGTTAAGCATCATAATCATATCACATCACCTTCTTGGCTGCCATGTGTATCGTATGCAAATTCAAATGGTCATAGCCTCAAGTTTTCAGCTAAGCCTCATTATATTTTTCACGTAGAATCAAAATTTAGTGTTGCCTTACACAGGTGTCAATTATTAAAGTCGCCTATCCTAACTTAGAGCTTTTGCGACTAGTTTATGCTCAATGACTGAGATTTATAATTGGTCGGTGTCTTTGGAATGATGCCACAAAAAAAACCCCACTGCATAAGATATCCGTACTTTTCATTTGCCTGTCCTGAGGTGTAAAAGAAGGAAGGGAACACGACAGAGCACACCAACCGCCGACCGTTGATGTTAACCACGCTCCAAAGCGCCCAGACAAATTCTGTCTGGTTGTTCTAGCGGATGTTCCCTATTCCCCGTATTATGTAAGCCACCTGTGCAGTTGACCTAAGCTCTCAGTTGAAGATTGCCTAATCTTATTTTTATGTAGTTAGAATTTTGTGTACTAAACGTACTTCCATTATCAAAATTATACCAATCAGGTGGATGTCAACAACCCTGTGATCTTGGGGTCACGCATTGTTAGTCTTGCTTGTTGTTTTTGATTGTTGAGAGTCCAAAGGATCAAGGTAGTAATATGTAGTGGTGTAATCGAATGAGGCCTTCGATTGGAATTAGAAAGTGCCTCTCGTATAGATAAGGCAGTGGGAGAGAGAGAAGAGAGGAGGATGGGGAAAGGGGATTTTTGATGGAAAATCTGTCAACAACACAGGCTTGCTGTTGCTAGGATTCTAACCAGGTGTTTGCTAGTGTGTTTTCCCTAGCACCTCTTTTAGTCCCCTTGTGTTAGTAGGAGTTGAGGGTGCAATAAACGGGAGATGGAGAAGGGCTTATGAAAGAAAATCTTTGTATCACACAGGCTTGTTGTACTTAGAATTCCACCTAGGTGTTGCTAGTTTTTGTTTTTCCTAGCACCTGTTTTGGGTCTTTTTGTTAGTTGGGGTATAAGAAGAGGGTGGGTGGAAAGGAGAGTTTGGTTGAGGCCTTATTGTGGAAAGTCTTTTGCAACACGGGCTTGCTGCTTTCAGGATTCCACCCAGGTGTTTACTAGCGTGTTTTCCCAAATATCTGCTTTGGGCCCTATTGTTAGTGGAAAGGGTATTGTGAAGGCAGGGTTGTGAAAGAGGGGTATGGGAGTAAGAGGGGAGAGTGAGTAGAGTTGTGGGCCTTATGTCTACTGTCTTGGTGATGTTTTCATTTAATTCTTTCAGATTCGGGTTGGGGACTTGTTTCTTAGATGGCGTTTGCCATAGTCCTTATTCTTTAAGTTGCTTTACTTACCACTTATCCATTATTGTTCCTGACGTGTTCATGTTTGGTTTCCTGATAGTTTTGGCTCCCTCGTTGCTTTACTGATTTGTATTTTTTGTATCCTTATCCTCATTTGGTGTTACTTATCCTTATTAATTTAAATTTGGTGTTGTTAAACCTATTTTACTATGGAGATATTTGTGAATGTTTAGTTGTTAGTCAGGTTAATGTTAGTGCTGTATCTGTGTATTGTGGTGTTGGGCGGTTTGTATGCTTGATGTAGATCTAGATTTCTTCTCGTTCGTTGTATTTCCCCGCTTGTGTGCTTATATATTCCAGTACTTGTTGATCTCTTTTAGGTATGATATTACTCTTTTGTAGGTAACTTCTAGATTGCCATTCTGTTTACTGTCCAGTAGTTCCGGGTACGTTGTAGGTAATCCTATCCTCTTTAAGTATTCCCTGAGGTTGCAGCGTTGAGTTTGATATCTGGGACATGTGATCCAGTGTTTCCAGGACTGGGCAATACTGGCAGTTGTTGTTGAGGTTGTGTTGGTTCTTTAGGTATTTTCCGAACCTGTCCTTTAATAAGGTTTTCCCTGTCATAAGGCGGTTGATGGTTCGTGCGTCTATTACTTCCATATCGTTTATGACATTGATTTTCCTTGTGATATTCTATAGTTGGATTAGGTGTCTTACTTTTGTTGGGAGTTCCATATATGTTTCCATTTCTGATTAATGGTATATGTCTTTGTTGAGGTTTCTTTTCGCTGCTAGGTCCGCTTTTTCATTTCCGATCAGGTTGATGTGCGATGAGACCTATACAAATTCAATAAAGTGTTGTTTTTCCTCCAGCTCTTTTAGCAGCAGCATTGTTTCTTCTAGCATGCTTTCGCTGCTTTTGGTTGATCCCATTTCAATAGATTTCAGTACGCTTAGTGAGTCAGTGATGATGGCATATCTGAGTTGGGTTTGAGTTTAAATCCACTTAAATGATTGGTTAATTGCCCAGAATTCAGTTGAGTAGGTCGAATAGTCGTCTGGGAGTCTTGCACCTATTTGGGTTTGTTGTTCGGGTATTATCATTTCTACTGCTGTTCTATTAAGTTCCTTGGTTTTGGATTTTCTCTGTGTATATTTTGGTATAATCTGCATACGTTTCCCGGAGTACGTTTTGGATTTCCATTAGTATTTTCCATGAAGTTTGTGCTTTGTTTCTAAATGTTTGTGCAATTAGGTTGATTTTTGGGGCGTTATTCCTCCACGGTGTGGGATCCTTGATTACGCGCTGTTCCGCTTGAAAGTCATCAAAATCTATTTCTTCACAAAGAGTGTGTGAATTCTGATTGCCGTGGTCTGTTTTGGGACATGGTTGTGGCTAAATGGTTTTCTGCATTGTTGAATTATTTGTTTTGTTTGTTTTTAGTCATCATGTGTAGATTTCCTTATTGATAGTCGCAGGATACGTTCTTTCCGTCTTAGTTGTGATGGTAGTTCTCCTGTTAGGACCTGTAGTTCTTGTAACGAAGTGTTTGGCAGTGTTTTGGTGCATAATCTGAGTATTTTGCAATGTAGTGCATCCGGTTTTCGGAGTAACGCCTTGTTGGCTATGTATATATTTACACCCGTCGTCCCATTTTGATCATATGAGTGATTTGTATGTGTATGTGGTTTGGTCGACTCCACGTGTGGTTCCTTCAGATGCTTTATTAGTTTGATGTCCTGTTGTGTTCTCTTGATTAGTTCGTTGATGTGTGGTTTCCATTTGAGGTTTTCGTCTAGTAGCATTCCCAGGAAGTATGTTTGTTTGACGAATTGTATTGGTGTTCCTTGGATGTATTATGTAGAATACTTTGGTTTGCATCAATTATGTGTGGTGGAAGAAGAGCATTTCTACGGTTTTGGTACCTGATATTTTAAATCCCAAGTTGTCCGCCCATCTCGTGATAGCGTCTAGGTTCTGCTGCAGCTTGGCGATGCGTTGGTGGTTGCTTGGGTTCCCTGCTTTCCACATGATGCTGTCGTCGGCGACTTGTCATAGGTGTACTGTATTATTAATATAACCTTCCAGGCTCTTAACTATAATATTGAAGAGTGTAGTGCTTATAATACTTCCTTACTGGGTTCCATTATCTAGTGTGTTTGTCGTTGAGTATGCATCTCCAACTCGGGTTTTGATTTGTCTTTCTGTAAGAAAGTTTGAAATCCATCGGTACATCCGTATTGTTATCCCATATTGTTTGAGTGTGGCTATGACTCCTTTAGTCCAGACTAGGTTGACGGCCTTTCCGAGGTCTAAATATATGATGGTGCCTTTTTTGCTTGTGAGGTAGATAATTTTGTTGCTCAGCGCTCTGGTCCATTATTGTAGTTGGAAAGAGTCGTTTAGTGGTGAGTTCTTATGTTCTTGTTTTGCGATTTGATCCTTGTAGAGATGTGGATATTCCTATTCCAGATTTTGTCGGTGCATCATAAATGGAGGTGTGTTGCTGTTATTGCTGCTGGAATAGGTGAAGTGCTTAGCTAGTAGTTTTTTTTTCTTGGTTGGTTTGAGTTCCTGCTATTTGGGTTGTTGCAGTAAAGGCTTTGCCTTTTATGGATTTAATTTTTGCCCAGACTTCTTAGTGTTAGTGCAATGTGTGAAATTAGAACAGTTTGACTGCAATGATGCTTAATTTAGCCTTCCTGATGGTTGCATATATATATATATATATATATATATATATATATATATATATATATATATATATATATATATATATATATATATATATATATATATATATATATATATATATTTTAAAGAATACATATCATATGGCGGATAACAACCCTTTCAAGCGCACTGGATCCACCAAGGGATCGCGTGTGTCACGGATTGATTAAGATAGATGCAATAAACTATGTAGAGTTTTACAAACACAACGTTTTTGTGTTTATTTTTTGTGTTTTGTATATGTTTGTATTTGCCTTTCAAAAAGACTCATTAAGAGTCTAAAGCTTTCAGGCTAGTTATTTACTAGTTTCGCACTGTTCGTCTTCAGTTTATGGCATATGCTATTCTATGCTATGCTATGCTATATATATATATATATATATATATATATATATATATATATATATATATATATATATATATATATATATATATATATATATATATATATATGTCGCATAGCATAGCATAGAATAGCATAGCATAGTGGTATAAGGTCGCGTAATGCTCCATGGATTCTAAGACTGCTTACGATCCCAAACACGGACTGCAGTCCCTTTTTGAGGGCTCTTGACTCCAGAAGTGGACATTTTTTCTGATCTTTGCTTCGATTAGAGACCTTAAAATGACCTTAATTATTCTCAAAGTGCACGACACCACAACCGGGCGCCAAACGGCAGACAATACATCTCAGCCTCCGCCTAAACCGCCCCAGTCTCCGTCGCCTAAAAGCCACCAAACAAGCCCACAAAGTCGAAGATACCGGCCACCCACCCTAACACGGTACAAGCCTCCACCAGCCGTTCCTCCTATGATATTGATTCTCTTAGCCGTTATTCCAAATTTCCCAAAACGCTCCATAAGTCCCCAAAAAATCTTTACCAGCCCTATATCACTTTTACAAATTTGTATCCACTTGTTACTATGAATGTCCCTATGCCAGAATTGTGTGAGCCACCTGTGCAATTGAATCAAATAGACGTGAGTTGTGATTTTGAAAAGATGTTATGTTGGAATTATATATATATATATATATATATATATATATATATATATATATATATATATATATATATATATATATATATATATATATATATATATATATAAAGAATATAAATCATATGGCGAATAACAACCCTCTCAAGCGTACTGGATCCACCAAGGGATCACGTGTGTCAGGGATTAATTAAAATAGATGCAATAAACTGACGACGAACAGTACGAAACTAGTAATCAACTAGCCTAAGCGCTTTCGACTCTTAATGAGTCTTTTTCAAAGGCAAATACAAAACATAGTTACGACAAACAAATAAACACAAAAAGATTGTGTTTGTAAACCTCTACATTTCTGTCTTCACATGTGCAAAACTATAAATACAACCAGCTTGTATAGACTAGTTGCGGAAACTGAAAACGTAGTATAATTCCCTAAAAGTCTACAAGCCAAAGCGACATCTATTTTTACTTTGTGTACATATGTAACGCAGATTATATCCCGGATATTTGATTCTATACCGGTTATTCTTATAGTAAAAATTGAGGGATAATAAGATTTAGAAAATGTTAAATTCTACTAGTGCATAGTTTTCATTTTCTAGTCTTCTTGGTTTAGACCGCTTGGTTTCAATGTTCTAAGGCGGCGTATCCAGTAGGATTCCTTTTCCTTCCTGGTTTCGGAACTCCAGCTGTGGTTGTTAGCAATAGCGATAAGTATTATATGACTGAAAGTGTGGCCAGGGGAGGAGAAGTGTTCTGCGACCGGACTTCTGTACAGCTTTTTTGTCATCCAATCAGATCTATGAAGGTTTATCCTTTTGTGTAGCTTTTCAGTTTCTCCCACGTACTGAAGGCCACAGATCTTACATATGATGAGATAAATCACATTCTTTGTTTTGCACGTTTTGTTTGGACCATGTATGTTTAGTTTTTCTTTAGTCACTGTGCTAGTGAATGTCTTGGTCTCTATCATATGTTGACAGGTTTTGCATCTTTTGGACCCTGTGGCGATAAAAGATGCAAAACCTGTCAACATATGATAGAGACCAAGACATTCACTAGCACAGTGACTAAAGAAAAACTAAACATACATGGTCCAAACAAAACGTGCAAAACAGAGAATGTGATTTATCTCATCATATGTAAGATCTGTGGCCTTCAGTACGTGGGAGAAACTGAAAAGCTACACAAAAGGATAAACCTTCATAGATCTGATTGGATGACAAAAAAGCTGTACAGAAGTCCGGTCGCAGAACACTTCTCCTCCCCTGGCCACACTTTCAGTCATATAATACTTATCGCTATTGCTAACAACCACAGCTGGAGTTCCGAAACCAGGAAGGAAAAGGAATCCTACTGGATACGCCGCCTTAGAACATTGAAACCAAGCGGTCTAAACCAAGAAGACTAGAAAATGAAAACTATGCACTAGTAGAATTTAACATTTTCTAAATCTTATTATCCCTCAATTTTTACTATAAGAATAACCGGTATAGAATCAAATATCCGGGATATAATCTGCGTTACATATGTACACAAAGTAAAAATAGATGTCGCTTTGGCTTGTAGACTTTTAGGGAATTATACAACGTTTTCAGTTTCCGCAACTAGTCTATACAAGCTGGTTGTATTTATAGTTTTAGCACATGTGAAGACAGAAATGTAGAGGTTTACAAACACAATCTTTTTGTGTTTATTTGTTTGTCGTAACTATGTTTTGTATTTGCCTTTGAAAAAGACTCATTAAGAGTCGAAAGCGCTTAGGCTAGTTGATTACTAGTTTCGTACTGTTCGTCGTCAGTTTATTGCATCTATATATATATATATATATATATATATATATATATATATATATATGAAATATATATATATATATATGAAATATATATATATATATATATATATATATATATATATATATATATATATATATATAATGTCAGTTATTGGAAAAGAAAAGTTGCGATATGTTAGATTCATCGCTAATGAATTCTCCATTAAATATGTGTTACAGTGTATTGTGATCGCTGACTAATCATGCATCCCAACGTATAAGGAAAAATAATGGTTTTTACTGAAATTCTGGTTTGGAGGCTCTATGGTGGCCATGCGGTTTAAGCACTCGCCTTTACGGTCACTACCATCTCGCCTCTATCCGTGTTCAAGTCTCGGGCTTGGACAATGTGGGTTTAAGAGAAAACTTGCCAGTAGCTTTGCGTTAGTCACTGTTACTTCAAAATTGTTTTCCTGCTTCTTCTTCCACCAGTTATACTGGCCGCAAGGTATAATATATCATGTACTGAAAAAGGCAGTAAGCCCATAAGAACAACCGCAAATTCCGTTTGTGTAAAATTTTTACTTTGAATAGAATACTAGGCCATAAACTTAAACTGTGCTCCAAACATGATACATTTTACAGATAGTCATCAAGTAAAAGACTAACGTTGGAGCTGAAGAGAGGCTTTGTAATCATAGTGAGGAATTTAAAGTACTAATTCATCTGTTTCCGGTACACGGGCCGGAAACCACTCCAGGATTCCACCATGACTTTTCAGCAATGACGACGTTTCATTGCGTACGTGGCCATCAAATTGTATCCCACAATATTCAACATAAAAATTCGCACCATTGGTTGGAGAACTGTCTAGCTGTGATCTCGCAGACTGCTCGATATGCGCCGACAATTGTTTATGGTTCTGTACACACATATTGAACTCGGCCATCGTAATTCTTTAATCGTGTTATCGTCGATGGTCATCTAGTGCAGTTACTGACTTATTGAGATTACTTGGCGATGCAGCGAGTATTTCTGAATAGACAAGTACTCACTGATGTAATCATAGCGAAATTATTTTGCAAGCGTTGCCTGTGGCCCCGATAGCGATAGATATTAACCCAAAAGCAAATCAGACTGGGGTACCTATGAGGGTTGTTGTAGTAATTCCAGAAACATCATGGAGACGGTCGTCACGGAGATGATTCCGCAAATAGAACGTGTAACCACACACCCATGTTCGTATTTCGCGAGTAAAAATGTTTCCTTGGTACTTTCATCACGCAGGTGTAGTTCCGCTTCAGTTATTTTATCGTGTCTGTGTAACTTTAAGGGTGTATCAAGTTTTTTCATTAATAATTGGATCGACATATACAATTTATTGACTGCTTACTTTGTGCGGACGCGTAAAGTTTTAAAGCAATATGCAGACGCACTTTCAGCTATTCTTTTCTTCACTGGTACAACTGCTACGCAGTTATAGAAACTATCTTTCTGGGAACTATTTTAGTCTCGGGCAATTGTTTGCATGCAATCAGGCGAGAATACATCTACAGTGAATACAGTGACTTGCGAGTCTTTGTTGAATAAAAATCGAGATTTTTCTTTTCTTGGTTGAGTCAGTGTTTGCCCGACGGAGAAACTTTTCAATCAAGAATACTTCATCATTGACAAACAATCTTTTGCGTTTAACTTTTTAATTTTCCACTACCGGGATTTTTGTTTAGTTTTTGTTTTCATGCAATTTCAGTGACTCCCAGCTGGCTTCGATTTACTATGAAGACAAAAAAAAGATATGCTAAAGGTTGATTTTCATTTTACCATGACGAGATTATATTTCATTGTACACTAGGGTCTGTTTAAGCCATAATTGTGGAGCAGATTTTCGTCGACAAAAAGCACAAATTCACCTTCGATTTGCCATGTCCTGTTAGCTGACCGAACACCCCGTCGGTTAGATGGCGCTCCACAGTTTCGTATTTTGCATAGGATTATAATTTTAAAGAAAACTAATTCCTCTGGGATTACTCGCTAGTTATACTGGCTATTTAGAAAAGACCTTGTATATCTTAGGGATTGTTCCAAGAACCTTTAATTCCCTTTAGTTTGGTGTGTGATTGATGGGTGTAATATAGCTTATAGAGTATACAGCTTGGCCTAACTCCAAATGTACAACTTTCAAAAAAGTGCTAGTGCCACTTTGTCATTTACTCTTCCTGAACTTCAGAGGTAAATTTAAAGAAAAGAGACGACAACTTATTTTACATTGTATATATTTGGTAATTCATTCATTGCACTGTCAGAAGCTGGTATTGTCTACGTTGACAAAATTAATTTCCCTATTTAATAGCTGCTAAGAATAGTGTACTTTAGACAAATTCAGGCTGATTTTGGAGCACAAGGGAGCAGTCATTTTAGTTAACAGTGTGCTAAGATCAGTTACAATTTCCTAAAGGACAATATCCTAAGAAATGTCAGCCACATTACATCAAAGTAGTATATAGGTATGCCAATATTCTCTCCACTGTGCATGTTTTAAATGCAAACAACTTCACCTAACATACGTCGCTCTCTTAAACGTACATAATAACTGGTGAGCGCCCCCTAAATTAACAACATCGTTATTACGTGACAGTTAAGAATCATTCACGTATACTTAATGACAAATCTTAAAAGACGGTCATGTACCCACATGGAAAGAATGCTTTAAACTGAGTTACCTCTATGACGACTATTGATACCGATGTTGTATACGTGGAATTTCGCCAGGATTGTTACACGTTATTACTTTGTGCCAGTATGATTGCTTTTCAATTTTGTCAATTGTTCCGCCCTATATAATAACAGGATATTAAAATAAATACAATCTTGACAATGTTAAGTTTTGCTTCATCAAAGCTATTCACGTCATTTAATTTAAGACCATTTGTTATTATGCTTCTCATAGTTTCCTCTTATTCGCTGATCGGCAGAATTTAGTATGGTATAAATGAAATTACTATACTTGGTAGTGGTTGTACATCGGCGACCTTTTTGCTACACGTATTGTTTCATTCCATGACTGGTAGCATCGACGTAATATTGTGATAAAGACGACCGACACTTCAGTGTCTCTGATACCTCTCTTCTCGATGATTTCAGCAAGGTTGTTCGCTACGGCACCTCGTGGCTTGAGTACCGGGTCTCAGGTGTGCACCTTGGACATTTACAGTTTTCCAGTTTGATCATTAATAGTTACAAGCGCACTCGTCTCGACTCCAACAGCAGCATGGCTAATAAACTCGGTCAAATTCACTAAAGTTCCAAATCTTGTCAGATCCACATCGGCGCCGCGTTCAGTTGCTTTGCTGTTTAGTGCATAGATCGTAGCAGGCATTTTGTATACGTTTCAAGTGTAGATTCCCCGTGACAACGTAAAACTTTATAAGTATCCGCGAGTCGAGCTCTCTTGACAAGGGATGCAGTGTTTCCGCAACAAAATGAAATCATATTAGGCAGTGATGTAGCTAGGCGGGTGCGGGGGGTGCGGACCGCACCGGGTGACACATCTCAGAGGGGTGACACCAAATGAAAAATTGCAAATTTTACAGAGCAGACGTTGCTCGGTCCAGTCGTATTTCATAAGCGGATAACCGATCATAGTTAAATAAATACATGACTAAAATGCAGAACAGGGTCAAGGTGCCACCATGCAGTCTTCAAATTATCTGGGGCTCATTTTACTGAGATTCAGAGTTGGTCGGATAAAAAATTGGAGCTTTTTACGAACGCGATAATTAATGAGGTAGAATAGATCAATAGACTTGGAGGCGTTTCCGTAGGCCGAGTGAGTCATGCGCACGAGGTGCCATCTTTGGCTTGACGCTTGGTATAACGTGGTATGACGTAGATATGCAGACATTTATATTCTCGTTGTTTTATCAAAACAGTAAATTTTGTGAAACTTGTAATTTTTATCACTAATCTGTTTAAAGTAAATTAGAACATGACGTAACTTTTATAACAAATGAACAGCGAAGAAAGGATTACACTCAAAAAGTGAGTATTACTAGTAATTAATTACTGCTATGATAATGACGACACGCACACATTCGTTGACCTGCTGTGAAACCCCTCAATCGGTACCGGTACATAGCTGTTGTTGCTGCCCTACAAAAATCCATTTGCAATGTATGATGGGCGGATTGGGCTCCACACTAATAATATATTTGTACTCCTAATTATTTACCAATTGTTGGTATAATATTTTGGTTATTATATGGAAGGTACTGAGTGCATCTGCCTGATTTGCTAGCGCGGCAGAAGAAAATAAAGAGCCTTCAATTAAATTGTGCATGTAAATAGTTACATTTCAACAATTTAAATATATAATATTATATTTTTATTGTTCAAGATAATTCGATCATGCCATATGGATTGCACAAATCTAAACGCCCTAGTGGCTGCCAGCAGCGAAAAGCTAAAAAGAAAAGATGCGACTCACTAAAATCACTGCCAGGATCCATGCTGCTATATGTAAAGAAACCAGATGATGGCCAGGGTTAATCAAAAGACGTTCATCAGTCTACAATCGATACTGATTCCTCCGATGCTAGCAGTATGCATTCTATAGAAAATTGACGGGATTGACGACGAAATACAAATAAAATAGACGTGTATGATTTGGAAGCGGCAGAAAACGATGATAATGTTGATTCAAACTCAAATGTGATGCTAAGTCAGGTTAATGAGAAAATTTGGAATATTTTATCCGATGCTTCTTTCTGGAATGTACAATATCCAGATAACTTTCGAGTTGAAATTATAAAAAGAGGGAGCCCCTCTTTTCAGAACAAGGACAGACCGTTTTGTGTTGTGACAAGGCAAGATGAAAAAGCTAAAGGAGATATGCGCAAGCTAACCAAACAATAGTTCTACAAGATGATGCCAAATGGCGAGAAAATATTGCGGTCATGGATGGTTCATTTACCCGTCAGTGAGAAATTACACTGCTTTTGCTGCAGACTGTTTGCTGCTAATGTTGCAGAAACAACATCCCAATTTATTACTGAGTTTGATTAGTGGTGGAAACTGAGCCCGAAATTACATAATATGAGACATCGGAAGAACATCTAGGTTGCCGTGAAAAATGGAAAACATTGGCAGCAGGACTTAGGCGACACAAAACAATTGTTTCTGAAAGTATTACTATTACGGACAGAGAAAAGAAAAAGTGGAGAGATAAATTGCACAGATTGCTGGATATCACATTGTTTCGTGCTAAGCAAAATCTGGCATTTCTTGGCCACAACGAAGATGAAGCTTCATTGAATAGAGGAAACTTTCTTGAGATGGTTGAGATGCTTTCTAAATATGAGCCAGTACTGAAAGAACACCTAATGAGACTAACGAGGAGTACATGTACAGTAAAAGCATCCGTATCTTACATTTCACCAGAAACGCAAAATGAATTTATAAATGTCCTGGCAAATCATGTGAAGGAGATTCTTGTCAAGGATATAAAAACTGCATGGTATTTTGTAATTATGTTCGACAGCACACCTGACATATCACACAATTACCAAATGTTTGAGATGATCAGATATGTGAAAATCCACAATGGGAAAGTTGAAGTGAAAGATGTGTTCTTTGGATTTTTCCCTTTAAGTGGAAAAAAAGCTGATGACCTCAGTTCTGACATTCTTACAAATCTAAAACGCGACGGACTTGACATAATGATGTGCAGAGCTTAAGGCTGCGATAATGCTGCAACAATGTCTGGAATCCATGGAGGTATTCAGACCATTCTGAAAAGAAAGAATAAGAAAGCGATTTTTAATGGGTGCGTGGACCATTTACTGAACTTGTGTGGCCAACACTCTTTTGCCGAAAATGCTTCATTTGTTATATTATTTGGTACTCTTGATAGGATATTTTCATTCTTTGCTGCTTCCACTCATTGGTGAGATGTTTTGATTGAACACACTGGGATGTCGGTGAAAAGGTTATCAACAACACGTTGGAGTGCTCATTATGCTGCTGTTAAGCCAGTGAAAGATAAGTTTGATGAATGTATGGCGGCGATTGAAACTCTATGTGATCCTAGTGAAAATTTGGACACAAAAGGGGTACAGCACAAGGTCTTTTACATGTTGTTGGTGATTTCACGTTTATCTGCTACCTTTACCTCTGGGCTGATCTACTTGAGGAAGTCAATCTTACCCAGCAGTACCTGCAGAATAAAGGCTCAACTTTTGACAAAGTTGTGACTAAGATAGAGGCCTTAAGATTGTTTCTTCAAGAGAAACGCAGTCACTTAGTTGAGCATGCAATTGAACAGGCACTTTCAAAATCAGACCAATATGGAATTTCGGTAGAAAGAATATTGAGGTTCAAGAAGAGAATGGCGGTGGAACAACTGAGAGACGCTGGACTCTCTCTGCGAGAAGAGAGTAGGGAGATGCTGGAATGTATTGGTCGTTTTCATTCTGAACTCCAGATGAGATCAAAAGCGATCAAGGAAGTAGCAGATATGTTTGCGGCTGTTCAACCCAAGAGTCTACTATCGGCGAGTCAAGAAGAGTTACTGGTGTCCATTCCAAAATTAACCTCTTTCTATGACGAGTTATCTGAAGATGAGCTTTTAAAAGAAATACCAAAGTTTAGAAGGCACCTGAAAGCAGCTGATATTAATCTCCACAAAGCCATGGACTGGTCATTGTTTGATGTTTTGCAATTTATAGCTGAATGGGACTTCCTTAAATCTCTCCCGATACTGTCTCAAAGCCTTCAATTATTTCTCACGATATGTGAGATATAGATATAGCTTCATGTGAGCGGAGCTTTTCAAAACTGAGGCTGATAAATAAGTGAATAATGCATAGTTTCCCTTGTTTAGTTGTACTGCTTCACAAATCATTCAGAAAGGGAAGAAATAGAACGTTGGAAGTGTTCATTTCATATAAAATTCAATGTCATTTGCATTTTATTTCATCCAGAAGCATGGCGATTTGCTAATTAGAAATATGTAGAAACAGTAATTTTAAATATGAATTTCTGTTCTTTTACGGCAGCTGAATTATTTGTTATGCATTAGCATCATATGTAAATTTGCAATGACGATTTTGTTTTATTGTGTTTTCCGTATATAATAGTAATTCATGTGAATGTATGATGTTTATAATTTGTGCTCATATTAGGGATAGATTTGAAAAATTGAATGATGATTTATGAACAGAGATCTTTTAAAAAGATGAGTGAGGATTACAAACACGTGCTCTTTAATTCAAGTATTGTATTACTTGTTATGCTTTGCGGTATTTTAACATGTACAAATTTAGATTTGTCCAATGTATATAATAGTAATTCATGTGAATGTATGATGTTTATAATTTGTGCTCATATTAGGGATAGATTTGAAAAATTGAATGATGATTTATGAACAGAGATCTTTTAAAAAGATGAGTGAGGATTACAGACACGTGCTCTTTAATTCAAGTATTGTATTACTTGTTATGCTTTGCGGTATTTTAACATGTACAAATTTAGATTTGTCCAATGTTCAACATTATTTTAAACAGAATTCATCAATATTGAAACAGGGCAATTTGTTTTCAAATAGAAAAAATATAAAATCATGAACATTGTTTGCAATATTTCAGTATGTTTAACACGGAGCCTTCTAAAGCAGAGTAGACCCAATTCTGTTGCCACATCATGGTCTACGTTTTCTGGAACTACAAATACATATTTAGTCCATATTCACAAATAATTACATAGTTGATTTTTATTTAAAAAAGGAATTTGTGGTGTTTAATAGTTGCAAGTAATAATATGTTCGTATAACATGGAATGCAACTGGGCTACACGTGAAGTCTCATTCGTTCTTTCACAATCTATGCGGAATATCGATCCTAAGGGTTGTTTGGCAAGTTCAGTGTCATATGTGCACCATTGCAACTTGCAAAATAAATTTGTCAGAGGAAACTCGTACTTTTATCTGTGTAACACTATTAGTAATGGTTTGTTCACAATGGTATGCAAGACCTAACATCAATTGTAATAATTTCATTTAAAACTAGTGTAATGCAAAAAAACATGTTAAGCTGTTTAGTTTCTATGCTTCTATGAATGTCCCTTTCTGATGTCCGACTTGCTGTTACAGACATTGCAGACATTGCTCATTTTATTATCGACTCATAGGTATAAAAGCAAAATGAGTAGATAATAGAAAGGTTGTTGCATTTATATGTGAATATATGATCTGGTGTTTTCGGAGTGATTTTGCAATCCCAAGTATTGCTCAGAACAAAAAAAAACTTATTTTATATAATCCCATACATTTGCAGTAACCAAAAGTATCATATTGTTTTTTGTACTATACTTTGAATAGATTGACTACTTAAGACAGTCACGTGATAGCAGAAGCTTAGTGTAAATTACTCCACCAATGGTGTTTCATCCGTCTCATTTCGATATTAAATGTGGTGTGTCACCCGCCTCATTTCCCTACTAAATGATTTGTTAAATTACAAATAATTAACTGGCTCAGTTGTACGGACGAGATTAAAAAGGAACAAAGACGCAAGTTTGTTTGAAATGAAATATATTATATTTGATTCAGAATTAAACCCAACATCGATTTTATTTCAGCAGATTAAATCTGTAATGTAGGGAAGAACTACTCGGTAATCTAGTTCCAATTAGAGCTAATGTGTGTTATGATGACTGATAAAAGTCAACGTAATGAATATTATTGGATATTACACCTTGTTCAACAATAGCTGAAACAACAATGCACGACGGTCATCTATTGACCCTAGTAGATTTATTAAAGAATGTGACTGTCGAGAGATCGATGCACGAGTTTTAATTAGGATGAGAACTGGATTATAGAAAGTTTAACTAACAAACTATATATTTCGATTACTGCAGAAAATAAAGTATGCGAATTTAATGCGAAATGCAAATGAGATGTATATTTAAATGTGCGTTATAATATTCGCGAACTAATGAATGGTTGTGTACTGATTCTGAAAACCAGCGTATCTTATTTACCAGAATTCTAAAAAAAAATAATGATAATTGCCAATTTTCCTCTTTGTTAAAATAAATGTTCTTATAAAAAGAAAAAGAAAAAAAAACTATGATGTTTAATGGAGCTGGAGTAGAAATCATTTTATTTTCCTCAGTAAGACAGTGTAGAAACGTTTCCCTATAAAAACGGCACGAAGTGTAGTTATGCTGTAAACACTATTGTTAATATTTTTAAAAATAATCTTTTAACATAGCATCAATGAATAACATACGATAAGCAAACATGCGATTTCGTTTCCTGCTTGAAATGCTTTCAGCCAATGGCAACGCGAATTTCCCACTAATGGGGTACATTCCATGATTGTTCTCAAATTCGTCTGCTCCCAAAACATATACTACCAAGTCGTCGGATATCAGCGTGTGTAATGTGCCATTGTATCTAATTATCGACTCTATTAGTTTATCCTATCCCAAACTCGTATACGTTACAATAAAGTGTAGAAACCGTAGATGAATGTATGTTTGCATTGTTGTTTGTTTAAAATAACACCTCAAAGACGCAAGCAGTTTCACGAAACCACATGAAGACAAAGAGCGTGGCGATGCTCACATCTAGAAATACTTGACAGGTAGAGTAAAAAGTAAAGTTTGGAGGAAAGTCTAAGAAAATTCAAATTCGAACAAAATGTGCATTACTCGTTACTCAGCAAATATCTCCCTGTCCACTCTAAATCAGCATTTCGCCACCTAGATTTTGGTCTGAATGATTGGTTACTTTATCGTTTTCTTAAGCATAAAATAAACAGAAGTCTCTACAATCAGCGACAGCGACTGGAAATTTGTAGGAGATGCACACATTATATATACAATACACCATTAATTGTTTGATGCCACGGAAGAAAAGACTATATGTGCCTCACCATTTGAGAGTACAAAAAGTTTACTTAGTAACCGTGACTGGCATCGAATGATTAGAATTAGTAAATATAGATGACAATTATTTGAATATATGCCTTTCCAATCTGATTGAACGCACCGGAAATAAATATTAACTCAGATTGTTAGTTGCATTTTTTACCTAGTACTTGGGTATAATATCACTGAAATAGTTACATTGAATATTTAACAGTTGTAATGAGCTTCCTCGGTGGTCATTTAATTTGACTAGCTGCATACAGAAACTATTTCATCAGCAAAACACATTTTTAACCAAGGATTGCTGTGATAGGAAGTAGATCAACGACCCTCCGCTAACGAAGATATTAAACAATTACTGACTTATAATGTATTTTAGGCAGTGTGGCAAAACCTTGGGTCGAGATTCACCTTCGTATAAACTCCTTAGGTAATAGAAGTTTGGTTATTTGTTTGATTCATAACTAAACCATACCAAGTTGCATTCTTTCTGTATGGCCATCTGAAAAGTATAAACTCTTGATCGTGATTAGGTTCCGAATATAATACAAGGCATAAGCTGGGACGACAATCATGTAATAAACAGTATATATTATTAGCATACTTTTTCCGTTTTAAAATCTGTTGCATTCTTTAAAATAAATGTATTGTCTGATGATAATCAAATATTATATTGGAATCTTCTCGATACATATATATTTTCACTTTCAGCATTAACATCTCAGACACAGAGTCAGAAGTATTGTCTAATAAGACATTTAAAAAAAAAAACAACGAACAAGCTATCTGTCAATGTGAAATTTTCTTTTTCTACCTACAAATTAGCACGATAAGAATTGTGTTTTCCTATCTTTGAAAGTTCAAGTTATTATTTCAGTTGTGCATGGTATTTTCTTTCCATATGCGACCAAAAATGCGAATTAGCTTACGTGCTGTTGAGATTGGGTCTTTCTGAAAATTTGGCGAATTTAGAGAAATCATGATCAAACTAAACAAGAGACTGATCCAATCCACCGTCGTATGTAAAACATCCTGACAAAATATCGAAACATTTGACAAAACTACGAGGTTTATTGACTCGCATGAAATAATTTATCCATCTATACAGATTTTATTCATCTTTTTAAACGCAGTTTAGTTACTGATCGGTTCACAACAGACAAATGGAACAAATTAAATCACCGAAACTGTGACCAGCAAATATCTAATACATTTGGATTCTTCTTTTATTTCCATCTTATGCGTCAAAATCAACAAATCGATAATTCCTCACTCTTCATGTCTTTAAATTTGTATTTGTCAGTTCGTTCAAAGGTATGACCCATCAGTGTCATCAATGAATATCCAATATCTGTCTATAACAATCAAACATGCTTTCTAGTGACGGTTTCGTGTGTAGTTGAACAGATTGCGTACACGTGTCCTGAGTTATATCCCTCGTCCTGGTCGAGCTTGTTCGTGCCAAATTATTGATAATGTTCTATAACATTTGATTGGCCATTGCACTAAATAGATTAATTAATGTGATATCTCTAGGTTTGGACTGAATGTTAAATGGTAGACAGTGCTATTACTATTACTAATATCTGTTCACATGCGACTCTCTCTCTCTCTCTCTCTCTCTCACACACACACACACACACACACACACACACACACACATATATATATATATATATATATATATATATATATATATATATATATATATATATATATAAAATATTGGATAGATAATTCCTGAGAAACACTCATTATTAACACCTTTAAAAATTTCAATGCCTTTTGAGCGAATTTCCTTTAGTTTCTTTCTTGAAAGTTTAATACAAAAGTCACCACTATATAAGTTAGTTTAGAAATGGTTTTGTAGGATTTAGTCACATTTGTCATCACATAACAGGCTACATATGACAGCCAGTAAATTTGTTTGAGGAATAACACGAATTAGATTCTGGAAAGAACGACCTACAGGAAGCGGCTTTGCAAGCTCTCCCACATATATATTGCCAAATTACTCTCCCATCTTAATGATGGGATTTCTCCAAGAAAAAAGTTGTTTGACGGGAATTTTGGGAAATCAATGGCCCTTGATTTATTATCATCATTAGAACCAATAATAATAAATTCAGTACAAGTATGTACAATTAATTAAACAAGCTTGTAATTATTCATAACCTGTAAATTCTTTTCGTTTACATTTCAATGCAGCTTATTATTATATTATGGATAGTGGACAGATTGTATCAATTAATGAGACATTAAAATCAGAACTTTAGTTGTTTTCAAATTGTATTGGTAACTGATGCTGCAATTCAAAATGTATTTCAATAAATGTCCTAATACTGATAAAGATATAAGTTTAAGCATCTTCAATATTTTTATATCGTTCCTGGACACTAGATTATACCTTTCTATTTCGCTTTAATTCGGACTTTAGATTAGATCTTTTTCCCATTGCAAGGTCACTCAAAAAAAAGACTCTCATAATGTATAAAAAATTTGGTGACAGAAACTGATATATATATATATATATATATATATATATATATATATATATATATATATATATATTGCTTAAGTAAGGGTTTTATGGGACGTCAGCATTGTTCTAGGTTGTGCTAATTAAATGCATTGTTCTAAGGGGAAAATTAAGAAATAAACTAGTATAACACAGTAAATATCCTCTTATATTTTCATTTTTATTTTGTTTTCAAATCTGTGGAGCTTTTGTTTGATAAATATGGGCATTAAAATTAGTTATCCATCAAAATTACTTATTTGCTATTTTTTTTAAAAAAAGAGAGGCATAAAATAATTACTTTGTTGGTTAGGTCTATAGTTAGTAGTGTATTCAATTGTTAGTTAGCTAGTATTTTACGTTTGCAGTATATCTTTTTGTTTTATCGTTCAAAATTCGGTGAGTAAAATTAAAGTCACGGCTATGGTTTCTATTGAAAAAAGCATATTTGCAATAAAGACGAAACACATTTTGACCTCATTGTCCAAAGCAAAAATTTAAACACCTGTCAAATATTAAGCTCCTAATCATTCCATTTAAAACATAAGCAAGTTCCACACACCAATTAATTTAATTTGCCGACTGCACTTAAAAGATTTACACAGACAGAGGATATGTACCAAATAATATCTTATTAGTGGAATAAATGCCTTGATATATCCACGTTTTTTTCCATCCCATTACATGTCACGCTCTGTGGACAATTTTCTTTGTCAATACGTTATTAGATACCTGGGCAAGCAGTTTTTTTAGTTCAGTGAAAATGTGGTATTAAATATCTTGGCAAAAAATGTTTGAAGTTCATCTTACAATATGAATCGCATGACAGATGACATTTAATTTAATTAATATATTAAAATTCAACATTTCTTGACGTACTAGAAATAAAATCAATTATGTAAATGTGACTTTGCTAGCATGCTGCTATCGGTTTGAAACAGTATTACCGACTGGGATGTCAATTATAATGCTTAATAAAAAAGATTGAATTCCTTTATTTCGTTTAGCAAAAATTATTAATCATTATGAAATGGGTTTGGAGCAATAAAAAGTCGAAATCTTTGTTGATTAAAATTATAGCTTAGACCTGTCCTTGTGTCACCAATATCTGGTGTTAACGAAAATAATTTCATAGGATTGTTTTCCATTAATAGAATTCTGTGATGCCTGGTGAGATGTCATCTTGAAGCTTGGTCACCCAGGAAAAGGATGTTGATTGTTCAGCAGCAGTGCAGGTGTACCACCTTCACTCCCACAAAAAAACAAAGAAAAAAAAAATAGTTCGATTCCCTTGCATTTACATGGTTCAGACTGTACCCTGGAAATACCTACAATGCAGGATATTCTGGTGGTTTGGCGCCCTGGGCTTCCATAGGGTGATCCGCCCCACCTACTCATTGTGTTCTTGTTTACGCTTTCTTCCAAAGATATGCCCAAATCAGGCACTGTTGCTTAACTTTCCCGATGCTAGAAACAATAAAGTCCACAAGTGTGGTCCAATATAGTCACGACGTTTTTTGTTTTCTACCAAAATAATAGCCCATTCCATTAATGTCTGTTTGAAGAAGAATTCAACTTGCCAAAAAAAAGTGCACGATATGCTGAGCTGATTCGTGTGTACGTACATGTATGTATGTATGTATGTATGTATGTATGTATGTATGTATGTATGTATGTATGTATGTATGTATGTATGTATGTATGTATGTATGTATGTATGTATGTATGTATGTATGTATGTATGTATGTATGTATGTATGTATGTACGCACGCACGCACGCACGCACGCACGCACGCACGCGCGCGCGCGCGCGTACGTACGTACGTACGTACGTACGTACGTACGTACGTACGTATGTATGTATGTATGTATGTATGTATGTATGTATGTATGTATGTATGTATGTATGTATGTATGTATGTATGTATGTATGTGTGTGTGTGTTTATGTGTTCTGTATTTGTGCGCACATTTGAACAGATAATGCTGTACTCCTACAATACCTCATAATGCCGTTGGCATTATATTTCTCGGAACCGCTTGATCAATATTGTAGTTAGTTTTCCAACATCGAGCTCAGCGATTAAAGTTTAATATTTTTGTTCAATATTGTCCTTTTTTCATTTGCATATGATTTTTAAATCTCTTAATGACTTCTAATCATACATGAGAGCAATCAATCTGAAGCTAAAATAATTCATTCTACAACTAGAACGTTCAACCCTTTTATCTGGGGTAAAGGTCATATTAATTGCGTTACTGTTTTGTTTGCATTTCATTTCATAAATTTTCCACATACTCGGCATCAATCATTGTGTAGCTGAGACAACAATATTCGATGACAGGAACACTTGCTCCATTGACCTTGAGACCAATGTCTTAACATAGAAAATATACATGATTGTTATGGTGGGGAATTTTGCCTATATTTCCCGAACCCTTTTTGACGGATTTTGTTAATACATGGGTAGATTCATTTTGAAGCAAAGATGATTCATACTGACACATACTTCACTATTGACCGCGTGTCCAAGGTCAAACGTTTACCAAAAATTATTTTATCGCGGGTTCAACATGCAAGCCCTAGCATTCTTGTATATTGATTTATATAACCTCTCATTATAGCACGAAAACATATCATTTTCGTTTCGAAATGGTGTCCAACCAATTTGTACTCATATCCCTTGAAATAACACTAACCCGATTACAATAATCTAAATACACTGCCTTTCTAATCATCGACAAGGATCCGTTTCATTTTTTACATCCATTAAATGGCAGTTCATGCCAAATTGATGTTAACAATGCTTGAACTTACTGATGAAACCCGATTTTCAAATTTAAACAAAATCATGATTTCGTTTTCAAAAGCAAAACAAATGTATTTTTCATTCATCCGACAAAGACACGCTAACACAATTATTTTTGTATAGATACGACTGCAAATCTTGAGAATAAGTCAACTGCTCGACGTCTTCAATATAATGTTTCATTACGCCTTGTTAGCATTTCTTTTTTTCTGATCATCTACAAAGAATTACTGACACATGCTCAAATAGGTACGTGAAATAAATAGCTTAAATCTTTTAAGATTGCGATTCTGCTTCAGCATGTATAAATTAATGATGTATATTTCCATAACTTTGCTAAAATGGTGTTGCTATACTCATTATTGAACCAACATCATATACATGACTCTCGAATTTGCCAGGATACCTGACATTGGGGGGGGATATAGAGAATATGATGCTATGGTTTGTGTCGTGTATCCTAATATGGTGAGGCTGTGTAATGTGTCAGAGTATGACGAGGCTGTGTAATGTGTCAGAGTATGGCGAGGCTGTGTAATGTGCCAGAGTATGGCGAGGCTGTGTAATGTGTCAGAGTATGGCGAGGCTGTGTAATGTGTCATAATATGGCGAAGTTATGTCAGGTGTTAGATGATGGTGAGAATGTATTCATATATTACTGTATGAAGTAACAAGGTAATATAGAGAAGATAATTTCATCTGATCTGCATAAATTCTTTATGGTCACTATTTAGCTTTTGTTTGATGAGCACCATCCTAATTTGCATATAAAATATTCCAAATTTTCGTTTCCTTTTAATGTTGCAAAGAGCCTTAAATGCCAAGTCAATGTCAATATACATATATATAATTTAATGTTATAGAGGACATCAGAACTCACAATATTGGCAATAAAGTTGCTTGAAACACTGTCGTCTTTCTCGTTCACGTAAAATTTATGCAGTAATTTGTATGCATTTTCTTTAACATACATGCATATTAATTATTCCTTATATTTACAGTGTACACTTGACTCCAGGGACATTGCTAATACATAAATTCGCAAATATGTAAATATTGTTTGCTGAAATTGGGTTCATTTTCTTGCTCTCACCGTAGTCATCAAAGAATGAAAATCGCTGGAGAACCTGAGTACTTGATTAATATAGGTTGACTTAACAAGTACTTACATGTTAGTTGTATTGGGCTGTGCTCTTTATAGGTGACCATCTTGAACCCTGTATGCTGCTAAAATAGGTCAACATTCTGTACACTCAGTAAATTAACCTGCATATGATTTTTTAACCTCATGCATCTTAAGCAAACTTATCTATTTGAAAGATAAAATGCCGTTATGTTGACGATTGTTTACAAACAGCATGCTAAATATATCAGCAAATACCCTAAACAAAAACAAAACTAAACAACCCAACCATTTTCCACCCCCGTCCCAAACCCCACATCAATTAAACAATTCCGATATACAAGAGATGGATAGAATTGTTTAATTACAATATCGCATGCCTTTGTTCTAGCACTTCATGTATTTGAATCATAAATTACTTATTTTGCATTTTAACTTTCAAAGCGGAGATTAACTGTATTTTTCTTTGACCCAGTTGTGTAGTTGTATTCATCCTGTGACCTACTTACACATCGTTTATAAGTCACATGATCTACTTATGATATTGCTGAGGTTATTACACCCTATTATTACACCCTATTAGGTTAATTTGTAACTGAAATACTGGATTTTATATGGTGATAATTGTCCAACAATATTCCTATTTTATGAGATAATAAAACTATTTTGGATTATATTTATTGATACTTTTGCAGAATACGGATATCTCCAAAATTATAATTCGTGCATTGGTCTCGTTCATAACTTGGTTATTAGCTAATTGCTCACCACGAATGCGAAATATTTGAGCGATCGACGAATGCATATTTCAGAACAGATTGCTATTACGATAGATCAGGTAAAATATATTTTAAAAATATCAGTTTTATGAACGGTAAATTAAATATACATCGCTTTAAAATATGTGTTATGTTGACTGATATATTTTTCTTTTAATTAAAAAAATAAGAGTTCTTACATCTTCTCATTATGTAAAAAACATGTCGATATTAATTTAGCTTAATATCACATGCTCCCCCATTACATATGAAAGATGACGCAAACCGAGGAAACAGTTTTCCAAGATATCTGATGACAAAATCACAAAGAAAATCATCGAGGGAAAATGATACTGTGCCATAATCTACAATGTCATTGGTTTTTTTTACTAGGGAAAGAATAAAATTGACTATATGTGTAATAATGACAACATCATAGTCATACAGAATTGTTTATTGCGACTGGTCAAATGTCAGTTTTATCTATTATTTGCTAATTTTAATATATTGATTTCAAAACACGGATCAAATTAATTAAACGAATGCAACTGAAGACGCTTTGAATCAAGAATTATCAGCTTAATAGTTGATTGGTATTTGTTTTAATGTTATGGTCGGTGATATCAGACAAGCATAGGATAGATTAATTGCGTAGTATTTAAGGGAACATCAGTCACAGAAGACTATATAGTCTTGAGGCAATAATGGCACATCAGCCCGTGGATGACTAGACAGTGTTGAAACAATGACGACACATCATCCCATGGATGACTAGACAGTGTTGATACAATGACGACACATCAGCCCATGGATGACTAGACAGTTTTGAAACAATGACGACACATCAGCCCATGGATGACTAGACAGTTTTGAAACAATGACGACACATCAGCCCATGGATGACTAGACAGTGTTGATACAATGACGACACATCAGCTATTGGATAGCTTGACAGTACTAAGACAATGACGATTATGATTTTTAATGTAGCTTTAACAATTTTTCCATCATATCGCTACGATGTCTGCAGTGTGGCAGTTTATAGTGAAGAATAGCACTGAGGAATCATGCCGCAGATACGTAGCGTGATGTCACACCCACTCACATTCTCCTGACACCAGGCCGACCAGTCCTAACAATAACCTCTTAATGCAGAGTGCCATGTGAGGCAGCTGTTAGTACCATTTTTGTAAGTTTTTTTGTAAGACTCGACCGGCAATCCAACCCACGATCACCCGCATCCGAAGCGGACCCTCTAACCACTAGGCTACCGGAGCGGTTTACTGTTAAACAGCCTAAAATCAATTTTAAAAAGCAATGAATGCAAAGTATACGCATTTTTTTTTTTAATTTGTTTTTTCTGCTGTTGGAGGGAGGTGGAAATTATTAGTGATTAAACGTCTTTTTAAATTGATATATTCATGTGTGGAACAAATTTTTTATGGTAAGTGAGATAAGAAATTAAAAATATTTTTTAAAAAATTCAATTAAACACTATCATCTGGAATCTAGCATAATATATTGTATTGTCTACATAAAATATATAACTAAATTTGCCTGTTCAGAATGATTGAAAACTGTACAGAAAGGTAAGCGTGATGATTATTTCAGTTATTGGTCTGATTATAAAGGTAAGGGTCTGATTATAAAGGTATGGATGTTGATTATTAAGGAATCTGTGCTGATTATAAATATATGGCGCTGATTATAAAGGTATGCGTGCTGATTATAAACGTATTGGTGACGATGATAAATGTTTAGGTGCTAATTAAAAATGTATTATGATTATGAAGGTATGCGTGCTGATTTTAAACGTATTGGTGACGATTATGAAGTTATGCGGGCTGATTATAAACGTATTGGTGACGATTATAAAGGCATGCGTGCTGCTTATAAACGTGGTGACGATTATAAAGGTATGCGTGCTGATTATAAACGTATTGGTAACGATTATGAAGTTATGCGGGCTGATTATAAACGTATTGGTGACGATTATGAAGTTATGCGGGCTGATTATCAACGTATTGGTGACGATTATAAAAGGTATGCATGCTGATTATAAACGTATTGGTGACGATTATAAAGGTATGCGGGCTGATTATAAACGTATTGGTGACGATTATAAAAGGTATGCGGGCTGATTATAAACGTATTGGTGACGATTATGAAGTTATGCGGGCTGATTATAAACGTATTGGTGACGATTATAAAGGTATGCGTGCTGATTATAAACGTATTGGTGACGATTATAAAGGTATGCGGGCTGATTATAAACATATTGGTGACGATTATAAAGGTATGCGTGCAGATTATCAAGGTAATATAAAATCAAATAACTTCTTATCATTATGGGAAAACCGTTATTGTCTGTTCCGATTCCATAGATAGGCTGAAGTGGCTAACTCCATTATTCATGGGTCCAATGGGCTTCAAGCGTTCACCTAAAAGTATGAGGCGTATTTTAGTTCAGGAGGTTTCCTACTTTGGCACCTTTAAAATAGAAAAGTCATTCCATGCATAGTCTCGATAAGGAGAAAAATCATATTTTACATGCGTCCTGAACACCGAACAAGCAGTGTCTTTCTACTCAATAATTCTCAAATGATAAAAATCAATAATTTCACTCGTGGCCGTTTCTGATTTGGGCACAGCGTCAGAGAATTAAAAATTACAAATGAACGCAAAATCAATAGTAATTTCAGACAATGATCTGCCCTTTCTTACACGCGTGTCGTCTAGTGGTGCGGTCAAGGAGTGAATTTTTCACGTCTACTTATACCTGCAGAAAAATTGTCGGTGTGAAAATAGAAGAGAATGTCGTAGTCCCTCTATAAGATATGATATTTACCATTTACCAGCGCGATATTAAAATTATCCCCATTGAATCTATTATAAAATTTGTTTGGATTTTGATCTCATATACCGAATGTTCCATATTTAAATACATTTCTGTCATTATGTATGGCAGTTTTAGACAACACATGAACAAGCTGCTATTCCCGATCTGAAGGAGTTGCTTCCCATATACATAATGCTATTCAAAGTACAGTTGGGCATCAAAACAACATTCTCTTGTCCTTGCCAGCCACGTGTCAATAAGTCCGCATTGGTTCAATGAACTTTAGTCTTCCCAAATATAAAATGTATCTAATTATTCTGCTCTAAGAGTTTTTGCCTGTTTGTTTGTTGTTGTTGTTGTATTTTGTTCTTTACATCGATCAAAACGTTTCTCAAATCAGTACAAGTGACCCAACAGCCTCCAAAAAAATGTGTACATTTTTTCGCGTTAAATGCGTTTTGATAAGTTTATTTTATACAACTAGAATGCAAGCTAAGTTTTATTTCTGATTGCTGCCAACGTTTATTGGTGATGCACGCAGTTCCCGAAGTTATGTGTTGTTTTTTTTTTTGTTGTTGTTTCTTTTCAATTCGAAATACTATCGGGTTAAACCAACGAATCATTTTTCGCTTCTCTAATTAATTCTGAAGATTAGACCTAACAGGTGTTCCAAGTTTATAACATTTAATGCTATTATCAGGTTTGTTTGCAGTTACATTAAAAATTTATGGATATCACCACAGTGTAGATTTTCACCTTCGCGGTTTTGACGGATTTTGTGCATCTCTTATCAGATTCCATTCACTAATAATGTCACGCTCTTGCTTAATACTTCATGTTCAATTACAGGATTGAATCAAATAAATAGCGGATTTCTGGATATAATATGAACAGACCCGATTAATTGAATATAACTCATTGAGTCCTTTAACATGCACATATATTTTGGAAGCAATAGTCATGCTTAAAGCAATAAAGTTAAATTGCAGCAAGTAAAAAAGTAGCATTGTTTAATGTCGTCTGCTCTGCGATTAAATCTGAAAGATGACGCGAACTTCGGACGTTAGTCAAAATATCAAACACCGCATTAACATCAACAATGATCAAGGGATCAAAAAGTACAAATGTCTATTAAGCCGCCGTATGATGTGTGGTTGTTATAAAATACCGCAAAATTTAAGAACGAAATCATAATAATATGACACAATTAGTCTGATGACGCTTTCAATGGAAGAATTTGAAATGTAAATGTTTAAATTTTTAAGAAATTCATTTATACATCGAAACCCATTATTTGTTGTATAATAAATTTCTGCTAAATATTTTACGAATAATAATGTTTTGACTCGAAGAAAAATTGTCACCAATTCTATGGTTCAAACATAGAATGTGTGCCGATAGCTGCCATTGGGACTAAATGCAGAAATAACTGATAGTCCGAAAAGATTAAAAATTATTTTCTGAGAAAAAATGAATGGCGAACAAAATTATAGGATTTTTCTGTAAGTTAATATGTTCCGTTGTGCTCTAAAAATCAACCTGAACTTGTCTAAAGCACACTTTCCTTCCTTAGCAGCTATTAAAATAGAAAAATGAATTTTGCCAGACCAGACAATACCAACATCTGAACCTGCAATGAACGAATTACCAAATACATTAAAACTAAAAAAGTTATCTGCTTCTTTTTTACAATTTACCTCTAATTTCGTGAAGTAAAAATGAGCAAGTGGAGCTAGCTCTTTTTTTGAAACATGCACATCTGGAGTAAGGCCAATCCGTATACTCTATAACCTATATTAAACCCATCAATTATACACCAAAATAAAGGGACTTAACGATTCCTTGAACAATACATAACATTTACAAAGTCTTTTTCAAATAGCCAGTATAACTAGTTAGGAAACCCAGGGAAATACTTTCTTTTTTCTTAAAAATTCTAACCTATGCAAAGTACGAAACTGTAGAGCGCCACCTCTATCCACACATATATATATATATATATATATATATATATATATATATATATATATATATATATATATATATATATATATATATATATATATATATACTTTGAATTAATTCAGTTGCTGTAAACTCAGCCTGGTTAGAAATAAAATCCATATATTCAAGTGAAAGACGGGATAAACTGATGACCAAAGTGAAATATAATGGTTAATTATATGATTAACAATGACGCAACAAATTGGGAACAAAATAACATCATTTAAATTAAGTAGGAGTGAAATATAAAACACCAAATCAATTGCAAAAGTTTAGCTGAAATCCAACGAACATGATGATCGTGACAGGTTTCTGATTCGAGCATATTTTTCTTCTTGGGGAAGGATACTGGTGGTGGTAGATGTATAAAAGGTTAAGACACATTCTGTGTAAGCTACTCGGTCAATGAGCTTATGTTGAATGTATCGAAATTTACAAATATTAGAGACGCATTTAGGTATTAATAACACCTAAAAATCCTGGAGGTTTTATTAGAGATATTTAAAGATCTGAAAAATAATATATGGTGCAGACGGGTGTCAGACCTTATTTATGGAGACATGGATACCACGGCGGATTTTTACAACATTTACAGGTTCCAGTTCAAATTTTTCGTCATAGTTTACATTTGTGGACACTTGTTGGTGTATGCAAATCTTTGATACAAATAAGCTTTAAAGTCAAAATATATGTTCTAATAATTTGATCATGCGTTCATTATTGAAATGCAGACTGCTTTCAAGTTCTGCTTTTTTAACTGTGAATTCTTGTGAAAATTGCTATAAGATAAAGAATTACTGTATGAATAGGTGAGGAAATCTGAAGGCGTAATATGACTTGATATACGTAATAAACTTTACCCACTGCATTGCTTTAAATGACGTTCAAAATTACGTCAATGATACCTTGATCACAGCATAACACGTCGTGGATTGTAATGCCACTACTAAAAGCTTACCAGAGATAATAATCATAAAATTAAGCCTACAAAACAAGAGATAACCATTTCACCGATAAAATCCCTAATGCACATGAAATTAACATTTCCTGTGCAAATAATAATTTTATCGAAACGCTGTTTTGATGAACAACGGGCACGTATAAAATGTCATTTTAATCAACAGGTAATTAGGTGTATATCGCGTTCGAAAACTATTTCATATTGATTAGAATAGTATTTTTCTTGAGTAAAATAATGTATTCTTATCTCTTGCGAGCAATAAAATTTACATGGAGCCCGAAACGCCGCCACACAGAGATTATTGTATGGTAACAAAAGCACGGTATCATATTTAAATAATTATTACTATTTGCAGTAAGTCAAGGCAAGTACCATTTAATTAAATTAATATAGTATAATGCCATCCATCCCTTGATTAAATCTGAAAGGTTATGCATTGTTAGCAAAGAAATATGAAACTTCCTTTACAGGGGAAAATATCGAGGGAGCATATAAACCAGAAATCTACACTGCCATAGTACACGTTATGATGGATATAAATTCCAGATTGAGAAAAGACAATAAAATAGAAAGATTGGATTTTGTATTCTGATTTGACATTTATTTCCATTGATCTTCTGTCTTGATTTTCTTTGCGTTTTGTTTTCTTTTTATTATTTTCTTTCTTTTGATTTTTGTGTTTTGTTTGTTTGTTTGGTTTTATTTCGGGAGAAAGGATAAACTCTTATATTACCCCTTCGTTTTTTTGAAATACTTGACAAAAAATACTCTCGGCCTTTAAGTGATTGATAGATAGAAAGATTAGATTAGATTAGATTAGATTAGATTAGATTAGATTAGATTAGATAGATAGATAGATAGATAGATAGATAGATAGATAGATAGATAGATAGATAGATAGATAGATAGATAGATAGATAGATAGATAGATAGATAGATAGATAGATTATTTAGCTTCGATTCGATCCATTACTTTTTTATACATTATGTCTAAAAATAGCGTTGACTGTAGTAGTCCCTTAAACGAACGTTGTTAGATGACGTCATAATTTCCATCGAGGAATCTCAGTCTGTAATAGTTGTGAATCGATTTGATACAAGTTACGTTTTGCAAATACCTACCACCCCACCTACCTACCTACCTACCTACCTACCTACCTACCTACGTGCATGCATTCATCCATCGATCAATCCACATATACGCAATGAAAACCTGAGTGTTAATGAGGTGATGCCGACGCCCATCTTAGAGACCAAGGAAAAAAAAACAATTAAAAGAGAAGTGGAAGAAAATAAGTCAAGAAAATTATGTTAAATATTGCTCCTTGGACACGCAAAGCTTGTCAGTCCAAATTAGCAAACGAACATGACCTACCGATGGTATGGGCACACTTCTAGCAGGAATTTATAACAACTCTACCAGTGCTACTGACTACAAAGGAAATAGAACTTGTATAGTGCTGCCAAAGATAAATTGAAGCGTATACATCTCAAAGATTTCCACGTACTAGGGACTTTAATTCTCATCCACTTAAAGGTAAAACCAAATAAACATTCTATAATCCAAAATTCAAATTTATTTCCTAAGATAAGTCAAAAAAAAGAAAAACTTACAGTATGGAATGAATTCTTAAATCATTTCATGAATGTACTATCAACAGTAATTCAGAAATGCTCCAAAAGTATTGCGAATGAAGGTTTAAATATTCCTATATGCTAGCACCAGAGAAAAATCACTGTTATAATATCTAGAAGTTTCACTTCAAAGTAAATCCAGTGAAAGTCGAATGTCACATATGTCCTTGATTGTTTCACGGTTATCCAACGAATTAATATCCAAGTCCATGAATGTTTCACAATAATCTAGTAAGTACTATCTGTTTAGAATAAATGATTCCACTCTGCAATTTAAACGAACAATAAATAAATAGATCTTGTTCTCTCAAACTCTTAAAGGACTGAGATATAACAGGAATAAGAACGCTGCTTGTTTAATTGATTTATATAACCTCTATAAAAGCAGGAAAAAAGGAGTTAATGCGAATACAATTCTAGGTATTTAAATTATTGTATATTGCGAAATATTTTAACAGTAAACACCTGACTTTTTAATGATTTAGTCAATGAGCAGCTACGACCGTCATAATAAATCCAAAATTCAGATGTTTTCCTAGGATCATGTGATGATATCATAATCTGCCTTCTACACTCATGGTCCATTCAGACCAAAAAAAGATTTTGATATGATCTTATCAATTCGAACTTGAAATATGAATAATTATAGTACACTGTTTTGAACATGTGCTCTACACACTCGACGTGACCTCACCTTTTAAGTGTATTATGTAGTGCTACAAAACCAATTATAAGAATATAACCCAAACGACTCAAATAAAATTATATTGTAAAACTAATTGTGATATAAATATCCGTAACAATGATGAACGAAAATGAATGTAAGAGCAACTGAAATACAAGTTTCGCAAACCAATTTTACGACATTTGCCAAGAAGTAAAACAAAGGTGACATGAATCGATCATCATAGGCGAATATATTTAGCGGGTGTGTGCCACCATTTCATGCAAATATTTGTCTTGTCTCTTTGATACATGTTTAAAATTGGCTTTAGTGGTCGTTTGGACTTCTAAAACAATTTGGGAGTTAGTGTGAGCAATGGCAGCAGAAAAGACACTGAGCTTTTGAATTGTAATTTTCGAATCCAATTAAAAACTTTGATTCTAAAGATGTGTTGTGAATATTCAATAGCAGGTGTGAGTGCTGGTGAGCAGGTGTTGATGCTGGTCAGTAAGCTGGTGTGTTGGTCATTTGGCAAGAGCGCTGGTTAGTAAGACTGGGTATTGGTCGGTAGGTGTGGGGTTAGATAGTAAGAATACGTGTTGCTGTGTTGGCATGAACGATGTTAAGTTGCTGTAAGTGCTGGTTAGTAAGAATGGATATAGGTCAGCTTAGAAAGTGCTGAATAATTTTACTATGATGGTTAGTAGGAGTTAGTGCTGGTCAATATGACTGTGTTGGTCAGTAGATACAGCTGTGGATGGTGGTCAGTCATATTCATGTTCAATTTTCCTAGACTCCATGTTTATACTATTGACGTTCTTAACATTACATTTCTCCTTCGGGATACCGATGCAATTGAAATATGTGCATAACTAACGTTAGTGTTACAGTCCAAATATCATCATTTTTGTGCCATATCTCCATTTCACCACCACCACCATACTTTACAAATGTACGTTTGTTAGAGGAAAATATAATGTTACCACTGACACAAATTCGTGACATGACCCCGTTTCTAGACTTCGCTTATAATTCCTTGTTGTTAAAGACTCGTGCAAACTAAGATGTTTGTTCGCCTAAAACTGGGATATATTGCACCAATATAAGTTATTTGTACCAGGTATATTTTGATTTTGATAAATTTACTTTCAGTCACCATAGCAATATTCAAAATGATGAATTTGGAAGAGATATGATAGTTCACATGATTTAGAATGTTTACGAGTGGTTACTTATTTCATTCTTGCAAATTTATGTTACATTGTTTTGGAGAAGAAAAACAAACAACAGATATCCTTTTCTCAATGGTCTCTAAAAACCCATGAACAGTGCATGACGTCAAAATAAAATTCCTTACTTCAATTGCTTTTGTTCAAATTTATTTCGTCTGAAGAAATAACTAACACCATGTCATTCTTTTCGAAGTGCTGGAGTTCCTTCACTTGTTGAATTTTTTTTCCAAATGTGACATGTAATATTGTAACGATGATAGAAACTATATGCTTGAGGACTCATTAGTGAAATTGAACGATTTAATTTACGATTAAGATAAATTATAGTTTGGTGTGATCAGATACCTAATCAAAACACACCCTCTGGCTATTAAACTCATTAATTTTCCTTCCTAAACTCTATTAGGTTCGACCTTTCCAATTTCTTTGTTCTCTTAATTAAATCTGAAGTTTAAAGCAAACAGAAGATCAACTGAATACGCTTCTAATCAGTTGAAATATACATCCGCTGGTGTTCCTGTCATACTTTTAAAAATAAAAGGATATTAAATCTTGAGCTGTTTATATACTTATATATTGCTAAATCTTGTGGGTTTTGATTTTCTATTTATATTTCAGTAACAGAATGTTAACCATAATTTCCCAGATATTTTGATATCACACCCGCTAATGCAAAATATCGATGCTAATACAAATGCATACCATGAAGACATTTTGTACACACACACAAACACAAACACACAAACACACACACACACACATTCCCATCATTTTTTGCTGATGCTTGCTTAGTCGTTACGGAATAAGGCTGGTGTGGGCAGGCAGGCGATGGTTGCCATTTACTCGCAGACCTGGGTTCGAAACTCCGAAGAGTACGAATTATAATTCTCAACCTGTATGATAGTATTATTTGTATTAAATAACTCTCTCTCTCTCATATATATATATATATATATATATATATATATATATATATATATATATATATATATATATATATATATATGCAAAAAATTATATATATATATATATATATATATATATATATATATATATATATGCAAAAAATTAAATTTGATTTTTATGCTCATCCTAAGAATAACAACACCAATCTACATTGTATATATATTGGTTTCAACAGTTGTTTTTTTATATTGTCGTAGTCAGCAGCCCAAGAGTAGTTGGTGCTATGGATTGATTGATCTTCCTTTTCAAGCTAGGAACAAAGAGAATCATATGATATATTCCAACGGCAACTAGATTTGAAAAAATATTTACACAGTATCAATAATAAATTTAAAAAAACACAATATTGAATTTAGAAGAAAGTATTTAATTGAACAAATGAGACATGAGATTTGAAATTAAAGGCCTAGTTCTTCTAGCTATGGCTTCTGGTTGATATTAAAAATGCTAAAGAAAACAGTGTTTTAATAGACATATGCAAATTAAGAGAGACAGATAGATAGACAGAGACAAAAGACTAAGAGGAAAAGATAAAGAGACAGGGTGATAAATCAGTGAATAAATAGAAATAGGAGAGAGAGAGAGAGAGAGAGAGAGAGAGAGAGAGAGAGAGAGAGAGAGAGAGAGAGAGAGAGAGAGAGAGAGAGAGAGAGTCTGAGTTACAAACCCTTATTCCACTAAAATATCTTTCTGTTTTAAAATTATTTCAAAACACTTCAATACAATATTAAAAGGCAATGATTTTAAAAGAACATTTTGAAGCCATTTTCTCTATTATGCTGACATATTTAATGTAGTTAGGTTGAATTGGTCCAGTGTCAAGATTTAAAGGTCACTACATTTTGAATTCTTGAAATAAAACCTTATTTCTTTTGAAATTGCAGTTAGTTCAATCGGGGACATTTGTGACTATATTATTTTGATACACCAATGTAGTATTAACACATCGACAAGTTCCGGACCGTTGGCACATTAACATAATCAAGATTATTAGACGCATACAAAGATACATCGTTGGCACATTAACATAATCAAGATTATTAGACGCATACAAAGATACATCGTTGGCACATTAACATAATCAAGATTATTAGACGCATACAAAGATACACCTTTGGCACATTAACATAATCAAGATTATTAGACGCATACAAAGATACATCGTTGGCACATTAACATAATCAAGATTATTAGACGCATACAAAGATACACCGTTGGCACATTAACATAATCAAGATTATTAGACGCATACAAAGATACATCGTTGGCACATTAACATAATCAAGATTATTAGACGCGAACAAAGATACACCGTTGGCACATTAACATAATCAAGATTATTAGACGCATACAAAGATACACCGTTGGCACATTAACATAATCAAGATTATTAGACGCATACAAAGATACATCGTTGGCACATTAACATAATCAAGATTATTAGACGCATACAAAGATACACCGTTGGCACATTAACATAATCAAGATTATTAGACGCATACAAAGATACATAATATAATAATTGGCAATAATTTAAAATTAACAACGTTGTAATGTAGGCCTATATTTCCAATAATTTAGCATAACTTTGCCACATATGCACACTCTTTTTCTGAGCTAAAGAACATAAATAACAATTAATGACAATACAATAATGTTTTACCTACATCCTAACTCCAAGACTATTTTAATAGTCTGCTGCGAGTATAGAAAAGTAAATACTGTCAGATTTCCGTCATCATTTAACATTATTTTGCAATAATAATGATAAACATTAATGTCGACATATTTACGTACCAAAAGTGAGCCTCAAAATACGCCGTATCGTACTGTTTGGTCAAATTCCACTGCTAACTAAACCGTATTTAGCCTGTTTTCCACTGACTGAACGAGCTAGGTTAGATACAAAAAACGAGAAGTGGTTGATATTAGGTAATTAAGTGTCCATCAAACATGTGTACCAAGCTTATTAGGTAGCAAAAGCCAGCAGGGGACGAAGTTAAGTGACCCGTGTAATACTAGGCGTTAAATAGGAGATGAACGGCTTTGGTCGCTAAATATGTTGTATTGATAGTAAAGTTTGCGGTGTTGGATAGTAGATACCTGTTGGTCACTACACACAGTGTGTACGTTTTCATTGGTCAATATGCATGGCATCATGTTGATAGTATAATGTGCAGTGTTGGATAGTACTCCCAAACATATTTCTCCGCCTGGGCGGGGGTAGGGGGACATGAAAAGATAAAAAGGTTTGAGAGCATGTATTTATTTGGCTCCCATCTTTTTTTACTTCCTATTCACTCGAGTTATAGCAGCCTTGAGTGCTTGTAGGTATTGCAATACTACCCTTTTAACCATATAATAGGGATGTGCGCTGGATTATAGCAAAATAAATCTTATAACTATCATTCCTATAGAGGGCCATGAATTTTTCAACATGTAAACGGATAATAACACTCTCCAAATTAAGAGGCCGAGTGGTCAAAAGCTCTCGCCTTTGTCGATCTCTGCCGTCTAACCTCTGTCCACGTGGGTCGGTGTTCTTTCCAAGTTTTTCTGGGTTCTTCCTCAACCATTTATACTGGTTGCCATGCATGGCCTATCATGTGTTGAAAAATTGCGTTAAACCAACAGTTGTAATATTGCCATTCCCTAAGAATGTTATCATGCCCACATATGTTGAATCTAATGAAATTGTAACATAGGATTCCCCATAAATGCCTATATCAATATACCCAGTGTATGTCACTCACTTAAAACAAGGTTTTACCATTCACCTTCAATATTAAAACTATAGGCAATTTGAACATAAAATCTCTTATTGAGGGCCAAATGCCGTCTTCATCAAAACCTATGGCGCAATGTTATTTCCCGTAGAAAGCCCATGCTTATATATTTTCCAAAATATAAATCTATTTCCGTAAAAAATAAAAAATCAAGCAAAGTTTTAAAAAAAAAACTTAAAAATACAGTATGGCTTGACTTTAGTGAATATTTTGTGAATATTTCTTAAATGTACGATCAATCTCATGGTAATCTGGAAATGATCCAAAACTATTCCGATTGAAGATTCTAATGTGCTTATATGTTAGCAGCACAGAGGATATAAATGTTTCTTCAGGATGAATTCAATGAAAGTTAGATGACATAAGTATCCTTGAATGGGCCAATCAGTCACTAGTGCGGTCATGGCATCTCTAGAGCACAACTGTTCTTCTAGGATCACATGATGATGACCAGACCTCAATTCAACTTTTTCGTGGCCTAATTTGACCGAATTAGTTGTTATATGGACATGGCAAATCGACCTTGATTTATGAATGAGAAAGCACATATGTGTACTCTTTTAATGTAAAAGCCAACCACAAATTAAAGAATTCAAATATGTCATTAACAAAATGACTCAAACAAAACTATATTATAAAAATATATGCATGATATGGGTATCCGTAACAGTATGTATGTATGTATGTATGTATGTATGTATGTATGTATGTATGTATGTATGTATGTATGTATGTATGTATGTATGTATGTATGTATGTGTGTGTGTGTGTGTGTGTGTGTGTGTGTGTGTGCGTGCGTGCGTGCGTGCGTGCGTACGTACGTACGTACGTACGTACGTACGTACGTACGTACGTACGTACGTATGTATGTATGTATGTATGTATGTATGTATGTATGTATGTATGTATGTATGTATGTATGTATGTGTGTGTGTGTGTGCGTGCGTGCGTGCGTACGTACGTACGTACGTACGTATGTATGTATGTATGTATGTATGTATGTATGTATGTGTGTGTATGTATGTATGTATGTATGTATGTATGTATGTATGTATGTATGTATGTATGTATGTATATATGTGTGTGTATGTATGTATGTATGTATGTATGTATGTATGTATGTATGTATGTATGTATGTATGTATGTATGTATGTATGTATGTATGTGTGTGTGTGTGCGTGCGTGCGTACGTACGTACGTACGTACGTACGTACGTGCGTACGTACGTACGTACGTGTGTATGTATGTATGTATGTATGTATGTATGTATGTATGTATGTATGTATGTATGTATGTATGTATGTATGTATGTATGTATGTATGTATGTATGTATGTATGTATGTATGTATTATTACACAACACTCACGTTTCTTGGCGTCAAGTTATCATGTCGTCATTTAAAATGTTTTCCACACTTGTGGCACAACTTTTGGCTATGTTTGTTCTTGGCACACAGTGGTGTATAATCTTTGATTTAACCATGCGTGAAGACTAGGCATAGATCGGCATTTAAATATTATTACAATAGAATCAACTTTAGGTTTTAAATCATATATCATAATTATTTGTTCGATGTATCGAAAATGCTTAAGCTTAACTGAATCTGCAATCTGGACTATATGTCCTACGGGAAATGGAACTTTTACGTGCTAAACAAATTTTCCCATATTCTGGTTTGTATTTGAATTGCCCAACGATCCAATCACACTGATTATGTGTCGTATCTGGAAGGCATCAGCATTAATCGCTTGACTTTTGAACCTATGTTATGCAAATTTCGCGATACTTATTCATTTATATTACTACTTATATTTGTAGTCTTGATCAAACGACCAGTTGCATATCAAATTGATTTTGCAGACGTACTTGACCCAGGAGAGTAAAAACAGCTATAAGGCCTCAATGTAGATTATTGACTAATGTGATTATTTTTATATTTCTGTTAAAATCATGTTTTGTATCTTTTAAGATATCAGCCATTTACATGAAATACGTTTCAACTTACGGGTTGTACGGTGTGAACTTCATTAAATAATACTATGATGTTAATTTTACTAAAGTTGCATGATGTTAATTTCACTAATAGTTTCTATATATACATAAGTATATATATATATATATATATATATATATATATATATATATATATATATATATATATATATATATATATATATATATATATATATATAGTTTAATACAAACAATACTATCATACAGGTTAGAGAAATTAAATTCGTACTCAACCGAGTTTCGAACCCAGGTCCGCGAGAAAATGGCACCCATCGCCTTGCCTGCACGCACCAACCCACATACCGTCACGACTAAGCACGCATCACCAAAAAATGATGGCACTGAATCGTTGTTATATAAGCTAGTGCGTAGCAGACACACTCGCATGACGACCTAGTAATTAATTCTCATATATACACACAGTCGTTCCAGATTCCTATGAAAGAAATCAAGGTATATAGGATTTTTTTTGTTTTACACAGAATTATAAATATATACCAGACAGAACAGACTGTGCTATCCCTGGATCCTGTAGTAGGATCTTGATAATAGTGGGCAGAAATAATAGTTTAATACAAACAATACTATCATACAGGTTAGAGAAATTAAATTCGTACTCAACCGAGTTTCGAACCCAGGTCCGCGAGAAAATGGCACCCATCGCCTTGCCTGCACGCACCAACCCACATACCGTCACGACTAAGCACGCATCACCAAAAAATGATGGCACTGAATCGTTGTTATATAAGCTAGTGCGTAGCAGACACACTCGCATGACGACCTAGTAATTAATTCTCATATATACACACAGTCGTTCCAGATTCCTATGAAAGAAATCAAGGTATATAGGATTTTTTTTGTTTTACACAGAATTATAAATATATACCAGACAGAACAGACTGTGCTATCCCTGGATCCTGTAGTAGGATCTTGATAATAGTGGGCAGAAATAATAGTTTAATACAAACAATACTATCATACAGGTTAGAGAAATTAAATTCGTACTCAACCGAGTTTCGAACCCAGGTCCGCGAGAAAATGGCACCCATCGCCTTGCCTGCACGCACCAACCCACATACCGTCACGACTAAGCACGCATCACCAAAAAATGATGGCACTGAATCGTTGTTATATAAGCTAGTGCGTAGCAGACACACTCGCATGACGACCTAGTAATTAATTCTCATATATACACACAGTCGTTCCAGATTCCTATGAAAGAAATCAAGGTATATAGGATTTTTTTTGTTTTACACAGAATTATAAATATATACCAGACAGAACAGACTGTGCTATCCCTGGATCCTGTAGTAGGATCTTGATAATAGTGGGCAGAAATAATAGTTTAATACAAACAATACTATCATACAGGTTAGAGAAATTAAATTCGTACTCAACCGAGTTTCGAACCCAGGTCCGCGAGAAAATGGCACCCATCGCCTTGCCTGCACGCACCAACCCACATACCGTCACGACTAAGCACGCATCACCAAAAAATGATGGCACTGAATCGTTGTTATATAAGCTAGTGCGTAGCAGACACACTCGCATGACGACCTAGTAATTAATTCTCATATATACACACAGTCGTTCCAGATTCCTATGAAAGAAATCAAGGTATATAGGATTTTTTTTTGTTTTACACAGAATTATAAATATATACCAGACAGAACAGACTGTGCTATCCCTGGATCCTGTAGTAGGATCTTGATAATAGTGGGCAGAAATAATAGTTTAATACAAACAATACTATCATACAGGTTAGAGAAATTAAATTCGTACTCAACCGAGTTTCGAACCCAGGTCCGCTACGCACTAGCTTATATAACAACGATTCAGTGCCATCATTTTTTGGTGATGCGTGCTTAGTCGTGACGGTATGTGGGTTGGTGCGTGCAGGCAAGGCGATGGGTGCCATTTTCTCGCGGACCTGGGTTCGAAACTCGGTTGAGTACGAATTTAATTTCTCTAACCTGTATGATAGTATTGTTTGTATTAAACTATTATTTCTGCCCACTATTATCAAGATCCTACTACAGGATCCAGGGATAGCACAGTCTGTTCTGTCTGGTATATATTTATAATTCTGTGTAAAACAAAAAAAATCCTATATACCTTGATTTCTTTCATAGGAATCTGGAACGACTGTGTGTATATATGAGAATTAATTACTAGGTCGTCATGCGAGTGTGTCTGCTACGCACTAGCTTATATAACAACGATTCAGTGCCATCATTTTTTGGTGATGCGTGCTTAGTCGTGACGGTATGTGGGTTGGTGCGTGCAGGCAAGGCGATGGGTGCCATTTTCTCGCGGACCTGGGTTCGAAACTCGGTTGAGTACGAATTTAATTTCTCTAACCTGTATGATAGTATTGTTTGTATTAAACTATTATTTCTGCCCACTATTATCAAGATCCTACTACAGGATCCAGGGATAGCACAGTCTGTTCTGTCTGGTATATATTTATAATTCTGTGTAAAACAAAAAAAATCCTATATACCTTGATTTCTTTCATAGGAATCTGGAACGACTGTGTGTATATATGAGAATTAATTACTAGGTCGTCATGCGAGTGTGTCTGCTACGCACTAGCTTATATAACAACGATTCAGTGCCATCATTTTTTGGTGATGCGTGCTTAGTCGTGACGGTATGTGGGTTGGTGCGTGCAGGCAAGGCGATGGGTGCCATTTTCTCGCGGACCTGGGTTCGAAACTCGGTTGAGTACGAATTTAATTTCTCTAACCTGTATGATAGTATTGTTTGTATTAAACTATTATTTCTGCCCACTATTATCAAGATCCTACTACAGGATCCAGGGATAGCACAGTCTGTTCTGTCTGGTATATATTTATAATTCTGTATATATATATATATATATATATATATATATATATATATATATATATATATATATATATATATAAGGCTGACTCATCATAGGCAAACCTTATGCATGGCAAGCTAGACATCTCTCTATCTCTACAAAACCTCCTATTGTGACAGAATTGGCAGTATCAAGTATTTTCGTTTGTAGCAAAACTAGGTTTAATGGGTCAGAATGTTCTGAACAGTTTCTCTTTTGATGAAGTAAAAGAGTGATTTTCAAACTTTTTGTAGTTCAAAATATAATATTTATTTTATATTTAGCTTGCTGTGTGCTTATGATCCGTGCTTGCAGAGGCAAATGCTCATAACGGATGAACGTTTAAAGTAGTCACCTAATCATAACAATAACAAGTTTAGAGTGAACAAATGATAATTACAGACCTAATTAAGTTATGAATTTGCATGAAATATGATGTATTTAAATGCATAGGTTTGTTCGCTACTCTGTATTCATATTTATATTGCACTGGAAACACATTTATTTTAGGTGTATTTCCATACTAGTGAAACACTATTGTAATTTTCACGCACGCACCTAAAATACTATACGCAGACATATTGTTAATTTAATTAAGAGAAGAAAACACTTTGAAATAGATAAAACGATATCAAAGCTAGAAATTTAAATGAGTATGTATTTTCAGCAATATCCGATATCTGTATGAAGTTTTCAATGATACTTGATCCGTACTTTAAGAAGTCGGTCAGTCAAATGTTTCACTAAACTGACTTTTTGAAAGTAGAGTTAGACTTTACTAACACATTTATTAAATGGCCTACTGAAGAAGTACAAATGAATCAAGAATCAGGAAAGAGACTTTAGTAACAAAACCCTACAAACATATTGAGCAGAGTAGAAATGAGTGAGGTGATTAAACGGATTGTATGTTTCAACTCATACATAGGTTTGCCTGAATGGATTAAGAGCAAATGATCTTGTATCACTGTACACACAATATATACACCAAGCAATTATCAACATACAATGTACAAGTGTGCAGAATAGTAATTGGTTCAACAGATATATCTGATCAGGGTTGGGGTACATATCTATTATATTCCAAAACTTGAAATGAATTTGATGAATCAAATATTTGAAATTTTAGACAGATAGGGGCTTACATTAAACTGAACACCAAAGACTGTTACTGTTAAGTCAACTCATTGCATTGATATAATTGATAGAATGCTAAAATTAAACTTAACACCAGAGATTGTGTTACAATCTAGTCAACTTTGCGATAATGCTTAATTTACATTGAACACAAAAGACTGTGTTACATCTAGTCTATTCTGATATAATGCCTTAATTGAACTGAAGACAAAATAGTGTATTGCAGTCTAGTCCACTCAGATATAATGCCTGAATTAAACTGAGCACAAAAAACTATGTTACAGTCTAGCCTACTCTTATATAATGCTTGAATTAAACTTAATACCAGTCTAGTCATCTCATTGATAGAAAGCCTGAATTAAATTGAAAAATAAAGACTGCTACGGTCTAGTCTTCTCTGATATAATGCTTGAATTAAACTTAATACCAGAGTCTAGTCAACTCATTGATAGAATGCCTGAATTAGATTGAACTAACAAGACTGTGCTACAGTCTTGTCTACCACTCTTACTATTATATCATGAAATAGGATAACTTCATGATGTATGGCAAATTTATCAGGTATTTAAGTATAAATTTTTAATACAGTATGTACTTCGTGCCGGAAGTTGTGTGATCCCGCATATACGTGCTAGAGCCAAACACAAACTGCAGACAAAATTGGCCAGAAAGGAATTATTGCTGATTAGGAAAGGTCAAGTTCATTGATCTTTACTTAGATGCGATGGAACTATTGGGTGAAAGACAAGCAAGTAATTGCTGGTAATTAACTTTAGACGGACAAATTATTAAAAATTAGATGGATAGTAGATAGTGATACTAGCTGCACCTAGAAGTCGAGTTGAGAATCGATAAAATATCCGTAATCACATTAAGAACTATCATGTACCAACCAGAAAAAGTTGTACCAGACGTAAATGAGTTGTCTCCCTTTAAAAAGAAAATATCGATCATTACATTGGTACAAAAGCAACTGTATTGAAACTATTATATACATTTCAAATAATGCGAGTACGTAAAACATTACAAAAGCTTATAGCTCTATGTAGATTTGGTTGAAACTGAAAGAATGCACACTATTGACTACTTTGAATATTAGTAATGATTTAAATTTTGAACTACGTTCAATAAAAATCTGTTGGGAAAATGCAAAATAATGATTTTAAAAAGGTTCCTTCAGATTAATGAGAACTGCGGTTTCCAGTAAACAATTGTATAAATGATAAAACTTCAGTTCAATGTGATAAAGATATATGATTCGTCAGAAGAACGATTGTCGAAAAAAATTTGGTGCTAGTCAGAATATAAAAAGCTGGACTAATAAACCAAACGATGGTGGATTATTTGGATTAGAACTAAGCATATGGTTGGAGCAGAATTTTGTTACTACAGAAATAAACAACTAACACGATGAGAGGTGGATTAGTTGAATTAGAACTAAGCATATAGTTGTTGCCGAATTTTGCTACTACAGAAACAAGCAACTAAAGTGATGAGACGGTGGATTATTTGGATTAGAACTAAGCATATGTTTGGTACCAAGTTTTGTTACTACAGAAATAACCAACTAGCACGATGAGATGGTGGATTAAATTTAGATTAGAACTAAGCATATGGTTGATGCCGAATTTTGTTACTACATAAATAACCAACTGACACGCTGAGATGGTGGATTATTTGGATTGGAACTAAGCATGTGGTTGGAGCAGAATTTTGTTTTACTGCAGAAATAACAAACTAACACAATTAGATGGTGTATTGTTTGGATTAGAACTAAGCATAAGCTTGGTGCCGATTTTTTCTGCTACAGGAAGTACACAACTAACACGATGAGATGGTGGATTATTTGGATTAGAACTAAGCGTGTGGTTGGAGCCGAATTTTTCCTACAGAAATAACCAACTAACACGATGAGATGGTGGATTAGTTGGATTAGAACTAAGCATATGGTTGATGCTGAATTTTGCTACTACAGAAATAACCAACTAACTCGCTGAGATGGTGGATTATTTGGATTGGAACTAAGCATTTAGTTGGTGCCGAATTTTGTTACTACAGAAATAACCAACTAACACGATAAGATGGTGGATTTTGTTGATTGGAACTAAGCATGAGCCTAATGGCGAATTTTCTTACTACAAATATAAACAACTAATGAAAGAGCCTGCACATGGCTGATTCAAGTTTAATATGAATTCTTAGTAAGGCAAGACAATTTTAGATATGAAAGAGAACAGATAGGCTTACGATTCTAGTTGCAATGAAATGGACAATTTGCGTGGTTTACCATAAATACATAGAAATAGTTTTGTGAGAAAAGATTCTTTTATATTTATTGAAGACTTACACAGATGAGAAGAAGACGGTTTGCTAAAAAAAAATAAAAGAATTTTCACATCGAAATATGCAAAGATTATTTATATAATTGCATGGAGACGTATAACGTTTTCACATTATAGACTCTTTATTTCTATCATGAGAGAATTCAGTTAAGATTCCTGAAATCGAAATTGGCTCAAATGTCGATGATACTCTCCACAGTATATGTCCACAAAAAGAAGGAACAACATTTCTATTTCGGTGCTTATCGTTAACGGATCATGTAGTTGATTCAGCTGTTATAGTAACCTCATGGTCCTGGTTTTGATTTTACTATTTCAAAGATCTTTGGTAGTAGTATTTATAAGCATACAGTGGACAATTATATGTTTGTATCTACATTTTCAGTATCTACATTTGGTGCTCAGACTGTCGCTGATATTACCTTATTCAATTATGTTGGTTCTAATTGATACAAGTAACTAAGAGTCTGTGTATTACATTAAAATTTCATCTTCACTCCAAGCGAAAGAAAGAAACTACAACCTATATTTTTGGAGTTAGCCTTGACACTGATTATCTCTAATGTTTGTTCTGCATTAATAATGCTTGTAATATATGCCAATAGTAATATGTGGGTCTCTGAGGACAGACGGGAATTACCATTGCTCAGTGGGTTTACATTTTGGGTCGCATTGGGAACAAGGAAAAATCTCATGTTAAAAGTTTCCATACCTTTATATGGGTTGGTTACTCTGCTGACAAGAGGAATTTCATATGGGATTTAACTTTTCTCTCCAGACATTGAGTTGGGTGTCTGGGGACATACGGGACACACTCCCGGTCACTATGGTGACAATGAGAAATCCTCTATTAAAATTGTCCTAGGTATATATGGGTGTCAAATACCCCACACCATACGCCGCATATAGGGTATAATAACTTGTCATCTAAAATTAATCACTCCACATTATAACATCAACAGTGACCTGACACATTACGCATAACTGAAATAATATTGAAGGTATAAGCAAATGTTTTAAATAGCTTGTGATCAAGAAAAACAATTCATAAAAACAGTAAAATGAACATAACTAAAATTAGTACTAAACTTCCGAAAATGTCACGAATTTTAGCTCATGCTGAAAAAATAATCCGGAACATATGATTATAATAGTTGGAACTAAAAGTTGCACTAAACTCCGAAACTCTTGCGGCTTTTTTCGGAGACTTAGAACAAACTAGGAAAATTAGATTACACTGACCTAGACTAAAAGTACTTTTCAACTACTTATATGTTGTGGACTTTAGCGGAGCCGCACATTGTTTTGGTTAGAATAAAAACCGATAAAATTTTACCAGGTTTCTTTTTCATCCTTTTCTTGGGCAATTGCGTGTCTATGAGGTCTGAAGAGTTCTAGACGTCTCTTTCTACATTGTCCATGCTGTGACATGGAGGAAGGAGTGTGATGTGAATTTATTAGGGTATTATGAAGCCCTAAAATGTATTTTCCTGTTGAATCAATACATTTTTCCTGTTTTCATCAATACTTTTATTTGTTTGTTTATTATTAGTACGTTTATTTGCATCAAAGATGCATTGTTTAATGCAAACTGTTAAATGAAAATTAAATGAAATTGAGCATAAACATTTAAAAATCTTAAATTTAATATGAAAACAAATTATGAAATTAATTTCATTATGAACTCAACGAAAATTAAAATTTAAGAAATATATATATATGCGAAATTCAAAATTGAAACCAAAAATTTAAATGAAATTTTAAAAGCTCTGTCCGTAAACGAAACCAATGATGTTCAATTGAAATTGTAATGGAAGGAACGAAAATTAAAATATATTAAGACTGAAAGACATAACTTGAAAAAAAATGATCTTTCTATTTTTTTACTTATAAAAAATTGCATTTTTATATATTAGAGATTAGGGTATTTGTTACTTGACAGTGTATGTTTGCCGGTAAATTTTCGGTTCTGGATAGTATATGACGGAGTATTAATCAGAACACATGGCGTGTTGACGCTATAGCATCAGAGGCTGGGTATCAAAGGACGGTGTATTGGCTTCATTCACATCCAGTTTGTATTTTGAAGCCTTCTAGTATATCTGCTAGGTAATTCTTTCTCTGCAGTTCTTACAATAAACAGGGCCATTATGTTTCGTGTCAAATTCAGTTATCACGTATTTGATCTATGTGTCGTTCTGCTCGACTTTATTATTTAAATCTTTCTGTATGTGTTATAGTTGTTAATATGGAGTACCACAGTCTTCCAGAGGCTGTTCTTGTATTTCCCTAATATTACTATGCAAAGAATATATTCCTCTGTACGAACGATTTTTTTATTTTCGTTGCCTAAATCATATACTCTTCCATTATTGTTTGTAAGTCTTGTACAGCAGAATATTAGGTATGGAATCTCTCTGTAAATGATTCTCATGCATTGATAAGCTTTCCTCTGTTCTCATAATTATATTGTTTTTTCAGCATAACTTTGATCCGTAGCTGGTAAATTATTGAAAACTTGTTAATATTATTTCATTTTTTATAATCCAGTATCCAGATTCTTATTATTTTATTATCGAAACATCTTTATGCAAACCGACCATTAGCTGTAACTGATTGGTGTAAGTCAGTGTTGACTTTTTTATTACCTAATACATCAATTACGTCATCTTTTGTTTTCTAGAGTCTTTCACCATCCATACCAAGTACAGTTATTCACTGTCTTTCTCATGCCCATTTCAAGAATGTAATAACCATCTTTCATCATGATATTGATGCAGTAACGTAACGTATGATTAAGGCCATCTTAAATATGTATATGCACAATAAAAAAATTCAGGAAGTGGAAATATAATAAGATATGTTGTTTGCTTTACGAATGCTGATGTCACTACAAGAGACCTCTCTGCTAGCGATGAAGATCCGTGTCCGCGATTCCCTTATGCGCTGTTCGTTTTAAATTAATTTCATTTCATCCAAAAATGTAACGAATACACACATATACCCTCTCTTACATTTAACACAATGTAGTTTTTATCATTATTTGTTGTGTACCAATTTCATATGATTTAACTCTCCCACTAAGTGTACAACAATGAGGTCGACATTTTTGGTTTCTGCATCTTGGGTTATTTGTGTTGAATAGATCTGGAATAGCTTAAGGAGTCGATGGTGTTTTGGAGAAGTCTATGGAGTCAATTAGATTTTAAGTAATATAAAGAGTCAATGGGATTTTCTAGCAGTTTAAAGAGTTAATATTTTGTAGTAGTCTAAGGAGTCGATGGCCTTTTGGAGCAGTGTATAAATTACACCTTGTTCTGATATTTAAATTTATGGAAATTTTTTCTTGCTATTGACATTCCGTTTGCAATATGATCATACCTTTTAATACTTCAAGTTGTCCACTACTTATAAATCACAAAAGCAAGGTAAAAAACAAGAACATTGATAACGATGATAATGATAATAACAATAGATTAGGCTGCACCCGTTTCTTGTTTCTGTTGGCATGACTACATTTCATTTATTAAAATGCACAAATAGGGAAAATTTTCTATTACTATTGTGCCGATCCGTTCCTTCAAAAGTAACATTAGAAATATGTGGCATAGATAAAGTAACATTAGAGATCTGTAACATAAAAAGTAACAGAGATCTGGGACATAAATAAACATTAGAGATATGTGGCATAAATAAAGTAACATTAGAGATATGTGGCATAAATAAAGTAAACTTAGAGATATGTGGAACAAAAAAATTTTAGAATAAAAATTCCAAACTTTTCCTTGTTCTTGTCATAGAAATTGAAAAGGAAAAACTATGTTTATATAAATGTTGACATGCATTAATTATTGGTCATAACTGAAATAAATTAGACAAGAGTGGGTAGCCACGCTACATAGCTTAACTTTACACAGACAATTGCACAGACATCAAAGTGATCTGTCAAATATGTAAATGTCACCAAAACGTTTCCAATACTCAAAATGTCTCCCGATGGCATCTCATTCCGTATGGGAAAATCTGTGCAAAAATTAACTTGTAAACAATCTCCATTTTTAGTTTCGAGAGTAAATCAAGCACCACGTTACATCTTTGTCACTTCTCTTGTGAAGATTTCACTTAATTTCTGATTAAGTTCAAAAGATAGCGGCTTTTCAACTTTTATCACATGAATGTGCGGCTGCACGCGCGAATGTAATCAATTACGGTTTAAAACATCGCATTAACTGATACGATCGTGATGATATCTAGAGTATTACGAAAGGTCAATTACATTCAGATGCGAAAAAGTAATCAACTAATGCATGTTCTTGAGTAATTATCTTTTTTATTCTATTTGTTATAAACCAAATTAATAGAAGGAAATAAATTCCGGGTTCATTGATACAAACATAAATGCAGTTTCTCAGCGATGTAATATTAAGTTTAATGGAAAATCTTGTAGTGACAGGAAATTAATTAAATACTCACTCTATGTAAAAGGAAATATGTAAATTACTTATGTTTCATATGTTTATTGAGTCCGTATCTTTAATCCTGCATTTGTTTTTATTTAGGCAACACTATAATTGTAAGTATTTACGTTGGTGTCATTAATTACTGGTAAAAATTTGATTCTGTATTACAGATATCTGTCTTATATAAAGATGTTTCTATCATTCTAATTCCAACAACAATTGTAATTAATATGTTCTACTCTCGACAGGTATTGTTTATATATGTAGTATATACATGAATATAACAGTGGGAGAGGATGGGAGGTGGAAACGATTAGAAAGAAGGTAGTAGGCATGAGTATGAGATCAGGTGGAAAAGTATCAGAGGGAAGGTTGTAGATGTGAGGTGAGATGAGGTGAAAACAGTGTTAGAAAGTAAATACTGTGAGGTGAGTTAAGGTGGAAACAGTGTGAGAAAGAAAATAGTAGGACTCAGGTTAGTTCCTTTGGAAACAGTGTTAGAAAGAAAGTGATAGGTGTAAGGTGATGAAAAACAGAAAATGGAATACTCGGGGTCGAATTAAAATAACAGTATGTCTGGATTTATTTCATTATCCTTCCGACATATAGAACAAACGTTTGCATTCGTCACCCACGAAAACCGTTAATTATGAAATATCGCTTTGGATGATAAATCCTATTAAAATGTAAGTCAATATTGTGTGTACCTGTATTTACTTTGGATGTTGAGAATCATTTTTGTTTTAACGTATGTTTAATTTATCAATATTTAAACAAAATAATTATCAACATCATGTTTTGCTCAGTCATTTTGTACAAGATGTTTTTCAATAAGGTAATTTAGATTAGAAATAAAATATACATCTGTTTTATGATATCACTAAAGTCAAATTTAAATTGAAACATGCGATAGACATTTGTTAAACAAGCAAAAAAATCTATAATAAATGTTTTGGTAAACAGAACTTGGTTGAAAATAGAACAATTGACTTCATTATTAGTTTTTGGAATAATTAATCATGGACAATATTTGCATCCTGCAGATAAGGTGTGGACGTATGACGAAAACTTCCGCCAATGATCATATTCATTGCGTCAAGGGATTCAAGGCATTTGCTGCTCTTTCTCTTCCACCCGAGCCTACCATAAATTGTTCATTATAAATGTAATGATTGTTTCCCCTGTGTGGTTTATGTTCGTTATTGGTATAAACGTAATGCTCAGTAATAAATATTGTCAGACATCACTGATCATAATGCTTTCTAAATCAAATCTACATGCATTTATATAACATGACCTCAGAATGATAAAAACCAAGGGCAATAACTAAATGCTAAGCTTAATTTATTTATAAGCTATTTATGCGTCATCTTAATGATTTATTTAATAGTTAATTTTGATCTAATTACACACCCACTATCAGCATGGAAACATATCTTGAGTGGCGCCAGTATATTTTAATCTTGCTGTCAACAAGATGGCTGTACCGGAATGGATACTGGGGGAAAAGACTCCACTATCACAAACATCGAAATGTAGTATTTATGTAATTTGGATAATCGCCAATTCTTTCGTGAATAAAAAATTAAACTAAACACGAAATTCGGATAGTTCAACGAATAATAAAAGAGACCCGAGAAAATCCTTCATGCTGTCCAAAGTGAACATGTCGAAACTACATACAGAAATGTCTGCAAGCCATTGTAATGCAGCATATAACTTTTCTATTGCTGCTACCATGCATCATATTTCTTGCACTTCACCCCAATGTGTCACCCTGTAAAAGTAATAAACCAACCTCTGCTATAAAGAGAACGTAAGGAAATGTTGGGCTCTAACAATAAAATTATCCAAGAACAGGGGTCTTCCAACGAAATAACGCAAATATCCAGTTACATAAAAAACAACATTAAATCTGCGAATATGAATTCAATGAGAGCCAGGGGAAATATATATTGGCATTTACATATACCATCCAAATCAATGCCTCTACCTATAGTGCAAGCTTATGCATCCAGTTGTTATCATCCCTACAGACAAGTAACCAACAATTGGAATATAGTTTCTTCCGCCATATCTAGTAATGTATCTGTGATAAACGTTCATGGTTGGGTCTATACACTATTAAGATCCGGATTGAGTGCATTATGTGGCATCACACATAATTGTCATAAGAGATCTAGTTTTAAAATAGTATGTACGTGTTAAATTTACGATTGAGTGACAAGGATACTTACTCTTTGAATTGTAATTGCAATACAAAACCGGGGAACTCAAATGAGCAACGTCCTTGCCAAATAAAATTTCTTCTTATCTGGATAATTGTCACTGAGTAAAATCTAGGTGAGAAACAAACGAGTAATGATTTATTAAATAATTATGATGAAGATGATATACTTGATTCAGCACTGGTTGCCACGACCCATATTACAAAATACAGGTAAATGTAGTGTGCACCATGGTGTAAAAAAATTAGGTATGATGTTCCTCTTAAGTAAGTATGTATGTATGTATGTATGTATGTATGTATGTATGTATGTATGTATGTATGTATGTATGTATGTATGTATGTATGTATGTATGTATGTATGTATGTATGTATGTATGTATGTATGTATGTATGTATGTATGTATGTATGTATGTATGTATGTATGTATGTATGTATGTATGTATGTATGTATGTATATGTGAGTTATCAATGAATATATAAGACGAAAAGCCAAATGGATATAATACGAAAGAGGATTTCTTACAATTAATATGTCACTATGACTCATGAGGGACACACATTTCTCTAAAGACATGTACAGATTATAAACTTCGTTAAGTAATTTCTTCCCTAAATGGTAATAAGCTGGACGAACATAAACAAAATGAAATTCATCTTCTATCAAATATGCATTATTCACAATACCTATTATTTCTCTCAATCCTGTTATGCCTGTCTGTCTCAGTTTTCAGTGAATGCGCTGAGCACCTAAATTTATCAAGTAACTTCCTTAGAAATTATGATATTCCACATGAGAGGTATTTTCCCCGGTTATAATTCGGTTTTATTCATGGTCTAATACACACATTTATATGAATTGGTAATATCACTTTGCCAATTTTGGAATGTCTAATCCTTAATTTTTTGCAAAAAAGTGAGAAAAATTGTTTTACGTGCCCTACATCTTGATTAGGCCAGATATACCCCAGACCGAAACGAAATATCAGATCTTTAACTTTGGTAGCCAAGGTGACACGGTTAGTTTCATCTAATCTTTTTAGCATATCATTGGTGTGGGTAGCGAGTAGAAGGCATTCTTGCAACCTTCAACCAGTATTTAATATATCGTAAAAAATACGAGATACCAAGTGGGTATCTTCTGCACACAATTGCATTATTGGTAGTTTTAGAACACCTAAATGCTGTTTGCAAAACTTGTATTTCACAATTTCGATATTTCTAATAAATTCCTATTCCTAGATTTCTGAGCCATATCAATTAATTGGTTTTATACAGATTTAAAAATTCTTTAAAGCAGCCTCTAGACTAAAACAAATCGCCACTAGTATCTGGTTAACTTTCGTTCAAACCAACGTTGGGGTGAAAAATAAGCCAATTTTCTTGCAGTAAAGAACACACCCAGTAAGACCCAGCAAAAAAATTCTTTGAGAAACCATGACACCTTTTGCTTGAGATATTTCCAGTTTCTGTAAACAATGAGTTTAGTTTATCGAGATTGGCCATATTACCAGTTTTATCACAGATATGTTTGATAATATGTATTTGCTTTGAAGTAGCTTTACTGTATCGACGCAATTACCAACATTATCAGCGTAACGTATTGCAAAAATGTCATAAATATCTTCTGAGATAAATACAGATCTATTCCTTAAGCTGCATAATCAAATTTTATAATGAAATGGGAACACTTGATTGGGCTTAAAACACAACCTTGCTTTGTATCTACTGCATATTCGAAGTAAGTAATTAAAGATTTCAGTATTCGGACACAGCTTCACTGATTCGTATACATATCTGTTATAATGTTTCGTATTTTTCATATCCCATAATTTAGCATGCTCTATTTTATCGATAGCTTTATTTTTATATTAAAATAAAAGTATTAAAATCTACATTTTCTTTCGGAAATATTTTTTGAGCAAAAGCCTGGATAATAAAGATATTGTTGCATGCTAAGTATGTTTCCTACATCCTGCTTGTGCTTTTTATATCAGACCATTATCTTCTACCCACGTGTAAATACGATTATTCAATTTTTAGTAAAGATCTTGTATAAAATATCAATATAAGATATCCTTCTGTAATTGTTTGGATCGCTCGTCACCACACTGATATATAAGACAGATAATACGTTTCGCCCGCTGTTTAGGAACATAACTGGATTCAACGATTTTTTAGAATAGACCGTTAAGGAATGGTAAAATCGTTTCAACCCTAAAAACGAGTTCAGTGGGTTTTGTTTTTCACTTTAAGTAAACTTCTCATAATTTTATCATTTGTTTAAGGGTTATTTCATCAATCTGTAAGTGTTTTAGTTCTTCCCTAACAATATTGTCTGTAATACAAATCGGACAGTCTTGTTCAACAAAGATTTGAAGTATTCTTACTAGGTTTGGGGACATTTCTCTTCATGCTGAGAAAAAAGCGTTTCAAAATGAGGTACATTTGTTAAGGATTTCTTCTTGCTTGAGTTGCTTTGTTCATCTGGGATTCTCTAGTGTGTTTTGTCTTGAGTACGATTATTAATTTAAAACCTGATTTATGCTCCCTACACAACTTAAGGTCATATTCACTATTTGAAAATCTAAAGAGTCGTAACCAGTACTTTTTAATTAAATTTTGATTTATTGCATTCTTTATCTCACCAAAGTGGTTGATTTGTTATGATATTACTTTTAAAACTCATTGTATATTTTTATTTGAGGTTTTCTATAAATTGATTGGACCATTAAGAAAATCTAATTACAGTTGTTTTATTTTCAAGAGGGGACGAAAATTTGATTTGTAATTGTACACATTGATTAATTTAAATTTGATTGTACATTCTATGAGAGATAGTAGGTTCTTGGGTTAAGTTTTGGTTTCTTTTTAGTTGTTATTTTGTTGATTGTGTTATATGATGAGGATTTTTAATTCAGTCTTGGTCAAAACTTTTACCAATGGTTCTTCTTGAAATGGACATCCTATATTTCATATGAAACAAATTCTCAATAAGGGTGGGAATACGAACATACTTTGTTTAACAGAAACTCGCTACGATATCAGTGTAATACATATAGTATCCGAATCCATGGATAAAGTGTACCGGTTTAATCTGATTAAATCACGGTAGAGGATCCTCGTTTATTACGTGGAATCATCACGTGCTTAATGGTTTTCAATCTATTAATATAATGACTACAGCTAAACTGTATATACTAGTCATTTAGAATATGCTTGTAAAATTTGGGACAATTCTTTAAAACAAGATTCGAAAACATTGGACAAAGTCAAAACAGAAGCTACGCAAATCATTAGATATACCCATATGTATTACTAGAGAGTTTCTTCTTTCGGAAAGTGGCTGTGAAACTTCTACACAACGAAGGATAAAGAAGAGATCAGACATATTATATTCGATTGTAAATAATCCAGTAACTAACTGTCTAAGAGATTAGGTCCACGACGGAGTGACGAGACATCTATTTAAGAAACTCTCAAAGCATCACTCCAATCTGGACCAGACTTAGCATTTTTTGTTATTTTACTGGCAAACATTACATTAATATCGTGCACTCTAAATTTAGAAAATCTATTTAGCAACCTCAGATCGGACGTATACAGAGTGGATCTAAGTAAGTTTCTAATATGTGCTTTCGGTTAACATATTGAAGAAATTGATATGATATTGTATAAACTAACATGATATTGAAGATCTTGATATGATATCAAATATATCGATATGATATTGAATATATCGATATGATATTGAAGAAATTGATATGATACTGAAGATCTCGATATGATTTTGAAGACATCGATATGATATTGAATATACTTTTAAGATATTGAATATTTTGATAAGATATTAAAGATACTGATATAATATTGAAGACATTAGTATGATAGTGAACCACTCCATTTTCTATATTACCCTTTATTTAATACTAAAGGACTCCAGCTCTTTCGATCTATGCTTCAACTCATTCCTTGTGTAACTCAGCAGTACTATTGAAAGCACATGTCGAAATGAGTAATGAAATAAACTCTGTAATATTCCTAAATGTTCTAAAATAAGTAATCAATAAATAATTACACGGAACGGACAACAGTGGATGTAACCAATAAAATATCTTTTCTTCCTCTCTCTCTCTCATTATTAATATACTTAATTACAGAGGTATAGATTTTTAAAAATATTGTCATAAATACATGTAATTTTTACTTAATGATGCTGATTTTATTATTTTATTCATTTATTTATATATTTTGGTATAATAAAGGTCATCTTTGGAGCATGTGTCCTCTAGGAAATGATTTACATGTGTTCTTCAATCCCACGTTGATGAATAAAACTGCAATAAAATAGGTTTACAAAAAGTAAAACAAAATTGATGGATATCTCACGATCTTTAGTTGCATATTAGACGGTGCACAGTACACATAAATTATAAACTCCTACATCTTAGTGAAAAATCTATTAAACTGCAAAATATTATATTGCCATGTGCCTTCAGTTTTTACGATGTTAACTCTCTAGGTCTAAAATCATGACATAATATTCAAATGAAATGTTGTCTCCATGTTTTATGCTTTCACGCGGAAAGTAATATAACTACTTGAACATTCTTAATGAAGTCCTGCTTTAAAGAACATTAAACTAATAAAAACTCTTTTGGGTTATATGTTTTGTTTCAAATAATGTGCAAAATATTAACATCGCAAAAAGGTATTGTAGCAGGGTGTTTTTACTAGATTTGTGCTTGTGTATAAAGCTTTTTATATTTTGTGGTTGATAAAAACCTTAAGTAAATAACAGAAATACAGCTTTGCTGGTTAGAATTCCCTGTAAAGTATTTGTAGGTAAAATACATATCATGTTAGTTAAGTAAGTAACTTCACACACACACACACACACACACACACACACACATATATATATATATATATATATATATATATATATATATATATATATATATATATATATATATATATATATATATATATATATATATATAAGTACGCACGCTCGGCCATCAGCTATAAATGGCGTCTGATCTTGTATTTTGTTTTCCAGTATGTGCACGTTTTTAGTAATTTCCTTAGTGATCACAACTATCATTTCATTGATACAAATGCCATTCAGTATGTTCATCCTAATTACAATTAATATAACAATTTCTTCTTGGTCACATCCTGTCCTAAATACAGTGTAATATTATATGCTGTTTTGTATGAATATGTAATTGTTCTGTATTGTAGTCTTAACTATTGTCGCGCGTCGTGTAATATCCTGTAAACATCGTCAAGCCTTTGTTATGTGTTGTAATACCCTTACACCTTTGCTGTGATTGAGACTAGATTAACGAGCATTTCCATAATACGGCATGATATATGCTGCAATTAATTCCATATCAATATTTAATTTGGAATCAAAATGTAATGGATTTTTTTCAGGTGTAGTAACTTCCGTCGATAAAGCCTATCGGTGTCTTCCTGACAGGTAATCCGCTTAATCGTTATAGTTGTTTGCAACTCATTTCGTAGATAGATGACACGGGTGATAAGTTCCTATATGGAGTAATTTACGAACATATACAGATCGCACAATCAGTTCAAAATGATCATGCAAAACGCTAAGCTACCGCATTAAAAACAAAATACAATATAATGTACTAAAAGATTAAAGACAAAAAGAAAATAAGAGATTATTGGAAAGAAAAGGGTGATCAAGCACATATTCCTGAAAGTATTACCAATTTTCAGTTTCAAATGGACACAAAATTAGAATTTTGCTCGAATCATGTAGGCTTATATGACGTCAATAATATCTTTGAAATTAAACAAGCAGTGATTTTCACTAATATAGGATTGACTTGGAAAAGTTCTTGTAATACAGTTTGAATTTTCTGATACAAATATATATATATATATATATATATATATATATATATATATATATATATATATATATATATATATATATATATATATATATATATATATATATATATTCACTTTATAGGGCGTTAATTTGTGCAAAGAAGATATAAAAAACTCATTAAAATCAATTACCCAAATTTTGCACCATGTTAGGTAAGCTAACAATATATTTTATAATTCATCTCTAGAAATACAATTTGCTTATAGACCAATCATATAGAGGAGTAAAAATATCTTTTTTAACAAATTAAAAATCTGTGCATTCTGCGACGCTTTGTGCTTTCAGAATGTTATTAGCAGAATTATATAGTTTTGAAATATGACAGATTTTGTTCCCTCCCACATCTGTCGCGTAAGAATTTTGATTGTACTGATAGAACCTCAATGTGCCGACTCACTATGCATATTCGATTACTACCTAACTAGGATTAGCTTTTCGGAAATGTACATACTGACATATTACACGTACATTTCCGATAACACAAATGAAACCGATGATGCCTTGTTATTACAGAAGATATTAAATAAATTAATGACTAATTCGAAAAGTGAGTATTAGTAAATTGCTTTTAATTCACCTCTAATGGAAACGAAACGTACAGTGCTAGCACGATTATAATTGATTTACTGAATTCAAATGATCTGGATGACATAAACTATTCTGAGATTCTTGAAAAGTCAACAAATGTAATATTTGACATAAATCACTGACAATAAAATTGACTTGCATTAGTCAACTTTATAAACATAATCGAAGGATTTATTGATTGTTTCAACAGACACATGTATAACGCAAATTCAAAATTTGCATATATTAATTCATCAATTAAGAAAATAAAGTTTGAAATTTTATTTAAACCTGTTCTGAACTTGCTAACATTGCTTCCTAAGTGTTCAAAGCTATAAATAAATTGTTAAATACTCCAAATATGTTCATAAAGACAGTCGAAAAAGATCTTTTTTGGTGAGATGGGCTTAAATCTTAGTAAGAACTCCATATAAGCTTATCTAACTTTCTGTATCTTGTGTGTGCATGTATGTGTGTGTGTGTGTGTGTGTGTGTGTGTGTGAGTGCCAACCTCATTACAGTAATAGAGCAAATCTATGACAAAGTCACCAGGACAGTATATTTCAACGGCAGGATCAGGAAATGGTTCAGAACGACAGTTGGAGTCAATCAGACAAGGCTGTCTGCTCTCTCTCCCACACTATTTAACGTCTGTCAGGAGAGAATCATGGCTGACACGCATGAAAAGCATGAAATAATAGGCAACATCGGAGGCAGAACAGTTACCAACCTACGTTTTGCCGACGACTTTGATGGACTAGCAGTAAATGAGCAAAAACTAGCTAGCATCGTAGAGTCTCGACAAAACCTTTGTAGCCTACGGCATGGAAATCAGTGTAGTGGAGACAAACATGATGACCAATAACACCAAGAGCATCAGCACGCACATCAGGGTCCAAGGTACGAAACTAGAAACCGTCCACAGCTTCAAGTATTTGGAGGCAATTATAACAGATGAAGGTTGTAAGCCTGAAGTACTCTCCAGGATTGCGCAAATAATAGTAGCGCTGACAAAACTGGAGTCCATTTGGATCAACAAGAACTCAGTTCAAAGGTCAGACTGACGCACTCACTTGTGATCTCCATATTTATCTACTACTGTGAATCATGGACCATAACATCTGACTTAAGAGAAAAGGATACAGGCCACAGAAATAGGATCCTCAGTATCTCATACAAAGACCGTGTCACCAATGAAGAAATACGGTAAAGGATCAGTCAAGCCATTTGGCCTCACGAAGATCTCCTGACCACATTGATAAAACGTAAACTGCAGTGGTATGGGAATGTGTCACGATCATCAGTAATTGCCAAGACTATCCTGCAAGACACTTTACAAGGAAGATATGATGTGATGTGATTATGGTTTTAACGTTGCTTTAACAAATTTTCAGTCCTATTGCTAGGCGGACGCTCTAACCACTTGGCCACCAGAGTGTTGTGTACAAGTTAAAGGAAAGGCAGGCAGCGAAAGAGGTGTGAAGACAAAATTCGGGAATGGGCATACTTGACACTAAACGACTCACTAACAAAGATGAGAATAGAGAGTTATGAAGGAAGCTGGATGTTCAGTCTCGTGCGGTACCCCAAGGGTCTACCAGACTACAGGATTGATGATGATGATGATGATGATGATGATGATGATGATGATGGTGGTGGTGATGACGACGACGGCGATGATGATGATGACGACGATGACGATGAATACAATTTATTGTGCTTGTATGCTAAATTAATACTTACAATGTTTTGTTTAAAAGGACAGGCAGACATAGCGTGCGTGCATGAATTTTGAACGGCAACATTTGTAAAGGTAGTTCATTCCATGGCTCCTCTGTCTTTGATTCTTTATCGTAAACAATTGGTGCTACTAATAGTTCCAGTAGTGGTTTGTATAGCCTTCACAGAAATGTAGCTCTCTATTGATAATTTTCCGAAGATCTCCTTCAGGAATCTTATATTTCGGGGAATTTACGTTATATATTTTGCATGCATTCGCAATTGATGGGTTAGTGTTCATATTAAGTATCTTTGGGCTGGTTGATTTTGTGAGGTGTCTATCCCAATTCACCAACAAATAGTGGCACGATCTTTGCTATCCCTTAATAGTTTCTTCTAAATACTGAAGCAATATTGTTTAACGTTTCTATTTCCTCTTGATGTTACGTTTTCCTAGCACCGATAGGTATGTGTCCGGTTGTCCTTATTGTTCACCTCTATAACGTTCAGCCTTTTGAGTCTGGTTTATTAGTCACTTAGCATACTTAAGCAACAAACGAGTTAAACATTGTTGTTTTTTTTTTTTCTCGCCATATGTTTGGATATTCTCAAAACCATTTCCTTTTGATCGTTGGGATTAGTTTATCGTGTCGTATGAGTTTATTCTTGTTTTGACTGTGAAGGGCTTAACTGCCTTATTACACTTTATTACACTTAACAAGATTCTGTCTTTACGCTTTTCAGCATAAATACCTGAGTTTTTGTTGTCAATAGTAATAACTTGCGCATAAAAGCATAATATCAGACTTCCATGAGACATCCATACATAGTCTTTGCTCTCCACTCCAAAGTTTTTGTATCATTTGCTTTTCTTGGTACTCACGCTATGTAACAAGTAGAATAGGCATGTTGCAAGTTCTAAAATAGTTGCAATTGAATGCACTGACTGTAAATGTTAGATGCATGCGACTTTTTCGAATGGACAAAATCGCATTTTTCTAAAACTTTTTGGGTTATCCAAAGCACAAGCGAGAAAGCTAAACTCAACAAACAACATTGTTTTGGGTTTAGAATATAATGCTGGTTTCTTCCTCATGCCAATAATTTCCTTCAATGCTTAGACATGGTAGAAGGAAAAAAAAGAGAAAAAATAATGTTTCCTAGGGACAGAAATGCAATAATACGTGATTACGTGAATTAGATTAGAGGTAACCGTATTCTGACCAGTGGGTCTTTTCACCTTGTACTCACTGTGTTCTCAAACATATATTTCGCGCATTTTTGGTGATTATTATTCTAGTCTATAAGAAAAACAAATCACTTGGTTGCTTCTTACATAAACTTGTAGATCTTCGCATTCTGAAATTCGCAAGTGTTAAAGCTCCCTTTGTCAAAGATGTTATTGATATTTTAGCAGAATTGCGATAGTATGTCAGTTTTGAAAATGTGCTTCGTGCGTTTCGACATCCGCTTGAGACGTACCTTTGATCCTAATTATAGTTGTTCTCCAAGACCTGATGCTTAATGACGATAATGATTAGAATGCTCGTAGAGATTTGAACTACGTCCATACTTACTAAGACTTTCAGTTAAGTAATTATTTCTAAGGCTTTATAATAGTAAATTTATGCACACAAGATACGTGTCTGCAGTGTTCAGAGTTCTGAAGCTCCTTATACCATTTGTAAATGAAAGGTGAATCCAAAGGAAACCCCTATTTATGCCGTACTTAAGTATTAATAAATAGCACTACATCAATTCAAAGGTAAATTTCAGTGCGCCTTCTATATCTGTTCATTTATGTATAAGTACACTAATTATACATGTAAGTCAAATTATTTCGCCTTTTTGTCAGTAATTCTGAAAGCATTTTTTAAAACACCTTTTCATGGAATTTGTGCACGTGTGCAAAAGAAAAGTTTATAAATTTAGCGGCATTCGAAGATGAATTTTGGGTTTTGCTGGTATGAAACATTTTTTTTACCTGTATTCCATATTGCTTAAATGGCTAATATTAAATAAGTAATTAATAAAATGATTAATGATTTTGCGTTTGTGTCAGATATAACTTTAAATGTATTACCAAATAACGTCCAAACAAATTAAAAGTTTTAATGAGTCGAGTCGTTTTAATTGTCAAAAAAATATTATGAAGACGTTGGTATTCATCATGATCATCATCATCCTCATCATCAAAATCATTGTCATCATTGAAATCGAATTAGTTATAGCATCAAAATATTTTATTATTTCCATTCGATAACTAATATTCATCACCAGTAAAGACATGCTTGAAATAAAGTATACATCATTTTCATTTTTAAATAAACTCATCGCACTTTTGCTCTTTCATTGATGTACTTATACAAATACACACACTATATGTGCAATTGTATTATATGAATTTAGATATCAGCCCTCTTCCATAAATATCCGGATCGTAATTAAAGTACAGAACGTTAAGTAATGTCATTAATTCGTACGGCAAACCTACAATATATGGCATACACCGCATGGTCATCTGTGTATCTGAAGTAGCTCCACCATTGTCACAAGGTTCAGATCCAGCTAGAAAAAAGTATCAGCAGATTTGAAATGTTGTGCAAAAGAATGTCTTAAAGCAGGCGTCGAAAATAATAGTTCAAGAGAGAGTAACATCCACTCAAAAGACATTGAACTGGTTAATAATGTAACCGAAACGAACAAATTACCTAAAACAAGTTATATATAAAGTGGTGAAAATGTTGTAAACAGAATTGGTTCTTCCAATCAAATCATCGCAAGATTTGTAGAGTAATCTAAGACAGGAGTACGGGTTATGCTTCTGTCCGATTAGTAAGATCTTATTACATTTTGTGGCTATATGTTGTACAGAATATTCAAATACAAAACTAATGCAGAGCTCTATAAACATTTCTCAGCTTCATAACACAAAACAAAGGAAAAGGTAATAATAAAACAGCTATGATAACATTCCTAATGGAAGGTCTCCGGTTCTTGTAGAATCTATTGATATTTGTTCAAGATCAGATGTGCCCATCCCAGGCCAGCAGCATAATTTAAATATATAAATTCGGAAGAAAAACGATAACTACGACTGAATTGTTATAATTACAAAAGACAAGGTCGCACGCCCAATAGAAATAGTCACTTGACCTTGCCATGTCTAGCAGCGAAATATAATTTTTACAGCATGGATAGTTTCTCAAAAGATAATATCTGGACGTCATCAACTGCATCGACTCAGGCTCCAAAACGTCATAAATAAGTAGATCGGATAACTTTGAACAGTCATAGTTATAAATGAGAAGGACAAATGACCACCAGAAAGCACATTCGAACTTATGCCATATCTGGCCATCATTATGGTGGTTTTCATCATAAATGATTCCAAGTCATTTATCGTAAATATCCCAATTTAAGAAAATATTTCTTCCCTCGAAAATAAATCTAGTAATTACTACAATATTTTCCTCGCGAAAGTAAATCGCCTCGAAAGTGAGCTCCTTATACGTTTAATTCTTATCCTATTTGAATTTAAGTATTGTAACAGGGAGGAGAAACCCATGTATTCATAGAAGGAGAAACACAGACATTTAAACTCATTTTAAATTATTGTTGTAAAATCTTGGATTAATTACCAATGATATTGTTCTCGATTGAAAATATGTAATGAGAATGTTTTCATGTTCTCCTAAAACTCAATAACTTTGATATCTTTGAATTTAATAAAGAAAACTACCTCCAAGTCAATGGAGCCGCAACGGATACAAAAATGTCGGCAGGTTCAACTTTTAGAATCGGTGGAATTTACACCATATTAGTGGGTACGCTTCATTGATGGTATAGAAATGAAGTGGCAACATGGAAGAGAAAATCTGGATGATTTTTTATTAGATGCAAACATCTTTTATTTTTCAATAAAACTAAGGGAAGAAGGCTCCAGCTAAAACTACGGTTTCCTTGACATATCGGACATAGTGGTAGAAAACAAACTCCACACAGATATCTACTCAAAACCTATTGAAAAACTCCAGTATCTTCTCTCCAACCAGCTTTCATCCAAAACTACATCACTCAGAATATGTCACATTAAAAGACACTGAGGATACGCAGAATCTACTCCTAGTATGAAACATTCCAAAAACGATCTGAAGAGTTATCTGAACATTTAATTAACCGAAGCTACGACAAAACACCTGATAGCGAAAGCAACTCAAAGGGCTAAACAAACGAACCGTAAAGACATACTAAAATACAGAGAGAAGGAAAAGGTTGATCCGATACCATATATCCCGACCTTCCATCCAGATAATCCCAAAGTAGGAACAATCATCCGGAAACACCGTCCCATATTACAATTTTGTGACACAATAAAGTTAATCCTCCCGAATAAACCAGTAGCAGCTTACCGAAGTCCAAAAACCTAACGTCAGGGCAAAGCTAACGCTCATTACTAACCAAGACTACCCTAGTAAATCTGTCACCTCTGGCGATAAAAGGTGCAAAACATGTCAACATTTGATAGAGACCAGCACATTTTATATCACAGCGACTAGCAGTAAAACAAACATACAATGTCCAAACACAGCATACGAAACAGAATTTAATTTATATCATCACATTTAAAATATGTAGCCTTCATTATGCCGGAGAAACTGAACAGTTACACAAAATGATTAGTCTTCACAGATCTGATTGGATGACAGGAGTCCAATTGCTTACCACTTCTCTTCCCATGGTCACACGTTCAGTGATGTGACAATTATTGCAGTTGCTTACAACCCCAACTTGAGTTCTTAAAGCAAGAAAGAAAATGAATCTTATTGGAATTTTTGCACGTGTGCAAAAGAAAAGTTTATAAATTTAGCGGCATTCGAAGATGAATTTTGGGTTTTGCTGGTATGAAACATTTCTTACCTGTATTCCTTATTGCTTAAATGGCTAATATTAAATAAGTAATTAATAAAATGATTAAAGATTTTGTGTTTGTGTCAGATATAACTTTAACTGTATTATCAAATAACGTCTAAACAAATTAAAAGTTTTAATGAGTCGAGTCGTTAGAACATTTAAACTAAGCGGTTTAAAACAAGAAGACACGAAAAAGAAGTCACGCCTATCATTAAATGTTTGCATTCTGCACATTTTCATTTACATAATTCTCTCAATTTGCTTAATTAATCACCCAATAGCCTTCACCAACTACGGTCAACCTGGATATCGATGATAATAGTAACTTCGGAGGAGTTGGGGACAGATGATACCAATGGATTCACTGTGAGACAAATGGTTTGTGTATAAACAGATCCTTCAGCAGTTCCGGAGGAGATAAGACACACGGCGATCCTCAGATCATCCTGAAATATTCACTTTCGTGGCGGATTGGGAGTATTCGCCGTTAGAACTTAACGGAATAAACTAATCATATGTGTTGATTCGTTTTCTTATAATGTCAATATCGTTATAAGAATGACAATCTAATGCAGTATCATACTTACTCATTTGTATTATATCCATGTATGAACTCTATGTGCATTTTATTACCGTTCAGAAACAATACATGTATCATATCCATAGATAAGCTTTATTTGCATTGTTCATACCCGTTCACAAAATATACACGTATCATATCTGTTGATTTATGATGTACGTTGAAATTCCTGCTTGTGCAATTATTCTTAGCTGTTCGATGAATTATGTCATTATTATATCAAATATTTTCATATACTGCTGGACAATACTATTTCAATGATATTTCGTGAAAGAGAAATTCGCGCCAGTAAAGGCTGGTGGTGTGTGCATGCGCGTGTGCACAGGGCTGATATCATTGGGAAGGTACAATGTTGAAAGAGGCTGACCGGAATATGGACAAAGGGGACTGGCATAGAGACATGGTTTTATACATAGTCATACATAGATTTATCGAAATAAATATATTACACAAACAAATTGACTAAATATTGTTTAGCCAAGAGAGAATAGTCAGTTGATTGACCATGAAAAGGTATTTTTTTATTATCACCACTGATTTAACATATGAAACATTGCGTAGTTCTTCTCTTCATCTAACTTCGTCTGACATCTGGACCGTATATAAACATTGTCTGACATATTGACCGTAAATTTAGACTCTCTTATGATAGCCTTGCCTTTCCACATATATTCTTCGTTTTCAAAGGGCAGACTCTTTAATCTTTGTAATAGCCCATGATGATCTGACATATATGTGATAGGCCGAGTAGAACAGCAAGTGAGGGTACACGATTCTACGTTAGTCCACATATTGTGACGGGAACAGGTAAAATGATGTGAATAGCATTTATTTGTGGTAAAATAGCGGATCGAAACGGTTTGACTTCTTTCACCAATCCCAATACGAGTTACAAAACTCAGAGTGCGGAGTCTGTCTTATAATCAGAAGAGAGCTGTCTGTGATATCACATTTTCTATATAGATGCGCTATTGTTTGTGCGCAGTGAATCGCAGTGAATCGAAGTGACATTGATACAACATGACGGAAACAACAAAGACAAAGAATTGGAGTGCACAGGCTGTGGAGACGAGGAATGATGGCATAGCAGAGACTAAAACAACCGCAGTCGTACTTCCAGAACAATTTTAATTGGGATTTAGCGAATTTTCTCTTTTCACAAGAATTCCTATCGGTTGCGGCACCTTCTCCGCTTTATCCTTCTTTACATCAAGAACTATAAACATAGGCAGAAAAAGAATTGGAGAAATTTTGCAACAGAAACATGAAGCAGAACAAGTCTTTCTCATTCAACATCAACAGCTAGAAGAAGAAGAGGCAAGTAGAAAACGACAGGAAGAAGAAGCAGAGAAGAAACAAGATCATGAAGAAATGAAGAACAATGAAATTCAGGGCCACCTATCTCTCTATACAAGAAACTACTCAATATTTTTAAAAATCAAATAAAACTAAAATCCCTTTTTTTTCTCATGATGTATGTATGTGGGTGCATAAGTTTAGGTCTTATGAATATATAAATCAAAAACAAGAGACATTGCGTATTTCTTTCTGGTACATTCTCTGTAAATATTTACAATCAAATTTCACAAAACAAAACACTTTAAAGGGTCCATACACTTTTTTGTATTTCACTCTCTTTCTTCACTGTCACAGGGTTTTCTTCTTCTTCCTCACTTTCTTTTGGTCTTCTTTCCTTCTTTTTCTGAACGGGCTTTTGTTCTTCCTTTTCGGAGGATACCTCTTCTTTCTGTTCGGAAACCATCTACTCCTGCGCCTCTTGTTTCTTGGATCGGCTCTTTTTTTCAGGGCAGTCTGACTACCAGTGTCCTTTCTCTTAAAGACAACAGGTATCTTGTTCTTTGTCTCTTTTTGCGCTTTTCTTACATTGACGTTGTGGACATTAAGAAGACCAATGCACTTTCTTCTGACAGATATAGCAAGTATCTTGACTTTTATCTCGAATGAAGAGGGATTAGTCCGTAGGCTTCTCTGAAGAAAACCTTCGTATGACGCCTCGCCAATCTCTGATCAGAAGTTCGATTTCTCTTTCTGGTAGGATTGAGATTGAAATGAATTCTCTGTAGGAAGACACCATCACTTTATATAGGGAAGATACATATATTTACATTTAATGGACCATGGTGCTTAACATGTAGTCATTCGAAACTCAGCAATTAAGATGAAACAATCGCAATATTTTGTGACGAAAGGAGACAAAAATAAGATGCAGAAACATGACCTATCGTCAGAAGCTGAAGTTTTGGCTAAAATTCACGCAAAACGATTTCGAATATGACATTAGTGAGCCAAAATCCATGTCTTTTACGTCTACATCCAGATCCAGAGAGTCTACTCCAAGCCAAATTCCACAACACCCCAGTAACGTCTGAAAATTATTGCCACATTCAAGAGACGGATAAACACTGTTCCAGAGAATTTAGTACCGCGGCCAACACTTACACGGTGAAATTTAAAGTTTTCATGTGAGACGAACCGCTGAAGAAATCAGAGGGGTTCATCACCGAAGTGTGGGATTTTTTTGTTGACTACTCTGAAACGACAATGTGAAGCCATAGAAGATGATCGCTTGAGACTCTCCATTAGTCACTACAGTTTGACGTCATCCGTTTGGATCGAGTTTAGAAGCACAGTAGAAATGACACCTTCCAAAGTCATCGAAAAGATTCAACATGTTAAGTAATTTAACTACAAGTTTCACATCACTGATGGAAAGCAACATTGCACATGACCCAGGTTTCTCTTTCCATGGGGACCGAACAAAGCAGAAATGTTATCGGTGAACGAGCTTTTGAGAAGCAAAAAGCCTTGTTCAAATTAACAACCCTCAAGACAAGATGTGTTTAAAAAATACAAACTGATCAAGTTGCCAAAGAATATTATTATTGTTGGTAGTGTGTGTCTGTGTGAGTGTATTTGCCTTTCTGTTAACAAAAAACTCGCGTCCCGACGTTAAGAAATGTTTGTATTGTGTGAAAGTAGAGTAGTGTGACTATAAACACTAGTTCCTTTGCTGATGTGTACGTACTGGAGGTGTGTGGTCTTTTTCCCCATGAAAAACCTTTTTCCCACTCTCTCTTGGAATTTTGTCTGTGTGAGTTTATTTGTCCTTTCTTTAACAAGAAACCCATCCCATATATTACGCAGTTTTGTTTAGAAGGGGAGTAATGTAACTACAAATACTAACTCCTTTACTGATGTGATTGTGTTTTTGTGTCTGTCTTTCCTTTAACATAACCCTTGTCTCTGAACATAAGAATATTTTTTTTGAACGTAGAGTAGTGTGACTATAAACACTAACTCATTTGCTGGTATGATTTGATGTTATGGTGAGCTTTTGTAAATAAAACCTTCCTTCTTCATTATCTTTTGGTATGGAGTATTTTGGATTTTAGTTGTATTAATATATTGGTTTGTATAAAACTTTGTTTTAGGTCAGCAGTCTAATCATTTATAAATTTTTAATATGTGATATGTGTAGTTGGTGAGAGATTATTTCCTACACGTCTGTGATATATATATATATATATATATATATATATATATATATATATATATATATATATATATATATATATATATATATATAAGAATTATAAATATATACCAGACAGAACAGACAGTGCTATAACACTGTCGGTTCTGTATGGTATATATTATTAATTCTTTGTGATATAAAAATCCTATATACCTTGATTTCTTTCATAGGATCTGGGACGATTGTGCATATATATGAGAATTATTTATTACGTCGTCATGCGAGCGTGTCTGATACGCACGAGCTCATAAAACACCGATTCATTGCCATCAATTTTTGGTGATGCTTGCTTAGTCGCGACGGTATATGGGTTGGTGCGTGCAGGCAAGGCGATGGGTGCCATTTACGAGAGGACCTGGGATCGAAACTCTGTAGTAGTTCGAATTTATCTAACCTGTATGATAGAATTGTTTGTATTAAACTATTATATATATATATATATATATATATATATATATATATATATATATATATATATATATATATATATATATATATATATATATATATATATATATATATATATATATATATATATAGCGTTTCTCACTTGTGCTATTCCATGCTGTTGGTATGTCTCCGGTCTTCCAGATGTGGTTTGTCAAGTCGACTGCTATCTGTTGCACGTTTTGTGGAAGTTGCTTGTAAATGATTATTCTAGGTTGTCTTCTCCTTGTGCTGTGGGCTTGGAAGCTTATAGGGCTCTTTTCCAATCACAGAGTGTGAAGGAATCATTGAGAGAGAGTTATTGCTGCTGTCTTTTGGGTATTGGTAGATGAATATGCGCGGGATATTTGTCATCTATTAGTTGTCTTTGTGTCATGAAGGTCTGTGTGTCTTTACTTCGGTTTCCTTTTGTTTTTATGTGGCGAGGTCCTTTGAAGTCATAGTGCTTTCTTTTTATTGTATCTTTAGATTCATCGTTCCATCTGTTGTTTTTTATTTCCACTTGATTTCGGGATTGATTCTTGTTCCACTGTGTTGATGGCTTCCGTAATTTTCTTGTAGGAGGTGTTGGTGTTTGTAGTTTTTACGTTTTCCATTTGTATGTTGCTTAGTATTGCCTGGAAATGTTCCGCTTTCTCTGTTATCCATTTTTGCGGGTTTGATTGTTGTTCTTTTGACGCTGTAAATGCCTGATTGTTTGTGGTGGGAAGTGGTCTCTGGCAATAGTATTTTCTTGCAGTACCCCCCATTCGGATAATTACACGATAGATGATGCTGTAAATGTTAGGTCTAATGCTGTGAGGTTTCCGGTTGCTGTGTGAATTTTTTGGGAGTGCACGCACGCACACATGTACACACGCACATTAGTGGTTGTTGCCGTAAGTAGATAGCGAATTTGCATTTAAATATGTGAAAATGTATTCACAAAAGCATAAAGAACATGTGCATTTACTGTTATTACAAAGCTAAAACATATTTTTCATTTTTAGATACCTGAGACATTTCGTATAAAGAATGTCACTTTCCTACTCCTTTTGCTGCTGGCTATTGGTATTTCCGGGTTTCATTTCATACGGTAATGTTACCTTGAAGATGAAAATATTATTCTTTCATTGTTAATCAACTATTTTGCGCACTTCGTGAAACAATGATTTATAATAAGGGTACGTTTTCTTCCATGTCATGGCGCAAAATGTATATTTTTGACAAATGTATAAATGCAGATAATATGAATTACCTTTTGGCTACCAGAATACTATAGCAAATTCTTATAAATCATTCAAGTGTTAAATTTGAGCAATTATGGAAAGGTTATAATTTTAAATGCAGAAAAGAGTCTTTAACACGTTTTGAATAAAGTGATTAAAACTATGGTAACTGAAGGTTATTCTTAAAGTAACCGTTATTTTGAATTGTGTTTTTAATTCACATCTCAAGATACATATGTGTGTACTTAAATAAACATGAGCACAAAATAAAATCGTGCGTTAACCGCCGAATTATTATTAACACGTGTTATCGTCTGACACATACACCTTTGTTCTTATTCAAGTTTATACTTGGAACAAAACTTTAACGTATGAATTGAACCATCCATCACATCAAACAGATAATTTATGATAATTTTCTTCGCGATCTCGTTAATTTTGGATATAACTTATTTCATTTTATACTCGTAATTCACTTATTCTAGTAGGTACAGACGCATATGAACACTTCCAATACATTGATTTCCATGCCGAATGCCCAAGGAACTAATTACTGACTGACATTCAGCATGCATTCTTTACTTACCCTTTAAGAACTAAACTAATTTGTTTGCAGTCACTCGATTCCAACACTGTTTAATTTGATAATTTATATTCGGAATTGGCGATTCAGCGGGCATCTAAACCTAGCGACTAGAGTTTATCAGATCATCTAGGAACGTGAACAGGCTGTTAAAATTGTGTTTAAACTGTTGGTTGAAATGAACCAGAATTAATTTAATTAATTTGCAGATTGATGCTTTGGTTATATATTCGTGCACATATTAATAGATCAGCTCTGCATCTGCATATTACATAGATGCCCTTAATGCAATCAGTTTTAATTTAATATAACTTTTTCTTAGTATCATTTATTTTTGTTATTGTACAGTCCTCACTTTGTTTCTTGCCGAAAAAATATTTTAATGTATTGAAAGGAAACAGTTATCAAGAGAAATATAACAGATAAATAAAGACAGTCATATAGAGAATCTCTCACATATGCAGTCCTACATTTTTAATAACTATAACGGTCGAATAGGATTTCCTCTCTCCCAAGACCCGGTTATTTGTCCGAAAATTAGGGTGAAGAGATTCCATTGTTCGTCCAATTGATAATCTTTCCCGGGAATCCGACGTGATATAATGATATAATAGCTCATCAAATTATAACACATGTACTGCTTACGTCACTTTCCATCTTCGAGAAATATAGTTCCCCATGTTATCCGCGCCCCTCTATGGAACGTTACCCTAGAATATCCAACTGCAAGCATATCCCAGAATATTCCCTTGCCCATCCCTAAACTTCCAAAACAAATATCTTGCATAGATCCCAATTGAAAGTTTACCCTATGCTAAATAAGTAATGCTAGTAGCAGAAGTCAGGGCCGGATTTAGATATGGTGAGGCCCTCAGATATGGAACGCTGTCGAGGCCTTTTTTGGTAAGTGTTCACACAAAATCAGACTGTGTAACAATTGAACATGGCAACTGTCAGCTAATTATTACAAATAAAATTATGTAATTGATATAAAATATATTGCATAGATAATAATAGTGAACATACGTAAAACAAATTATGGATTAAATTCCTACTTAAAGGTAAATTATAATAAAGCTGTAACAATTTTTTTAAAATTCAGGAATTTTGAGAGTCCCTTTCAGACTGAGGCCCAAAGCTGTAGTATTTTAACTTATTCCTAAATCTTTCCCTGGTAGTAGTAGTAGCTGTGGTGGTGATGGTGGTGATAGCACTTATTTGTTGGTCCATGGGGGTATTAGTAGATCTGATTGCTATCACTTAGATAAAAACTGAAACAAAGTAAAATATTATGCATGATGAATGAAACAGCTTACGAAGACATGAGAATATTGGGGAAACTAATTAAGCAATAAGACAAACCTCTGATGGAGTCTGTAATGTTACTAGTTTCATCTTAAAATGAATAGCTATGCTGTTTCAGTTATCGTTAAGTAGCAAACCCTTGACATAATCCGAACACAGACAACAATCGATTAACAGCAGACAGTAATCATCTTAAACGCAAGACCATACAATCAGTTACCATGTCTTGGTCACTCATATTATCTCTGATGCCATGACGGCGCAACTTTATTTAGTTGGAGTCATCTGTCCTTGGGTGCTCTTGCGTATCTTAAGGTCTTATTGGATATGTTTAATTACAATCAATTTTAAGCAAGTATATCTGCTAGATATGTCCCTTTACCAACGCTTTGTATCTGTTTTAATTATGGATTTAAATCCCGCCTTTCTATCATTTATCACGCTTTTCCAGTTTGTCATTTATCATGTATATCGAGTTTTATTTACAGATTTTGATTAGTCAGTTTTGTTGTGAAGTGTTCACTTTATAGTTGGGTCTTTTGGAATTGTGAAGCTTATTGATTACATTAGTCTATAACAGTTTTCCACAGAATGAACACACTGATAATAACATTTGAACACAACAGAAAAATCTTAAATGGTGAATCAAATATACATATTTCTAATTAACGTTTCAGCATATGTATTATGTTCTACGTAAAAATTATACTGAATTTGTTTTTTCATCCAGTCAGCAGAAAATTTTCTTAATGTGACAGTCATATCTTATGTTCCTTACTTGGATTTGAGATTTTAGACTTTTTTTTCTCTGCTCTATTTTCATTTTAATCATTTTGTTAGACTTTATGTATTTATAAATGAGTCTGTGGGATGGTATTACCTTTCTAATATTTGTAGATATTCCCTCTATTTTGCCATTTATTTCATTTCCTCCAAAGTGTTTAATCAGCTTGGTTTTTCTCTTCCTCTCAGAATTCATTCACTTCACTGGTAAACGGATTTTTTAAAGATGGTTTTAATTTGCACTCTTTTTTTACCTTCGTTCGATCGTACGTTTGTATGCTTGTTAAACTTGTTCTTCAGCGTTAAAACTAGGCACATGAATCTTGGGCCAGTGATAGTCTTATCCAAGTAGAAACACTTTCTGATTTTGATCACGCCCCTCTGTGATATAGATATGGAAATATCTTTCAAGTAACTATTGAGCTGCATTTGTTGCATGTCTAAGAATTGGCGTGTCTTACATGTCTGAAAATTGGCGTGATTCACATATCCGAGTATTGGCACGTATGACATTGTGGTCTCACGTGTCAACACATAGCGGACTGGGACACCTGGAGATGCCTTGGGGTCTATACCTATCTCCAAGAACCTGTTTCCACCTTGTGACCATATATACAATTACTGGACATAAAAATATACATGTGTACATGTACCATGAGATCTACTACTAACCTAGCCAAGTTGTGGTAAGTCTGAAACTATTGAGTTTCCCACTTTATAATCATAAATACTGCTCCTTGATATTACAAAACGAATTTCTAGATGTAAATTTATTTACCTTAGGGTCCATCCATACCGTCAGAGACTTGACTTTTGGGTCGTAACTTGGGAACTGTTGAGATGAAATACTCTAATCATATCTACACTTACTGGGCGGAGAAAATTAATTTATTATTGCAATTGAAATTGGCCCTGGAATCTGTTCTTATACAGAAAATTAAGTTACTAAGTCATGGCTTGAAAGCTAACAAGATTAGCACCTTTTATAATGTATAGACTCGTTCCAATGCATTATGACTCGTGCCCTACTGCCTTCCGAGATTCATTATGACTCGTATCCTACCCCCTTCCAGTTGTAAGGCGCATGTATTCTTCTTCTTCTTCTTCTTCTTCTTCTTCTTCTTCTTCTTCTTCTTCTTCTTCTTCTTCTTCTTCTTCTTCTTATTATTATTATTATTATTATTATTATTATTATTATTATTATTATTATTATTATTATTATTATTATTATTATTATTATTATTATTATTATTCACAGACATTTTCCACTGTAATTTAGTGCTCTTGGTTATAGCAATTGGTATCTAGCAGGTTGAATATACTATAACTTAACCGACTTTTATTTTTACGTCCGTGAACATCCTCGTCACAAGCATTTATCTTAAAATGCACATTGAACTACTTCATCTATTAAAAATATCCTTTCTTTGACACGGAACTTGCCATTGAAACTTAATTTTCCAAATAAATAGTTTTGCTTAAAATGTGTGTTGTTGCATCTGTGCCAGATATATACTTTCGAAGACAGTAAGATGGGTACGATTCATAATGGACCAGAGGCAGACAACGCATCCTTTCTGAGCATACAAGAATAAATGCATATCAAACAAAACTAATATTCGCGAGACATTCAAATAGACGTAGCCATTACTTTTTTGTTTATTTAAATCTAAATCCATTTAAGATATTACAAGTTATACTGATAATATAAATTGTGCCATTACATGAAATAAAGGTGCTTGAGCTTCCTTTTATAACGCAGCAAAACAGACTTGTCAACTTAAACTTTGACAATTATACATTTTCTTTGTTTGAATTTCTTTAACATTGCATGCATACAAGACGACAAATGGATCCGGACTCAGTGGGAAGTGGGTGTTTGCTATCCAATATAGTCTGCTTGTCCCATAACTGAATGATAAATTATCGTTAGCTAACCAATTTAATGTAATTGTTCCCTTCATGCACAACATGTTAATTGCTGTCAACCAAATTAGAACTGATTATTCTAAGCATTCACGGAAGGCTGATTGTTAACAATTTCACTTCATTTAATCAGTAAATGTTCGCTGAGTTAAGAAGTTAAGTTGTCTACATGAAAATACCCCGTCGTCAGCTGTCGCAATAAGCCAGGAGATGCATCTATTCCATATATAATGCAAAACGTTGGTTGTCTTCCGCAGAAAAAAGGAATAAGATATGTTACAGTTTGTTAAAGGTTTGTTAGCACGCATAGTTAGCACTAAAAAGATTAGTTAGGAAATGGCAAATGTTCGATTTAATACTCCAAAAGGACTGCCTCAGGGAGAAAGTTGTAACTGAATTCAAGAAGAATTAGAAAGAGAGAATAATGAATGATTCATAATCTTACTAAATATTTTTAATTAAAACAATCCCTTGAGGTTGTTGGGCTAGAATCATAATTACATCATGAATAGGCAAAGTCTGAATTAGCATTATGAGATAAATCTTAAATGTTGTTATGGGTTTATCAAATGCCTCAGTTATATTTAAAAAGTTAAAAAGTATATAAATTCCTAAAAACATTCTGCCATGCAGAATTAGAAAAGTTACCGAAAGTTTTTTATGTGCATATCTTAATATTTGAGATCGGATCCATTTGAGGATTGCAGTGAGAACAAATGAATGTTTTTTCTCACACTCAACGACCTATTTCACCCATAACTTTCTCTACATGTTGCCATAAGAATCACTCAGAATCTTGGGATTTTTTAGCTTGTACGATAATTCAATCTCTTTGACGTTTCCGTAGTAGAATGAGACGAACCAGAAAGAAGTAAATTGCAATAGTCCAGTCTTGAGTATGCTAAGGAATACACAAATTTTTTAGTGACATCAGTCAAAAGAAAATTGCAAAAGGAGCTGATTTTCCATTGAACATACCACAATTCAATACAATTTCCACCATTGTTGAAGTTATGGAGGAAGACAGGCTCACTTGGTTAAAATATTGTATCCGAATTGTCTTGTCAATTTCCTGCATGATTTCCAATTATCCGTCCGAGACACAGTGGACTGTGGTGATCTGTTTTGTGGGTCCACAAATCACATGTTGAATATAGTCTTTAAATGAGGGATAATAAAACGTGGCTGATCATACTTGCCAGCAAGGATATTGGTTTTTGTCATGAATGTATGCAGTCGCACTCGCACTCGCATTGCCGTTCATCGTGTTCGCTAATTGAGGAAAGTTACTCTGACCAGTCATCTTATGCATCATATCGATCAAAGTTTGCTGCTAGAAAATCAGCATATCTTCAGTAAAGGACGAGGAACCAAATACTTGGTGTTTACAGCTCGTCAGGCTGATAGAAATGCCAGGACCAGAACTCTAACATGCACAAGATATTTATCGGAGTGACAAAAACCTTTGAAGAAGTCATCACTAAAACCCTTTGGTAAAACTGGATTGCCCGGGTTATTTGGCAATTCCATGATGGCACGCAGGTTCGTTTTGTAGATGCAGGTGAGTCATCTGAATCATACCCAGTTGCCAATGAAATCATACAAGGCTTTATGTTTGTTCAGACCCACTTTAACAAGATGTTTCCTTACATTTGTAAATATGCTTTCCGAGACTGTACCACTGGAATCAGAATCATATAAGGGACTGACATTATGCTGTTCAATCTGAGAATTCCACGGCTTAAAATGAAGTTAGAGAAGGTGATTGTTAGTGATCTCCTATTTGCCAACGATTGTTCACTGAATGCCAAATTTGAGCAACACAACATGAACTATTTCTCCTCAGCTTGTAATAAATTCATTATCCCAATCAGTATTAAGATGAAAGAGGTGATGCACCAGCCTGCACCACAAAGACGTATTTAGAACCTATAATCACAGTAAATGGCCAATCCCTAGTGGCGGCAGACACATTAATCTGTCTGGGAAGCACTCTGTCACGTGCAGTCCACATCAATGATGAAGCCAATGATAGAACAGCTGCTAAAGCAACTCTGACCTTTGGCAGACCGCGTGCAAATGTGTGGGAGCGGAGTGGAAACAGTCCAGAAACTACAAATTAAGGTCTATAAAGTCATCGTAGTGCCGACCTTATTGTGATCTTACTAAGGTGGCGCTCTACAGTTTCGTATTTAACATAGGGTTAGAATTTTACAGAAAAAGAATTTCCCCGGGTTTCCTCACTAGTTATACTGGCTATTTAAAAAAGACTTAGTATACCTTAAGTCATGTTCAAAGAGCCATTAATTCCCTTTATTAACGTGTATGATTGATGGGTGTAATATGGGATATAGAGTATACAGCTTGGCCATACTCCAGATGTGCACATTTTGAAAAATGTGATAGCTCTACTTGCTCATTTTCACTTCTTGAACTTCAGATGTAAATTGTAAAAAGAAGAGCCGATAACTTTTTTACCTTTTATGTATTTGGAAAGCTGGTATTGTCTAGTTTGGCAAAATTAACTTTCCCTATTTTAATAGCTGTCAAGGATAGTGTACTTTAGGCAAATTCAGGTTGATTTTTGGAGCACAAGGGAGTAGTCATTTTAGTTAGCAGTGCTCTATGATCATTTAATATGTCCAAAAGTACAATATCCAAAGAGATTTTAGCTACATTACACGAAAGTAGCATATAGGTATGCTAACATTCTCTCCACTGTAAATGTTTAAAATGCAAACAACTTAACCTTACACACATCACTCTCTCAAAAGTATATAATAACTGGTGAGCGCCACCATAAAGCGTATATAGGTATTATTATTCTATGAATTAATTTTGATTGTATGGCTGAAATATTTAAGTCGCATGCATCAAAATAGTCTTTTGGAATAATTTTCCTGTATTTCTCCCCTCAGAACAGCATTTTTTAGAGTCGGAGTCTCAAACAGGTACAGCCCTCCCCCTCATTATCATAACAAGTGAACTTTTTAAAATGCGCATTGCATTTTGTCAACATAGCAACCAGTTTTATGCTGAAAGACAGGAACATGAAACTAACCATATTTATTCCTGAGATGCCAACAATAAATTTTACAGTTTGAAAAGGGATATAAACGTTGAGGATCATAAATGTCAATGGTCAAAGGGAAAAAATATTAACTTATTTTTTATATGAAAGAAAGTAAATTTGCTATGTCATCATTTTTTGTTTAATTTAATTGCAAATAAAGGAAAAGAAACATTTTTGCTATAAATTTGTTTTACTTAATGCAACAGTTTTTAATTTAAGTTAACTTTATTCCTATATTTTAAGACTTCTAATTTCCCTATAATGAAGGTCACTACTCACCCAAACAAGCCTCATAGTAAATTATGCAAACTAGAGCAAACTAAGCATAATTAACTTATTTTCATGAATAAAATCAATAATAATGTACCATATTATTCAGAAAATCATACACAATAATATGAAAAATCATACACAATAATATGAAAATAAAACAAATAATGGCATCAATGTTTATATTTGTTTTTAAGGTGGCGCTCTACAGTTTCGTATTAAGCAAAGGGTTAGAATTCTACAGAAAAAGAATTTTCCCGGGTTTCCTCACTAGTTATACTGGCTATTTAAAACAAACCTTTGCATATCTTATTACTGTTCAAAGAACCTTTAATTCCCTTTATTGTGGTGTATGATTGATGGGTGTAATATGGGTTATAGAGTATACAGCTTGTACTTACTCCTGGTGTGCACCTTTCAAAAACCTGCTAGCTCTACCTGCTTATTTTCACTCCTTGAACTTCAAAGATAAATTGTAAAAAAAGAGCCGATAACTTTTTTTTTTACCTTTTATGTATTTGGTAATTCATTCGTTACACTTTAAGAAACTGATATAGTCTAGTTTGTCAAAATTAATTTTCCCTATTTTAATAGCTGCCAAGAATAGTGTACTTTAGGTAAATTCAAGTTGATTTTTGGAGCACAAGGGAGCAGTCATTTTAGTTAGCAGTGTGCTACGATCATTTATAATGTCCAAAAGTACAATATCCAAAGAAATTTCAGCCATATTACACGAAAGTAGCATATAGGTATGCCAACATTCTCTCCACTGTGCATGTTTAAGATGAAAACAACTTCACCTTAGATACATCACTCTCTCAAAAGCACATAATGGTGAGTGCTACCAAAAAACGTATATATGTATTATTATTGTATGATTTAACTTTGATTCTATGGCTAAATTATTTAAGACGCAAGCATCAAAATAGTCCTTTGGAAAAATTGTCCTGAATTTTCCCCTGAGAAAAGCATTTTTTGAGACAAAATTCTAAAACAGGTACAGCCTTCTCCCCTCATTATGAAAAAAGTAAACTATTTTAAAAATGCGCATTGCATTTTGTCAACATGGCAACCAGTGTTATGCTGAAAGACAGGAACATGAAACTATCCATATTTATTCCTGAGATGCCAACAGTAAATTTTACAGTTTGAAAAGGGATATACCAGTTTAGGTTCATAAATGTAAATGATCAAAGGGAAAACATATTAACTTTTTGTTTGAAATGGAAGAAAGCAAATTTGCTATGTCATCATTTTTTGTTTAATTTAATTGCAAATAAATGAAAAGAAACATTTTTGCTATAAATTTGTTTTACTTAATGCAACAGTTTTTAATTTAAGTTAACTTTATTCCTATATTCTAAGACTTCTAATTTCCCTATAATGAAGGTCACTACTCACTTAAACATGCCTCATAGCAAATTATGCAAGTTAGAGCAAACTAAGCATAATTAGCTTATTTTCATGAATAAAATTAATGTTAATGTACCATTTTATTCAGAACATCATACAAAATAATATGAAGATAAGACAAATAATGGCATCAATGTTTATATTTCTTTTTAAGGTGGTTCTCTATAGTTTCGTATTAAGCAAAGGGTTAGAATTCTACAGAAAAAGAATTTTCCCGGGTTTCCTCACTAGTTATACTGGCTATTTAAAAAAGACTTTGCATATCTTATGTATTGTTCAAAGAACCTTTAATTCCCTTTATTTTGGTGTATGATTGATGGGTGTAATATGGGTTATAGAGTACATAGGTTGGCCTTACTGCAGATGTCCACCTTTCAAAAAAAGTGCTGGCTCTACTTGCTCATTTTCACTTCTTGAACTTCATTCTCTCCACTGTGCATGTTTAAAATGCAAACAACTTCACCTTAGATACATCACTCTCTCAAAAGCACATAATAACTGGTGAGTGCCATGTAAATCTGGATGATTCACATGCCACTAAGCTGAACCACTGTTACATTTGGGGATGCCTAAAGAAACTGATGCGCATAAGATAACAGGACATGGTCGCATATACTATTGTTCTCACACGAACACGAACAGGCATTCCAATCATCAACACTCTATGGAATTGAAGTTGAGATGTGCTGTCCACGTCATCAGGATTTCAGAAGAAAGACTTCTAAAATAGATATTCTACGGCAAATTGAAGGATGGAAAGCGGTCTCATAGCAGTCAGAAGTAACGCTTCATAGATTCCCTCAAGATCTTCTCAAAATGCATTAATACTGACCCTGAATCTAGGGACAATCTCACATAAATCGATTCACCTTGTCGGAGTCGTATCCAAACTGGAGCTACTTATGTTGAACGAAGGAGAAATGCAGAGGCAGTGCAGAAGCTTGAAATCTCAGGAAAAAAACAATACAACCTCAATTGGTCAATAAAACCCAGGCGACATCTCTTGTCCAGTGTATACAGACAGTTTAAAGCACAAATCAACCTTCCACGACTACCACTCTAAATTCATAGAAATCAAGCCAGCTAGTCATAGTCATTTTTGAACTACAACACCAAGACAGTTCCAACTAATTCGAGTCTCTTGTTTTTTTTTAAATCTGTAATCAACAGTTTAGGACGACATTCTAGTAGTATCTTAGGACAAATTATTATTTAGGTCGACATTGTATGTTCAAGTTAACATTCATGTTGTGTGATAGGACAGATTATCTGTTCAGGACAACATTTTCGTAGTATGATTAGATATATTATTTGTTCAGGTCAAAATTCCTATAGTGTGATAATAAAGATTATTTGTTTAAAGAGACAAAAAAGATGAAAGTAACTGATCGAAATATATCTGGAAAAAGTTTTAGACGCTTTGATTTTTTTGATATAATATCATAAAATCATTTGCTTGATCTGATACTCTCACCAAAATGTATTTTTTGTTTGAATGAAATAGTGTAGCCAATTTGATTTTAAGATTTTGGGATGATTCATAAATTACTATTATACTGTTACGCTGCAGTTACATCATATCATAACAATTTAAGTTTTTATGTACAAAAAACATGAAAAATACATAGTGAGTTTAGTAATTGCATATATTTTTTCTAGACTACTTTATTTTCTATTTAAAGGAAAACCAATACCATCAGTTTAAAATAAATTAAAGACGAGGGACAGAGTGAAAATGCAATGTATATCAAAATCACTAAATAATTTAAATTACCCAAACTTTTTAATGTTCAAGGCAGTAAATGAAATGTTGCTTGTTAGAGTTGTGGAATGCCCCCTCAGTAACGTTAAAAGCGCGGGAATGCTTTACTATATTATTTTTGAAAATAAAACTTTGAGGTTCATATGATTTTGTTCTCTAAACATCCACTTTTGAGGGTCTTAGTGTTTCATTTCTTTACTGCCATCACTTCAGGTATTTATCTCTTGATCAGGTTTTTTTCCTATTAACCTAAGTTAATTTTCATAGTTACTTCATCCTGCCTGGTGTCTTTTCTACAAGGTTTTATGTAAGAAAAGGGTTTTATTTCCATTATTTTATATTGTTATATATTGCTTTTTATGTAGATAGTTGTGTGTATGATGTGTGTGTGTGTGTGTGTGTGTGTGTGTGTGTGTGTGTGTGTAAGAGAAAGAAAGAAAGAGAAACGAAGACAAAGATAGAAAGATTTAGATTACACAAACAGTACTCTCTTTGATGTAAATATAAAACATTGTTTTCATTATAATTCCGATAGCCTCAAGATTGTGTCAGTTATCAAGATATAAAAATTGTAATTGATTACTAATGTGCTTGAAGCCACAAATTTGCTTAATGAAAGTATAAAGGTCACTATATATTTATCTGATGAGAAACATGACGTACTTTGAATAATCCTTAAGGCACACATTTATGTTGATTAATCAAATAACACGGGGAATTTGTTGGAATTTGTATTAATAAGTTCAGCACAGCATCAGAGTTTGAATCAAGACGTAATTTTTAGCCAAAATATGATCAAGAAATTAAATAAATATAAATATTTTTTAAAAATAATTTATTACTGCAAAGGAAATGGTTTTTTTAATAATAATATTACGATTTTATATGAGATTAAATTCAGTACAACACACTTTCCTATAAAAGACGGCACAAAAGTAGTGAATATTTCAGAATAACATACTGACGTGACAAACTTCGTTTCCGTGCAAGTTCTAAATTTCCCTTAGGGCCTCAGACTTAGGGAGGATGCGTAGTTTCGTTACCTTGAAAAATCAATTATTTATGTGTTGTATGTAATCGTTGTCTACCGTCAAGATAATACTGTAATCCCTAAGTGTAATAACATTTCATTCGATTTAATTTACTGACTTCGATGTCGATTATGTTGCACGCATGCACGTCTACTCCACATTGAAGTGGAAATAACAATATAAATATAACTGATTTGTAAAAAAACGTATCGTGGCCTATGATCCTAACTATAGTCATTAGGTCCGGTCTCCAGCGGTAAGGTCAATTTGGTATACGCATATTTACAAGGTATACGTCTTCTTAATCAAGTAAGCGACATCCTGTTCTTTTTCCTCTAGTCCAGCGATGAAACACTGGTGGGGAAATTCTTTTTGTCGCTTCATTGTTTAAGAAATTTAGATTTTTAATGAATACACATATTACTAGGGTCCTAATCTTCTATACCTCAAAAGACTCAGTTATAAAATAAAAGGTCTGCCCGTATTATGCAGGTTTCTAGCTAAATGACGAAAGAAAATGTTTGGCTTGGAATTCAATAAAACAAAATTTTAAAAAATTAATTGAGAAAAAAGTCATAATAAGAAAATACTGTTTTTTGTACATAATAACACACTGGACAACAATATATAGCTTGTTTTGATGTGCTATGCTGGAACAACATCAGTATTTTACTTGAATGTTTTTGCTGCTCAATAAAAAAAATTTTAAAAATCCTATCAGTTTCCATTTAGGCAGAATATATTTGTTGACAAATATGTACTACATATTTATGACTTAATGTAATTTCAGAAAGCATTTATTTCACATCTTTATTCCTGGCTGATTCATCCAGAACAAGCAATATTCTTCACCATTCATGAGAAGAAATATCAATACTTACCAATGCACTCCACAGCAATCATTATAAATGTCTGCAGATAAAATCTAGGTTTTCTAGGGGAGAGGGAATTTTGTTCTATCTGAAATTTTTCAAGAAAATTCCTTCACAGTAAAGTTAGATTTTACAGAACGGCTTTAATGTCAGCAACATTTTAATCAGACGAATAGCACTAAACTTAGTTTCTTCCATTGTACATGTATACAGGGCGACCCTAAAATATCTGCCAAGCAACTCGGCGCTCCTCCTCTTCATATTTGGCGCCCCGTTTAGCTTGGCGCCCTAGGAAATCGCTAAGTTCGCTTATATAGACGAATGTTTCAACAGGTTATACTCCAAGTCAAAAGACGCATTTGTAATCCTATGATTTATATACCTACCCTGTTAATTATGATATGCACTCATAATACGGTATCAACAATTAGAGGATTACAAAGAATTTATTCAATGGATTATCCATTGTCTTTTGAGGATCTGCAATAAACATTAAACATTGTTACATTTCAGTTCCATCACTTTTGGCTCCTATGTTAAAAACTTGAACTAATACTCACCTTACACATTAAAAGAACTAATATATCTAATTTTCCGTTATTAACAATTAAACACCACTTTAACCTCCCGTGTTCACAGTTTCGTAGATATATGCTTGACAAATGAATATGTACCTGCTTATCGATAAGATGTGGTGTGGTTTTTAACAGTTCTGCATGTGACATCGTACAGATAAAGATTAATTATTAACTGTACAAGCGACCCCGATGTTTATAGTACTTGTCTTGGTACTTATAAAGATAACTTTTACTCGAACTAAATCACCTCGACAATTTTCATATAATTAACTTCCTCAAATTTAAAGTGTTAGCGCCATATTTATGTTGATTTATTTTCTCTTGATCACTCGAAAAGTGTTGATAAAATTTGCAGTAGATGTCATCAAACTGAACAAATGACAAATCATTTAATGGAGGAATGTTAATACTTTACAAGGCAAATTATATTTTCCGTCGGCGTGAGGAAGACACGGTATTCTGCTCCTTGCGGCCTAAAAATGCTTCAAAGGAACTGTAAATATTTCCTTGTCTTTAATTTTATGGTTTGAAAGCCATGAAACTAGGAAACCGACATCATCCTATTGCTAATTAAATATTGTCTTACGGAAATATTCCTTTTATCTACACCAGGTATTGATGACATAATGGCAGGTATAAAATATTCTATCAAAGGATGAATAACGTATATATCAGGTGAGGAACCGATTTATGATGATTAAAAGATTTCCCTTCAGGTGCAAAACACTGCAAGCAACACGATTTACTTGGAGCTCCAAAGGGTGTAGAATGCTAACAGATTATAATTATATTAAAGAAAGCATTCTATCAGCCAAAGAATGCTGGCATTTAAGTCAATTATTGTAATAGCTGGTCCCTGTACAATGTTTGCATATGAAATCCAATACAGATCTTGCATGCAAAAGGATCAAGATTTATTAAAAACGATGTAAGTCAACAGTCATTAAACATTGCAGTTATCCACTAATTTAAGAAAGGTTAATAAATGAAAAACTTGTTTTAGCGGATTAAATATTTATTTACAATATTTATATTGTTGTTCAAACTTAAATTAAACAGGAAGAATAAAATTGACTGGTGTTATTTTTAAACTAACGGAAAACATGATGAATATTAGAGAGGTGTATTTTCACTAAATGTTCGACTATTTGATAAAAAAATAAGACAAAGGAGATAATCCTTAGTGTGTATAGACCCAATCAGCCAAAGAAAAGCTCTTTTCAGAATTACACTTTATTAACGTCTGGTAAATTGTGAAAACCTTATACTCATTGGTGACTTAATTTCAGATATACGGAACCATTAAAACAATCGTTTCTAGGTGATATATGTGATACCTATTTATCTTGTCTGCTTAATGATTGAGCCAACATGTTTAGAGAATGAATTTAATCCACATTATGTTGAAATTATACTTGCAATTAAACAAAGCTAATGTACGTGTCTACTGGAATTAATGACTTTCATCATATGATTGCTACGCAGCTAAGAGACGCTGTGCAGTTTGCAGCCAGAATAAAAACCTCTTATAGAAGTTTCAAATATTTTGATGTGAATGACTTTGTAAATGATTTATAAAATGCCTCAGTCATTGTTCTATCTTTCAGTATTGACTTTGAAAAGTTCTGTTAAATGTTGTAGACAGACACGTTCCATAAAACATATATACTCAAGAAATCATTAGCTTATATGAACAGAGAAGTAATTAAAGATATAAATGCTAAGACTATGATCTTTATACAATGCACTCGGTACAGATCATGCAAAGACTGGGAAATCTATAGAAAGAAGTGACATTCTGTAAACAAATTAAGGATAGTTCTATGTTAACTCTTTTTAGATGTATTGGGGAATTAAATTTAGGAGTTTCTGGTCGACTAATATGCCATAGCTTTCTAATTAATATCCGCTTGGTCAAAATAAAATCAAATGTCTGTTAAACTGTTAAATATTGGGGCAGCCATCATTGATGACCATGATAAAGAGCTAATTAACAAATCTTTACAATAACATATATTCAGTCGCCTGAAGGCAGCTGTAGAAGTTTCTTTTTTAAAAGAACAGTCTTCTTCAAAAAGTGACTTCAGACCTGTCAGCATTTCCAAACTATTTGAGAAATCAAATTCAAGACCCATTTGTCAATATTTTCAGATAATTTGAAAAGAATTTGTTGGTTCATTTCGTAAAGGATACAAATGCTAGACCTCTCTTTACGTATACATAAAGACTGGAGGAAGACTCTTGGCGAAAACAAATATGTAGCTGCAATTATATTGATTTATCCAAGGCAGTCTCCCTCGTGATATTCTCATTTTTGCGGGAGAAGGGTTTATGGTATGTCAGATGGCTCAGTACCAGTAGGTATCTTACTGCGCTGTCTATTAAATCTAAAGCAGCATGGCAGGCTGCATGATGACTTCAGGAACTTTACTGAAATTCAGGAAAGGATTTATCAGAGGTCAACCATCAGACCTTTACCCATTAACGTTCGCATTTCTCATATTTTCATTTTAATTAATATGGTTCTTCTTACAACTTTACTATTAACAATAATCTGAACTTTTTCTCAGCGTACACTGATAATATGTTAGACAAACTTGAAACAGAGTAAGATTCTGAATGACTGGATTATTTATACTTTTTATCACAAAATGGATACAAAAACTAAGACACGGTAGGATGACAAGGATGTGGGTAATTTTGCCATAAAATTCGTATACAACGTTTCTTTCTAGATACGTCTAAGGTCAAAGGTTAAGGCAAACGAGTTCACAAATATTTTCTTAAGTTTAGTCTCCAATTATAGACCAAGGTTAGCTATTTACTACATTTCTAATTGTCACTTTTGGAGTCAACAGCTTTCAATTTTCACAATTTTAATAGGAACGCGTTTTCTTTTCATTCAGAGTTAATTTTGAAAATAATACTACGAATGTGTTTTTATAACGGAAAAAGAAAGACTCTTTTTCAAAAAACGACTGCTTAAAGCTTGACGACACAGATCTAGCGCTAATGCATGTATCAAACATTATAGACATACTTTCCAAAAAGGTGTAATGCAAAAAAACTTTGCTATAAATCTTAGGTTTAAACCACTCTATTTCCAGTTTCAACATGATGTCATTACAACCTTTATGAATATCCTCATATCATGTTTTGCTTGTTCATTTACATTTACTAATGTAGTTGGTTAAAATTTAGAGGCTTTTCTGATCTTTAAACAATTGAATAATCCACTATAAATCTTGTTGATTCTCTTCTGCAAGACAACGTTACAGTCCACTACAGATAGGGACTGAAATGTATGGCATTCTGCACTGACGCCTAGGAATTTCAAGTATGCGTTCTTCAAAGTATTTCTGGTAATGTTGGCGTGTTTGACAATCTTTGTCATTGAGGAAAAATAGTTTATCTGAAAAAATATGCTAAATGTAGAAATATATGAAGATAGCAATATTATTTAACAATGAAAGAAATTATGAATATAGTTAAAGATTACTGGATTTGAATGAGAAAATATAAACGAATGTTTTCCACTGGAAATACTGTATGACCTTGGGAGTGCAGTATATCCATTCGACAAAATGAGTAACCATTTTTATTATATGCTCATTTTCTTATTCTACCTAAGGATTAATTATATAAACAAAAATGCTCTACAAGAAACAAAGCAACTGAATGAATACCGTATTCCAAACCAAATACACAAGAGCAAATTCATCGTTACACAGCAACAACATTATTAATGCGCACATACCTCCGCCCAGATAAATTTGAACTTAGTCGCGCGCTAGACATTACGTTCGAAAGAAATGGCGTTTTGGACCACTAAAAATTGAAATTTGGAGTCAATTTTGAATGAATGCGCATTGCAGCAACGTTTCTATTTGATCTGGAATGAAAAGATTTTGGTATTTATTTTCGATTTTACGAACTTTTGTGGTTATGGACTGGATTTATCAGTGCCAATTCTACATGAAACACAACAGATTGAAGCATTCACCATTGAAGCGTGTTGACAGCTGCAAGTGTGTTTGTGTTCTGTCATTGAATGTTTTAAATCATAATGTGGGATCAATATGAAGTCTTTCAATTGCAATCATCAAAGGAACGCTGTGGAATATACTGTTTATTTTATTTTGAGTAGAATGTAATTGCAGTTGGAATACAGTGGAAATTACAGTACAATTTTGAAATGTGTAATCAAGCTTGAGAACCCATAACATGCGGCATGTAATTCGGATTCGCAGAACTAATAAAGTCCAGTTTCAGCAAATTCTGGATGTAAAACTGTAATTATATTTTTGCCATTTTTATAAACAGTCAAGGAAGACAGTTTATGCCTTGTCACTTACTTGTTATTTGCAAGAAAGCTGTATTGCGTCTATAGCTACACTAAATCCGAAACATTGTATCATAAAAGTTAACGCGGAATGTACCATAGCAGCTGGTATGTGGCAGTCCAATAAACATCTGCTTTAGTTCATTCAGAAGCAACTTTAATTAACCAAAAGGTAAGGCGTCTACTACGAGAGCGTTCATGATTTGCTTGCAAAGTGGTTCCTCATACACTATTAGGCACATGTGAGTTGAACATGAAGCACGCGAGTTCAATATCGTCAAATATTACACGATTCTGACAACGTAAAGTTAACAGAGAAACAAATGAGTATATAATAAGTACGTTTATGGAATTCACTGATATGTCTAAATATCTAGTTTGAATAAGGTTTCATATTTCCAACAAAACATATATAACATTACTGAACTAGAAGTGTATCGTAGGCTGTATTGAATGCGGCAGTTTTGCAAACAAACCCCATGACTATTAATTAATAATACATTTCCAATGTAGATAATATTAAATATCAGCTGTGATCCGTAAAATTGACTACAATTACAAGCAAGAGTTTTAAACAAGGAAATATGTCCCTTGCTCTTCTCAACTATATATTCTCAGTTCTTACAGGTTTCAATGCACACCCACCCACTTCCTCTCACAAATCCCTCATTTTCCTTTGGTTGCCCTCTAAAATATAAACTTTATTTGGCAGATCAAAAATTATGTTGATGACCTAACAAACAAATGCTGAAACATAAAACAAAATTAAGTTTTTTTAACAACTCGTTTACTTAGTATGTTTAGTGCTGATAAGCATTTCTTTAATTTGATGATGTTTAATTGACCGGACTGTGCAATTCTATTTTAGTTTAAGATTCTGGTTCTGCTCTACACTTAAGAAGCTGAATGACTTTATGAGTTTGATGAGTTTGTTTAAAAAGAGGATATAAGTTTGTTACTGTGGATTAAAAATTATAACATCGCAATTATGAAACTAATTATATTTAATTCCAATCCCTCCAACGACGTATTTGGAACTCTAAGGAAAAAACTGAATAAGCAGTAACAATGTAAAGTATTTTTCGCCCATGTATGTTTCTAATTATTGAGTAGTTATCATATCGATAAACACGATGGAATATTATAACAGCCTTAAATTTGCGTTAGCGTTGTATCTTCTCGTACATTACGTACTATAGTATTGTTGCTAACAGTTTATAAACCTTCTCAAATCTCTCATCAAGTTTACTAACAACGATAATAATAATAAAAAATATTTGGGACAATAAACCATCGATCTCTTTTCTAGTAAAGATACTGCCTCTGAGGTAATAAAAGCAATGAGATCTCCAGATTTCCAATTAGAATCAAATGCATGGGTTGTTTTAACCTTTTTTTCAAGATGATCTTGCTAGATCGGCGATGTGTTTAATACTATCTTTCTGACGATCGTAGGCAAAGAATATTTAGTGACAAAAATCTTTAATGTTCTCAGTGAATAACAAAAGTTTTAGTACGTTTCAAATCACTGTCTTATTCCCTATCTGTTCATACTTGACCACTTTTGTGCCGTCTTATGCAATCCAGTTTAGTTTGCCCACTGGTATATGTTACGAGTAAATACAATTTTATAGCGGGTTATCTTCTGGTATTTTGACAAAAAAAAAAACGTGCAATTAATATTTTCTCTAATACGATTACAAATGTTGGTGCATACAACTAGATACTTACAATGTTTTTTCTAGGCATATAACTTGTATCACTCAGTAACATCGATGGAGGATGGGTGAAAGAAACTAAAACTTAATATGTTATGATCTTTTAGTTTTTCAAACCACTGTAGCAGCATCAAACGAAATAACACTGATTTGCTTACAACACCTGACACAACTTGAGTTCGTACGCGGTGAAGAAATGTTTGTTGTTGATGATGTCTTGGGGTTTAATGTCATTTTCAGCGCAAAATCGGCTATATATGGCAACAAGTATAACTGATGGAGGAAGAACACGCAAAAGCTGCTGTAGCAACCACCGACTTGCTGGAAGCTAGAAACTTTCGTTCATGCCCACATGAACCTATCCCGAGATTCGAACCTAGACGTACATGGGAAGATGGCAGTAATCTGTAAAGGCGAGGGTTCTAGGCCACTCGGACACCCGGAGACCAAATGAAAACATTGAAATATAGACACAATTTTTAGCTAATGGTTAATCGGTGATATAATTTATGAGGTATATAGTTTCAGCAAATATCATTCAAGACCTTTACTTTATTGAGCAAACGAAAACAAAAAACCTAATATTTTTGTTGCTTCAGACTTTCTGTTACATAATTTATCTTAAATAAAACGTTAGGGAATTCTTCTACAAAACCAGAAACAATAAACTACCCGACTTAATCAATGGCACGGTCTATTATTAGTTTCACAAGGTCATAATTCGAGGATTTATTCCTCTTACATCTCCTTTTCCCGTTAAATTTATTTTGCATCTCTCCATGTGTTTCATATACTTCATGACAAACATTTACGTAAACTTTATACCACTATGTTTCACTTTACGGCTTTCAAAGGTTAGGTGTTTAGATTAGTTTCACTAGTTCTGGTATGCAGACTTTGAAAGGTCAACATATTTTGGGGGGAAAAAGTATCATTACACTCTGATTTCCTCTCTGTCTCTCAATCAGTCCGTCTGTCTACATTTTTGAAAGACAAAGCTGTTTCGCCATGGACCGCCCCAGTAGCCTAGTAGTAAGACCGTCCGCTATGGATGCGGGAAGTCTCGGGTTAGAACCCTGGCTGAGTCATACCTAAGATAAAAAATGGTACTAGCAGCTGTCTCGCTTGGCAATCAACATTAAGAGGTTTTGCTATGTCTGATCAGGAAAATGTGACTAGGTGGGACATCATGCTCCATGTCTTCTGCGCGATGCCCCAGTGCTAGGCATCACCATAAACTGTAATATTGCTGACTGTTTAGATGACTAAACAATTATTAAAACTCTGTTAAATATCCAAATCACGCACACCTGTTCCACCATTAAACGATGCAATATGATTTGCTTTCCACCCTATTGATCATGATGGGTTCAGTTTATACTCATCATTTATTCATAGTGAATCAGCAATAATATAGTAACATCAACGCTATAAATTTGTAAATATTATTAATATCATATTCACACCATTCGGTACGACGTAACATGCCCTTAGGCCCTTTCCCACTATTTAATTATCTCAAAGGCGAATGATAATTAAGATTTCTGGGTAGTAAAACTTAACATGCTCAGCTGGATCAACAATAGTTTCATAACGCCCTACAGGTACAGGAACATTTATGTGCGAAACAAGTTCTCCATTATTCTGGCTTCCTTTGACTCTGTCACACGAATCAACTTTCCAGTTATATTAATAAATTTTTATTATTTGTGATTAATTTGTCTCCCAAGAGTATGATGAAACTCGAAAGACTTTAATTGTGTTGAGCTTAATTTGAAGATATCAAAGGTATCCGCCTAGTTCTGGAAAAGTATTTACTTATTTATTTACTGGCTGATCAGAAACGTCTCCCAGCACACCTTAATCAATCTGTAACACGGAGTTAAAACAGCAAAACTCTTATCAATCAAACAGGCACTTGCTTTGAATTTATTTTGGGAAGGGGTATTGTTTTTACATAAATGACAAGAATGGCACAGAATATACTGCTCTCCATTCACTAGTGACAGGAAAATATAATAATTGAAAATAAACAAACATTTAATGACAATATATCTCAATTGTATTTCTTCATCAACTTTTGCTATGTATGAAAGTCACAAATTACAACATATTGCCTATTTATGAGATAGCAATGTAAGTGTTAAATAAATAATCATCATTTGCATACCTGTCTATATGTCCCCAGCGAAAATTACATTTATATGAAAATACACTAATTGCAATTTTTTTCTACGAAAAGCAGAATTTCATCCACCTATTTAGCTGCCGATTCTTTCCTAAATATTATCCTATGTTTATTCACATTAGAGAAAAGTGGATGAGTAAATTGATGTACATATAGTGATGGCCAGTCAGGACTTTCATTTTACAAGATTAATTCCTACTTAGAATATCGTTGGTATTTTAAAGAAAGATAAATCCATAAAAGCCATTTTGGTAACGTATCTTGTTAATGTTTCTGTCTCTTTGAAACTTGGTCTCCACGATATTTTAATTTTATGTAAGGCTGACTACATGATCACGACATGACCATTATCTGAGTTTGCTAAACATCACACCTAAAGCCACACGACCTTTGTTATGAGTCATTTCCAAACGTACGACAGAATATTCACCCATAATTATTCATATCTAATTTGGATTCACAGCCATGCATACAAATTAACTACTGATAATACGTAGTGACTTTATTCATTCCATGAGAGTCAAACAGTGAAATTTCATCCCAACTATAATGTTTGCGCTCCCTGGATGTGCATAGCCATTGTTTGCGTGGACAGTTAATTTGAACCAACATGATAAATTAATGTTAACATAATTAATCATTTATGGATCAAATAGAATTAAAAATACAGATTCCCAGTAAAACTCCCAACTTGAGGTAAATGGTGAACATAGTTTGTAAATCAAAGAAACTGAAGACAAAAGATACATTTTAAAAGACAATCTCTGAAAGAATTATAATAATAATTATTTAATCGCTATAAAACAAGCACCCACATTTGTTCAGACTTTTCTATTTAATTCACTGTGAAAAGTAGAAAAATAACGTTCATTCATAATAATTTTTAATTAAGGTAAAAGCGCCATATTAAACACAGATTTGTGAACTATTCAGCAATTATGAAACTTTCAAACCCATTTGTGTTGAGGCTTTTTAATAGAAGGTTTACGTCTGGGTATTTTTGGCAATGGTTGGCATTAAAAATTAGACTGCTAATTAAAATCAATATAACACATAAAATGCTTCACTAAATGAATGCTCCGATAAATTCATTAATAAATAATGTTCAACAAAATGAATCAGAAGCAATCTTTCGCAACTCACATTAATGATGCTGGTATGATTATTGTAGATCTTTATGGTGTGCATAGGGTGATAACAATATTTTTATAAACGTAATTGGCACGTGCACACTAAGATTTTATATATGAAAAATATTTTCCATTGTTTAAACATTATTGAACAAAAAATGAAAAGATATTTTCAGCTTCCTCAAGAAATGAAGGAATGCATTTGATGATACATAAGGTATGCCTGGCGTTTATCTGAATAATCATTCGTACAATAATCACTTTCTGCCATACATTTTTTGCACTTTTATTTCAACTATTTTGTAGAGTAATATTCAGTAAACGTTCAAGTCAATATTTGTCCATTAGAATGCAGTTACTTATTTAAGGCATATGTTGTTGCAATTAAACGAAAACAAAACAATCGATGGACGTTTCGTGCATTGTAATCCTAGATAACCTCATCCTGTAATTTGTATTGTGTGTAAAATAGGATTAACTAATATTTCCATATTACGGAATTAATAAACAATTGAAAAACAAATCAGTACAATCAAATGCAATGCTTTTATTTTAAGAGGAGTAACTTCTTTGTTTATAAATTTCGTCTGACAAATAGGCATAGCCTATTTCAACACGTTTAACAATGCGATGGCGCTTCTGAAAGGTCCTCCATGGAACGGCTTCCTAATAAAACAAACAATCCATCAATTCAAAATTTGAGTACTAAACTTTTAATGAAAATAGAAATTTTGCTGTACAATTAAAAAGAGACTTCATAAATATTGAAACTTTATATTTACATTTGCTAAACCAAACCCATAACCAAACAAACATATCGATAATCAAACAAGCATGCCGATAACCAAACAAGCATGCCGATAACCAAACAAGAATGCCGATAACCAAACAAGCATGCCGATAACCAAACAAGAATGTCGATAACCAAACAAGTATGCTTATTATCATCAAGAAGATATAATTTAAAGTGACACAATCTTGGCACGTGCACGACAGTTCGGCTACAACAAAAAAACAAAATTTTGATTAACTATATCTAATATGGTCTTAAGATTATTCCTGCTAAATTGCTGAATGAGAGGAAGAAACCGCGATTAAGTATGACACAATTGTTGAAAAAAAGAAAATCGCCATAGTTAAACTTTATTTAATAAATATTAATTGCTTGATGGGCTTAATTATTTTTAATTTTTTGGCTGTTTAATGTATAATGGATAATATCCAAATCATATCCTAATATTTGCTTCAAACGTTGCACAATAACGGCTAAACTTTGATGTTATCGTCTTGTAATATCAGTAAGAAGACAGATGACGAGGTGACGTTCTATCCAAATAATATTACCGATACAAAGACAGATGACGTGATGTTTCCTCCATTTGTAATATCGGTACGAAGACAGATAACTAGGTGAGGTTTTCTCCAGTAATATTATCGGTAAGATGACAGATGATTAGGTGGCGTTTTTTATGCTAAGAAGTAAAATTTATGTTCATGCATTGGTCAGTCACTTCTACAAAGGACTGAAGCATATTGACGGTTATATTTCTGAACTAAATTTCTCAATCATTGCCAGTTAAATGTATTCTTCACAAGTGGGTCAATATTTCACGATTAAGAAACCCCACTGTCTAAAACACGGTTTTACACTGGAATGAATTTTTTGGCATTTATACCGAATAAGTTTATAAAGCGACTTACCAAACACCTTTATAAAGTTGGTAGCGTTTAGCATAATTGTTCAATGCTAGATTTGTGTATTCATTGAAATCTATTTGGATCATATTTAATTATTCATCCTTTCATTAAACAGATATAGTCATGTTTTATAATTTGTAGTGACGAACATTGCCAGTAAACATCCATCTGTTTACTGTTTCACTAAGGTTTTGTTTTGAAAACTAAGCCGTAATGAGTCTAATACAATGAAAAGTGTAGAACTTGACAAAATGTTGCAGTCTAGTTTATGTATTCCATTTCAACTTATGAACTTCCTGAAATTGATTCATCCATTGTTAACAGATATATGGCTGGCTGGACATTCTAAAGGACATGATGAGAATCAGCAAGATTCAGACCTCTCAGTGATTATTAAAGGCGACAAGTTGATAAGGCTGCATTAATGTATTTTTTGTTAAAGACGAGCGATGTATGCCACAGGTTTTTTTGGCGTGTCATGCTGTAATAAAATATAATAATATATTATGATCTGTAAAACATTACAATGTAATATCTTTAATAAATTGCAATAAATTTATAAATGCAAGTTACTTTTAATTTTTGTCTAATTACGCTTAGATTCAACACGCAATTTCCACAATGAAATTCGTCATAACATCAAACATGCAACATTTGTAGAGGTACTTATACCCAATTGGCAGGTAAGTAACTGAAGTACTGTTTCCTAAACGAAGGATGCAACGACTTGAATGAAAATGAAGCCAAGACACCAAGTATATAAGTGGATTGTGTGAGATTGTGTGAGAGCTTTTGTTGACTGCTTTGCAATCACTGCGTTTCACCCCATCTTACCTAAAGCTAGAGTTAGCCCTTCTTATTTCACTCCTTACTGTATCTTTCTTTGCGTCATTCGTACCGAGTAATTATATGCATTCATATATCATAGCTCCACCTTTTCTGTTTTGTAATTTCTAATAAATTTTAAACAATCAAGTACTTTGATTATAAAATCATTGTCCTTTCTTGGTCTATCATTTTTGTAATTTTATTGTAGTAAAAATGAAAACTTGATGTACAATATTCATAATTATGATCGGAGACCAAAGATAGACGTTTTGTATGTTTAATAAGTCAGGTGACAAATGTACCACAAAGTCGTTTGGAATTATATATGAACGTGACTGAGATGTTAAAATCATATTTATGCAATTGATTGAAATGGATCGAAAATAGCTGGGACATTCTTGCTTTAATTGTATATTTATGCGTAGATAAGTAGAAATGTCTGCATCTTAAAACCCTACACTCAATATAGACAATCTTTAGTGAATATAATTCATACATAAATACAATATTAGCCAAAACAATTCTCTCTCTCTCTCTCTCTCTCTCTCTCTCTCTCTCTCTCTCTCTCTCTCTCTCTCTCTCTCTCTCTCTCTCTCTCTCTCTCTCTCTCTCTCTCTCTCTCTCTCTCTCTCTCTCTCTCTCTCTCTCTTGCAACAATCTACATTGATTTTTCCACACAACAAAAATTTCTCCTCCAAACCTGATTATATCGGTGTTGGGATGATATATACTCCAGGTTCTACGGACACCACGTGTTGTACATTATTTTATTATCCTCTTTTTTAAAGAGTAATAGATGACAACGTGACAAGTTTGAGATCCTCGTCCCATATTAAAACTTGTACTTATGCTGTCTCCCACCCGTTGAATGTTACCTTAGAGTATTCGCATTACCACCCCTTTCTCAAGGATGGATATCTTATCTTATGACAATCTTAAGATTATCATGTTCAAGCTTAGCTTCTCCTAAGTAGTCATGTACGTTTTCTTTATCAAGTATGCAGTCATTCTACTTTTTTCTATATTTCTCCTCCCATACTTCTCTCTCCCTACAACTTCAACAGTAGTAGCAGCAGTAGCACAACTTTCCCTACATTATTTGATTCACTGCAAAACTATGCCTTTCCCATCAACAATATAAAACTAAAATGTGCTTAATATTCTTCATGCCAGCTAGGAAACATCATACAGAGAATAAGCAACTCATACAGGTATGAGACGCATCGGATAGAATAAGCATTTATACAAGTGTGAGACGCATCGGATTATTAGCATTTATTTCTACAAAATTAACCACGAATACATAAATAAGTGATAATGTTGAAAGTGTTTTTTTTATTGGAAAAAGAATCGCCCTAAAGTCTCAGTTACTATGTAGTCTTAAATAAATGACATAAAATGAGTATAAAGGCACTACATTATCAACAAACAAAAGCGTAACAATAAACCATCCCTGATAAAAACACCATAAAATCAGTCATTGTGTCTATATCACTCAAAATTATCTCTAATGTCAAGACAGTTCAACGTTATTTATAAAGAGTTATTTATTCTTGGGAGCTCTTGCGTATCTTATTTTGGCAGGCTTATTGGATAAGTTTAATTACACTAAATGTCAAACTAATTCATCTGTTATATCGATCTCTTTTAGAATGCTTATATTTGTTTTCAGTAGGGATATGAAATCGTGATTCTGTCATTTATCATGCATTTCAGTCTAACATTAGTTTCATTAGTTGCGAAGTGGAGATTTTATAATCAGGTCTTATGCTACTTGAGAGATAATCGATATCATTTGTTTAATACAGTTGTCCAGTGAATAAAAATCATTACTATGTTTACTTTGTTGAGCAATTGCCAATTTATTGTTCAGCAAAACAAGTTATAAATGGAAAGGGCAAAGTGATCTGACCGGTGTAGTTAAGTCTAACTATAACTATTCACATTATAACTTGACATTCTAAACTGTTTCTTGGAAGGTAAAAATATTTGTGTTAAGACTATATTTAGCTTTACAACTATTAAAATAATTAATAATTCCATGATCAGTAAGCAGAGTAATAATATAAATTACATAAATTTCAAACCATTTCTTACAAATACTTAACACTTATAAAAGTTATTTCAACCATATTTTCCATAAGATCTGTTAATAACCGGTGCGTATTTTTCTCTATGAACGATATATTTGGTCTATTGGAAATGTTACCATATTTTCATCTCCTAAAAGAAAATCTATTTATTTTGACTATTTTGTATTCAAACAAATTCATAAATGATCCATTAGCAAGATGATTGTTATTTTCAACTGTAAATCTATCAACATCTTATATCTTCAATCCAGCTTTATCTAAATTTCATAAAAGAAACCTTATCTTGAAGCATTGTTTTTGTTTGATTTTCATATAGACGAACAATAATTTATTTAATTCCCTGCGATTACCGTGCGAAATGTTTGTTAACGATATTAACAAATTATTAAGTTTTGGAATAACTTGAGTTATCAAAACTTTTTTTACTATTGACTATTGACTATTGACTATTATTAACGATCGCTTCTTCCAATGTTTCAAACAACGCTTAATTATTTTCTTTTATTGGAAAGTGTATATTCACGATTTTATTGAAAATCACCACAAAATTGCAGTATGTTTATATCTGAGCAATCCATTTTCAAAGTAAGAGTATAAAAGTATGCAATGCGCCATATTTTGAGGTTAACAGAAAAAGTTATAATAACGGCTTTTGAAAACCCTGTTAATCCAAAATATCAATGTCCGTGTTTGATTCATCTTCCTTATAAAACAATCATTGATTTCACCCCAATATTTTGTAAGGAAAGTGTATAATTGTTAATTTGTGTCCCAAGATTGCACTTTTTGAATTCTGTCCTTCAGCACGCATTCTAGAATATAATCACTCATTACCTATATACTGACAGGCATGATGAGTGATATCAGTAAATATGAAATACATAATGTTAAATGTCTAATAAAGATAAAGTCTTAAATTTTCATTCAAACTGTTTTTCTCTCTTTTAATATATAAAACAAATATGTAATGGAAGGAACATCTTCGCTAGCCAATGTTTATATGTGTTTACCCTATCTACACCTAGGCGGATCGATCAGATAAATCAGTGCTTAAATCTTCAGTCTGTGAATTTCATTGGATGCGGGGGTAACCAATCGCAATCAACCATAATCAGATTTCTTAAATTTTTATTACTCTTCCCATACGATCGATACAAGTGGAGCACACAAATGGAATAGACTGTTAAATAAGCAATTATCCACTGCCGGTCCGTGTTTGTACAAATACACCATTTCTTTTAAATATACATATAATGGTTTCTCTTTAAAACGCATTTATACTTTCGACGTTAAAGAAATTATCATTCTCAAGTCAAATGCCTCTGCCATTTTAGGAAGATGTACAATGCACCTCGGTTACACTGTTAGCTGGCTTTACATACTAAGGGAGTTAACTCATGAAATCGAATAGATATTGCCATGTCAAATCACTCAAATATCTGATCGATCACCAGCATGTAGATTGTGTTAACACTTTGAAACCTTGGCTAGCGAGGATGTAGAAGGAAAAAGTAAATTGTTGTCTCAAATTCAGATGCATCAGGTAATTTGGAAACTGTTGGTTCTATCAAACCACGAAACACAAAATAAATTTATCTATCTCACTCTCAAACTTATTTTAAATTGGTTTTCTTAAAGAATTATTGCTCTATTATTACTAGAGGTAATTATAATTGTGCTGCCTTTATGATGATACGTTAAGAGAGTATATCACCAAATAAATTTTACCTCCCTCTTACTTGCAGATTTATTACATTATGCTTTCACAAATGTATTCAGATAATAAGACAAGCATACACACACAACCTTTACTCCCAACTGAGATTAGATCTGACACGTCAAATTTTGTATTGTTATCATGCATACACTCTTGTTGTTCCTCGACCCTATGTGTTATCTCTGTTCTTAAAGGTGCTTGTAATATAATCACGTTGTTTGGCATTCATAATTTTATTTTCGTTTTTGTTGTATTGAAATGCTGAATGAAATGTCTTATGACTGCAGTTGAATGAAATTTACATTTTCAAACTGCCAACAATGAACATATAATTAGGTTTTCGATATATTAGGACTTACATACACTTTTCTCTAACATGGAATGCCCAAAGATAAATGAACTATCAGATACTTGAAATCAAAATAACCTTCTAGTATGTATTATTTAACATTATGCACTAACACTTTTTTCAGTGTTGGTATCAGGAAGTCAACAAAATATTTAGTTGTCTTGCTGAATTTAAAGGCATTAAATATACAGATTAGGACTGTTTTTTTTAAATCTTCTTTTAGCAGATCATTTAATTAGGTTGATTTTATTTTATTTGACAGTTTCATTTATTGAGCACTTTTTGCTAAGTATCTGAATGCAAGTTATAATACTTGCTGCATCTCTTAATTGGTAACTGCATCCAGCAACGATTGATGTTTTATCTTTGGTTATGTTTAGCATTTAAAATATTAAAATATCAAATGTACTGGAAAACAACGGATTCATACAGTATCATCATCATTGTCCCGTGTTAGGTGATTAATCAGCAAGCTTAAATGTTGGACACCTTTCATGCAGGATTCGATATCTCCTGGATCCGTTGAAGAGATAGCTACTTTTCTACATTCATAAAGCTAATGCGTGGTTTCACACACATTAGTAATCAGTTACAATTTGACTATCTCGAAATCTTATGGATTTGTGTCTAAAGGATGTATTAAGATAAATTAATTTTTATTCTAATGAGGAAAAGTAATCAACTAATGTGTGCGGTGAGTAGATAATATTTTACGTGAATAATTATTTAAAAAATTCATATCGACAAAAGCAAACAAATGTCCCGTTTCAGTAATCATCTCTCTCTCTCACTCACACACACACACACACACACACACACATACACACACACACACGAATAAACTGAAATCAGGTGATTTGACATATGGTATTAAATGCAGGCAATTCTAAAGAAAGAAACATACTTTTGGGTAACTAAAAATCATTTGTGTTTTAACATAGTTCGTGTTCTTCGTCGTCCACTCGTCGTACATGCATTAGAAAATGATTCTGCCAATTTGCTGTTAAATACATGTCGGCAATCAATAGCAAAATATAAAGCCATGGACTAAATTTAGTATATGTATTATATGCATTCACATCAAATTGAAAAAATGAGATTGACAGCTCAGAATGGTGCGCATAGGTGATAAGTCGTTTACTTTTGTCTGATAGCAATCCTTTTGATGAATAGATTAAAATCTTACTTTGTTTGCCTGTTGCCATCGCAATACTATCAACTGGATTTTTATGCTGAAAAGAGGTTGCATTATCTTTGCCTTACAGGTATTAAAATAATTTCTTTAAATGCACTAAAATGCATTTCCATGATGGAAACATCGATGTTCTTATCAATATCAATTAAATGTTGAAGAGCAATATGGAATTACGTTCTATATCACTCCACGGGAATCTATGATCAGAGTTTTCCAGTTGTATTATTTAAAATATTCATTGGTATTACTAAAGTGTTCATGCACTTAAAGACTTGTTTACACTAACTGAGGTTTATGATGAACTCATTAAAAGAGATACTGGACTGCATCATAGTTTTACAGGATATACATATTATATTATATTATATTATATTATATTATATTATATTATATTATATTATATTATATTATATTATATTATATTATATTATATTATATTATATTATATTGTATTGTATTGTATTGTATTGTATTGTATTGTATTGTATTGTATTGTATTGTATTGTATTGTATTGTATTGTATTGTATTGTATTGTATTGTATTGTATTGTATTGTATTGTATTGTATTGTATTGTATTGTATTGTTTTGTATTGTATTGTATTGTATTGTATTATATTATATTGTATTATATTATATTATATTATATTATATTATATTATATTATATTATATTATATTATATTATATTATATTATATTATATTATATTATATTATATTATATTATATTATATTATATTATATTATATTATATTATATTATATTATATTATATTATATTATATTATATTATATTATATTATATTATATTATATTATACAACATTATATTATATTATATTATATTATATTATATTATATTATATTATATTATATTATATTATATTATATTATATTATATTATATTATATTATATTATATTATATTATATTATATTATATTATATTATATTATATTGTATTGTATTATATTATATCATATTATATTATATTATATTATATTATATTATATTATATTATATTATATTATATTATATTATATTATATTATATTATATTATATTATATTTATTATACAACATTATATTATATTATACAACATTATATTATATTATATTATACAACATTATATTATATTATACAACATTATATTATATTATATTATATTATATTATATTATATTATATTATATTATATTATATTATATTATATTATATTATATTATATTATATTATATTATATTATATTATATTATATTATATTATATTATATTATATCATATCATATCATATCATATCATATCATATCATATCATATCATATCATATCATATCATATCATATCATATCATATCATATCATATCATATTATATTATATTATATTATATTATATTATATTATATTATATTATATTATATTATATTATATTATATTATATTATATTATATTATATTATATTATATTATATTATATTATATTATATTTATGATATGACATTTAGCATTAGCATTTTTTCGAATTTATTTTACTAAAACTGCCAGTTGCTTAAATTTCACTTAGTACTGTAGAGAAATAATCTGCTTGTTGATTTTGTATTGATGGTTTCACTTCTTTTAGTAACAAAGTTTAAGACCTAGACTAGTAACGATACGGTGAAATATAACAATATTCATATTCCGGAATGTTTATTTGAATAAACTATTAAATAGAATTCGTTTATGCTCTAATGTACTTATATAATCTGAGTATAACATAACTTCACTCACTTTACGCAAACAAACACATGTTACCCACATCTACACTTAAATTCACGGTACTGAGCATCAAAATTGTATTCAAAGAGAAATAAAATATCGTTTTAGAAGCCAATATGAACAGAACAAAATTAGATTAATTTGGTCAATAAAATTCATTCTAATAAAATGTAGGAAGAAAATAATAACATTAAAAGAACACAACAAGATATGAACAGAGCATGAACGGAAAATGAACGGAGCGTGAACGGCAATTATTAATAATATATGCGTTTCATTATCCAACCGTTTTGATGTTTAGCTTACAAAATGCTTAGATAATTAAACGAGTACCAATGATAGTAAATAAGATTAAAGCAAAAATCAGGTCAACTTTGGCTTGGACGACAGTGTCAAAGTAATGGAGGAAAATGTCATTTAGCTAGGAAGATACATAATAAAAATCAATGTCAAAATACATCTTTAAAAACTAATAATAAACAATGATTTGGAAAGAAAAATGATTTAATTTTTGGCAAAAACAACACAGTTCCAACTGAGATAAAAAAAATGGAGACAATCAAAAGATTTTTGACGTTAACAAATTGAAAAACAAAAGCATTACATTACACACATTAAGCCATGCAAAATGTTATACAATAATGGTGATGATGACAATGCTGATGAACTTGAAATGGACCTAGACAAGGACGTTTTACAGAACTCACCAATAACAGATAAAAATGTTCTAAATTGCTTTAAATCCCTAAAACAGAACAGGACATATTAGATGCTAAAGAAGCCATGTATCGAATGACCGATGCCTACTTTTGTCGTATTTTTAAACCAATTACAAGAGACAGAAAAAGTCCCAGATTCTTGACTTGAAGAAATCGTAAGACCTATTTATATACATAATAGAGATTCGACTTTTATACTGCCTCTGTAAGTTATTCACTACCGTTCTAAATCTCAGACTCAACAATTTCATTACTTCTCACAAAATACTAGAGGTATAACAACCTGAATTTCAAGAAGGATATTCAATAACTGACTATATGTTTGCACCAATGTGTCTTTACATAATTTCTAAAATTCAGAAAACAAAATTATTGTAATCTTTCATCAATTTTAAAAGCTTTTTATTCTGATCGCTGTTCGAGTCTTGGAATGAAATTCTTCTTCAAAATGCAAACAGAAAGATTTTGTTTTAATTCTTTATAACTTGCATGTGAACCTAAACACCAATGTAATGTTTGCCGAAGAAGAGTCTGACATTTTTCAAAATATTTATGGGCTTAGGCAAGGAATAAATCTCTTACAAGTAATATTCTCAATTAACGATCTGAAATATTGGAACAAAATGAATTTAGCTATTTCGAACCCTTAACCTATCTCAAAATTAAATATTATATGCAGAAAATGATGTGAAATTTGGGACTGATACTATTTTTAAAACACTTAAAACACCTTTTGTGAGTAATTTAATGTATGAAAGCTAAATACTAACCTTACAAAAGAAAGTAAATCAAAGATTATGATATTTGGTGCGCGTAAATCTCTTCAGCTTAATTTTAACTGCGTAGAGAATAATTAATCAATATATGTTGAATTTAAGTACCATTATGCCTTTCCCCCAACCACACCCACCACACCCCAAAGGTAGATTATTTCAAGTAGTGAAAAAACCACTTGATAAAAGCGAAAATATCCAACCTCGGCTCAGCTCAATTCAACTTAATTCAACTCAAATAAGCTAGGCTATATTAAACAATGCTAAACTAAACCCAATTAAAAAATCATGCATCTTCTAATTGCAAGAATTTGTAGCTTGAACCTCCATTTGCAAATTTATCTTTTTCGTTGTACAGTTTTGCTTATCTTCCTTAGGGCTGTTAAGTTTTTGGGTTTGTAAATACTTAATAATTGATAGTGGAGGTGTATAGTCAATATAGCAGAGGTGTACATTAGGGGTAGTGCAAATGTAAAATAGCGATAGTGGAAATATACAGTAGGACTAGTGGACGTGTGGAGTAGTGATAGTGGAAGTGTGCATTAGGGATATTAGAAATATACAATAAGGATAGTGGAAATGTATAGTAGGGATAGTGGAAATCTATAGCGGGGATAAAGAAGTGAACAGTATGGATAGTGGAATTGTGTAGTAGGGACAGTGGCATTGTACAGTAGGAATAGTAGAAATGAACAGTAGGGACAAAAGAAGCATACATTTGAGAAAGTGGAAGTTAACAGTAGTGATAGTGGAAGTGTAAAGTAGGGATGGTGAAAACGAAGAGTAAGAATAGTGAAAATGAACAGTAGGAATAATGAAAGTGAACAGTAGGGATAGTGGAGGTGTACAGTTGGGAAAATGAAAGTGAATAGTAGGTATAGTGGAAGTGTAAAGTAGGGATGGTGGAAGCGTACAGTAGGGATAGTGGATGTGTATACTATGGATAGTGGAAGTGAACAGTAGGGATAGTGAAGGTGTACAGTAGTGCATAGTAGAATAGTAAGGAGAGTGGAAGTGAATAGTAGTGATAGTGGAAGTGTAAAGTAGGTATGGTGGAAGATAACAGTAGGGATAGTGGAGGTATGCAGTATGGATAGTGGAAGTGAACAATAGAGATAGTGTACAGTAGAGATAGTGAAAGTGAACAGTAGGGATAGTTGAAGTGAACAGTAGAGATGGAGACGCTGTCCTTTGCTAAATAGATAAAAAAATATTGAATAATATATCTGTAAGGAAAATGCCTTCGTTTTCTTTCAGCCATTTAGCTGAGATTAGCCATAACAGAGGGTGTGTACATGTAACAGAATATGTGTCTTGTAAAGTAGTTTTGCCTAATTTCAGTACTATTTTGATATTGTAGTAGAAAATGTAACGCATTTTATATTTCTCCACAAGAATACACAGAACAATCAATACTATTTCTATTAAATATGTATTATTTCATCTCACTGTACCATAGCCTTATACGTCAGTGCAAAATATGTTCATTTATTTTCCCTACATATATTAATGAATTATTAGATTTTGTTCTGTTGTATTGCGAAGTAATCTGACTATAAATTCTTGGGACCATGATCTGCATTAAATATATCAGCATATATGACACACAACGGTGCATATTTAATGTTAATAGATTACATATGAAAGACAATGTGCTCAGGTTTTGCTATTGCGTACTGGATTACCCAAAAGTGGTTTTATTGCGCTTTTAGTTATTTTAAAATACTGAGGTCTCACTGGACAGTTTATCTGTTGAATTTTTATCCGACAATGACCTGTTTCAGAAAAAGGAAAATAATTTCACAATGAAGATACACATAAAAATAAACTAATGAATTTTGCAGAAAGCATGCATGGGAAATTTTGACAGCGGTAATCAGTTTAATTCTTTATACAACTGGTGACTTTTATACTGAACCAACACTGCAACCAACAACTCTTTACCACTCTTTTCTACATTCATTTTCAACTGCAAAGAGTTTTTATGAATATGTTCTTGTGACAAGGCAGATAAAAGAATCAGTATGTGCATGAATAAATAGCACTATAACGAATTAGCATCACCCCTTAACTATCTCGATTTTTAGATATTTACGTCTGTAGCAGACATACATAAATACGTAAGCCTACGGCTATTCCTTTGCAGGCCCAGTTACGCATTTGATCTCCAATGCTAGTCTAACTGTGACAGGCATTCACCAAATAAACCAACCAATTTTCAAGCCTAACTCAAATTAAATCTAAACCACATTATATATTTAGCTTGTGTGTGAATTTATAAATACTAGGCTTATGATAATGAGGTTCATACCTTAAAAATTAGGGAGTGTCAAAATACGAAACTATCTAGTGAGATCTGAGTTCTGTTCACTTGGCGCAGCACATGCAAAGTGCCTGCAGTGAAACAACCGATTCCCTTAAGCTCTCTGGCATTGGATTTTGCCTTGACCAGGATATCTACAGAGTAAAGTTTGGCTATTGTCACAATACAAAGAGTTTTCTTAGGAAGCTGTCCATATTATAGATGGCTTCCTGTAAGGCAAAATATTTTCACCAAGCTCGTCCCAGCTAAACCATGTATTGATTGTATCTTGGGAAAGACATGCACGGAACTAGTATTGATGGTTTTATGAACAAAACAAAACTCCTGTAAGGAAAAATGTCTTTCAGCGGGCTTTGCCTAACCAAGCCATGTGCTGATTGTGTATTGAAAAATACTTACACCAATATCCATTATGAACAGCTTCATGATGAACTAAAAGCCTTTACGGAAAAATATCTTTCAGCTGGCTCTGTTTAATAAAACTATCAATTAATTGTGTGTTTCTGACACACTCCAATAACCCTTGACAGGAGCAAATACTCAACTCTAGTAGTATGTAAAATATAAGACTGCATTCTTTTTCACTATCCGTAATATGTGACGGATAGGTTTGAAATATTGAATTTTCAGAACTTATTAAGTTTATGTAGATATTCAAACCTATGTTAAATAATACCATTCTATCTCTTTCATGTTGCCATTTTGTAACGGAACATTCAGACTGAATCCATTCATACGTTGCACATATGAAAAGACGATAAAATGTTCGAGCTTTTATAATTCATTGAGATTATTCTTGTCGGATACAGATTCATATACGAACCTCTTTGTTATAATAATACAATAGTACAATAATTCTGGTGAAATGATACAATATAAAACGAAGCAAAATTAAGATTGTGCATGGGTAGTGTATATCACCATATCTCATCTAATAATCATATTTTAGCTGATTTTGAATGGGAGTCGTAGAACTATGTAGGAGTTCTTATTACCCGTACGCTGATGGCGATGACGACGTTGACTCAAGGACGATATTAATGTTCTCGCAGCATGGGAAAATAACTTGAACAGCGGGTCTGCAGTGAAGGATCGGCAGACTGAGAAGAAGAGCCTTGCTTGGTGGCTCCTTGACCATTCGACGAGAGCGGTGGACCCAAAATATCTCGTGATAGTCAACTGAACTGGATAAATATCCTTCTATTTGATGAAACATTTTTGTATAAATCTTATAACTTGATCACCCTTGGTGACAGAATCATACCGTATTCATAATTGTGCAGGTCGTATTCGTTGATATCCATGGTGGTAGATGAAACACTGTTTATGTGTGCGTTTAAATAAGAAACACTGATCAGCCATGGTAATGTTTTCATATATCAATCATATTTGTTTATAAGTTTCATGCGTTATTCTTGTTTGAATATTCGTTGTTCTGATTAGTTCCAGTTAGGAACGATATCTTTTCCTTTTATCGGTTGACTAAGTCGGTGCGCATCGTACTGTCAAATCCATTTTTGAACTTTAAGTGGACTAGACTGGTGTCAGGTTTATTCATTGTTCAGATCATTGTAAATAAGCATCTCATTCACTAAACGGCTTTCAGTGTCTTAGCTAAACTTTTATCCCTACGCGGCTTCATCTTGTTGCATATATAATAGGATTCTAAAACTGTGTATAAACCAAAACAATCAAACAAACGTGTACTTGAATGAACGTGGTCTAGAACTTCGTTTATCCAGACTAAATATAAAATGGGTCCTAAATACTCGCCCTTAAGCCAGCCAATGTAGACCTCCAGTCAGATCGTCCACAAGGAAGCTACTCGTCAAATCACCGCAAACTTCATAGTTTTTGAAGCAGTCCTTATGAAATCCTAATGTAGCAGAAGACAATCATGACCTCCATGCCTTGATCCAATGCAATGCACAAAATATTTAAAGTATGTAGTAATTTAAACTACATTTTTTTTTCTTTACACGAGTGTTACATCGGTCAGTTTCCGTGCAAGTGAAATTTATATTTATTTGACAAACAGTTGAATAAGTGGGCGATAGGCTTCCGGATTTAATCTGCTGATTTCTTTGAGAGTGTTTGGCTTCATATATCTACTTTACTAATAGTTCTCATCTGAATCAAGAACATTTCCACTTAAGGTATTTGTATGTACAATATATCGTTCACTATCCTCGACGTTGACTTGTGATGAAAAATAATTGTCAAAGGCATTATTATCTGAATTCTCATCCTCACACTATTGGTACAGATAGAAACTTGGATGATGGGAGTCGCCAAGTGTCTGAGATGAGGAGGTGGCAACAGTATTTAAATTCTATGTCAATCATAACGTTCAGTCTTCCGCCAGTATTTGGATGTAGATTTCTACTGGAAAAAGTGCCAATAAGCTTGTAACAGCAATTATGATTTTCAGCGTTAAGACGATTAATAACTCAGTATTGACATTTCAAATTCCTGTATTTATCTCAATGTTTTAGAATATTCCATTCTTTTGCTATTTTGTATTATCTCAGCATGATTTTTGCGACGGATATCTTTGGTTAACCAAACAGGATATTTGGGCCTAATTCATACAGTTTTCGAACAGGTGACAATTGTCGAGGAGCTAATAAATACGCTGGGATGGTAATTGTCGATGAGTCAATAAGTACATTGGTAATGATGTAAGTCTACTAATCGGATCCAGTCTATAGCTGGCTCACAAGATCAAAATCTGCATCATTGTACTTTCCTGTAGTTACATGAACTGTGTTCAGGGAAATAAAGTACAGCGAGTGTAAACGAATATTATGAAATATTTGTTTTACTTTCGGTTGATTACATTCTCATGTCCTCGTGCTAGTATAAGCTAGACCCCAATTATTATATATAATTGTTGCGATTGATCGACTTTTCTTGCACAAGTTAGAACAAAAAGCTATTCAGCTGAATTACAATCACAACCATCGCCATGAGGCAGCTATTTGAGAGCACGGATAATGATTGTTATAATTAATTAAATATTAATTTAGTAAACTCTAACTAACCTTTTAATATGATTACTGTGTTAGTCCCTTTCTTCATCAAGGGTATCCAAATTTTTTATTGCATATGGAACAGTATCATCTCTTGGGTTTATGTGATAACTAATGATATAAATGGTGTATGGGCTACTAGTAGTAGTACCAATTAGCTTAAAGGTGTAGGTGGGTATGTAATAGCCAAATATCACGTAATTAGTGAAAGATATAAATTGTTAACTTAGAAAACTGCCATTTAAACTTTCAGGACATAGAGTTTTGCGGTAAATCTATTTATATGAGCTAATAAATGCAGTTTGATATTACATTTTATGCGTAATAAAACACCGCATGAGATGACATTGTCAGTATCCTATTGCATACGGACTAATCAATCTGCAATGAGAATTACATTGTTTTTACAAACATTGGGCTTTGTGGATAGTCAAGGTGGCAAACACTATAATGCCACGTAATAGGGGCTGCCATTTTGGTCTTCTTTCGATCAATCCGGTCCCTTCACTGACAGTCTTATCGAAGGCATACCTTAAGCCGATGGCTATCAAGCTTTTATATTGAATGTACCGTTTACCAACTGCAGATACCCAGAGCACGATGTGCCATCGCATTATGTGTACGAAGTCCATGAAGCGACATAGAACCTGATGATTTAGACTTGACTTACATACGATTACTGACACTAATCTTCATTCAGCTAGTGTTTAAATCTGATTGATGACGCAAATTCCCATACATTGTTTGATGACGCAAATTCCAATATATTGCTTGCCAAGGAATCTGATACCGGATTTACATTAAAAGAATATCTAGGAAAATGGCAAATATGCCAGATATTCATGAGATAATCATGAATTAAGAAAAGATATTAGCATTGGCTACTATTTTTGTGGTTGAGTTAATATATCTAAAAAAGCACGAAAAGGAAAGTTTAATATACAGAATTATGAATTTATTGTCTGGCCTATTAAATAAAACCTTAATTTTCTTTGATAAAACAGACAAACTTTACAAATATGTTGACAAATAGTTCTTTATATTAAAGTTAATTTGCCATAAATTAATATGAAGTCTATAAAATTATATCAAATATTTCAGTCATGTGAATATAAGTGACTCAACGCTATCAGTCAAGACTGATTGCCGAAAGAACCTTGAACCATGTAGGCATGAGGGATTTATATCGTAAGGCGGAAGGACCAATTGCTGAAAGCTGGATAATGTCGATCTACATCACTCGCCCATGGATATTTTCTTACTAAGGACAGTTTGCAAAACTATAGATGGCGCTTATGTTTTATCTTCAATTTATATACCTGTCTGATTCTGAATCCGTGCTAAGATCTAAAGACCCAGAATGGTACGTCTTCATAAGTTGCATTGTATATATCATTTGTCGATTAAAAAACTGTATTCTTATCCGAAAAGGATTTAATGGCAACTCTGACTTCTTTTTAATTTCATGGCATGCAATTTTGCGTTTAAAGATTAAATATGCTTTCATTGCAAACTCGCAATATAGACATAATTGTATAATAATAATTGTACAATGACCATATCAAAGACTTCTGTTCACCAACACGCGTACTTGAGAAAGCTTGCCGGTAGCTTTTCTTCAGTCGGTGGTTCTTTATAGATTTTTTTCCCTTGGATCTACCTCCACTATTTATACTGGCCGCCAAGTATAACCTATCTTGTGGTGAGAAACGGCGTTAAACCTTAGAAGAACAACAATAACTTCTATTCATATTTGTACTTCAGCAAACGTGGATGGCTAAAATGCAGGTGATTATCGAAGGTGTAGATATTAAACGTTCTGTCATCAAACGTGTTCAGTTTTGTTCAATTGTGCAGGAAGACATTTTGATCTATTAAGAAAATGCTGCTGAGTTCTTTATATGTAGCATTAAACCTTAGAGATTTCAAAAAGTAATTTCTGTAATAAATTATTTCTGATATTGTAAGCGTATGAGACTATTGACATCTTAGTAACTATGATCATGTTGTTATTGGTTTTGGTTTAACGCAATTTCTCGGTGTAAAAAAACGCTATACGTGGCAGCTAGAACAATTGGTGGAGGAAGAACACTTTTTAAACACAAAGTATTTTCACCAAGATTCTGTCAAACACCTTTACCTGCGCATCTGTGATCTCTCCACATTTCCTTTAGTTTGTAATAATTATTTATTAACAATGACATAGCCAAGCGAAAGAAGCCATGACGTCGTAAATATTTTAATATCATTGGCATTTTCGAACCAACATTAATACAAAATAAAATGCCCACTGGCATAGACCGACATTTAATTATCTCTACCGTCAAAAGCAATTTCAACTCTTATGATAGAGCATGGATAATTAATTTATCGGGGTATAATATTGAAAATGCGCAGTTAAATAAACAGCCTCGTTTGACTTTCCCTTCTAACAATGGAACATTTACGTGCACTAGGTTAGTATTTGAACTTTCACACGAAACAATTACGTATTATATATATATATATATATATATATATATATATATATATATATATATATATATATATATATATATATATATATATATATATATATATATATATATATATATATACATTTCTTTCAATAATTGTGATAAATTTGTTTTTCCTAAGCATTGTAGAAACTAATAGACTTTCGTGTGTTTATTTGAATTTGAAGGAATCCGACGTCTAGAATATAGAAACTAATTTATTTATTTATTTATTTATTTATTTATTTATTTATTTATTTATTTATTTATTTATTTATTTATTTTATAAAACTGACCTAATCATCTCTCAGCAAGCAATGATTTAAAAGAGTGGAATCAATATTAATTGGATGTGACATGCATTATCTTACTTTACAGAATGTAATGATTTTCATTCCCAGAGAAAGAACCCTTTTTTTAGAAAAGACCGTTATGATGTACGACATTATTTCATATTATTTGTTCATCAAGCATTGGCAGATTTATTTCATAAGATTATTTATATACGCATGGAATTCTAACATTTCATGATCCATTACTTTCTCATCATCCATAATTTTTATTTTCAGTTTTAACACTTCTTTATAATTTTATTGTTCTTTCCTTCTCCTTCATGTCTTGTTCGTTCTTTTCCATCCACTTATCCATTACTATTTCGGCTTTCATCTGCTTCTTGTTTTTCTCCCCATTGCTTTTGTTGTTTTTGTTTTTCGTAATAATAATAATAATAATAAGAGGAGAATAAGAATTCATAGTGGTAGAAGTATATACTTTCATCAGCATAATTGGAAATTCTGTCTGTCTCTACAAGTAAGCGTATTTCAAATAGCATAATATTCTCTGACTCACTATCAGTACTTCAGTCACTACATCACAGAAAACTGGAGAATCCATTATTAGCAAATATTCTCCTTAAGCATACTGAGCTGAGTACCTCCCACAATATAGTATGCTGTTGGTTACCAAGCCATGTCGGAATTAAAGGTAATGATAAAGCAGACCGTGCTGCTAAAATGGCCCTATTACTAGAACCAACTGATTTTAAAGTACCCTATACTGATTTTAAAAGTTGTATCAAAGACTGTTTATGTCCGAAATGTCAGGCATCATGGAATGATGCCGTGAATAACAAACTTCATGCCATCAAACCAACCTTAGGAGAATGGACCCCTTCCTACAGATCCATCCGTAGAGAGGAGGTAGTCATTGCAAGAATTCGACTAGGTCATACTCACTTAACACACTCCTACATATTAAAAGGAGAAGACCCATGTGAGTGCATAGCTTGTAATGAACCATTCACCGTTAAACACTTTATGCTGGAATGCTTCGATCTTCAACCTACGCGTAATCATTACTACGTTGTGCAAGACATGAGGGAGCTCTTTGATACAGTTAACATTACCAACATTATAGACTTCCTTAAGGAAGAAAACATTTATTATAAGTTATAGCTTATATTTTATCACCTTGTTCAGTTCTGTGTTATATTTATACAGTCGATAGATTTTAATTGCCAATCATATGTTTTCGTTATTATACATTTGCACTCCCCGTTGATCGGCAAACTTTTAATTATTTACTATCATTACCATTTTTATCGAATTACCTTTCACTGTTTGGTCTCCAATCGCTGGTCGATAAAATTATTTTACAAGTTTTAAACATAAAAGAATATAACATTATGTTTGGCGCTAAATAGCCTCAGAGTGCTGGTGCGCCGTAAAAATATAAATCAATCAATCAATCATGTCTGTCCCTGTCTCTGTCTCTGCCTCTGTCTGTCTGTCTCTCTCACACACTGAGTGTAATTTGCATTCGTGTATAACAGGCACTCACATGTGTATGTGTTTGTGTGTGTGTGTGTGTGGTGCAAGTGTGTGTGTGTGTGTGTGTGGTGCAATTTTGTTCGAGATGTTGATAAATTTGTCTACAATTTCAACGTTATAGAACTGACATGATAATAGTGGTTTCCATGTTTCAAGAGCTCCTTCCATGCACCATTTAACCACAAAATTTATTTTAGCTTGTTCTTTCCAGCTAAACATTAAAACGTTAGTCTCATCTGGTAGTCCGATAAAGCATTTATTGATGAGAAATAGCATCCCCAATGTTCGTCCTAATTAAATATCATATATCACATAACATTTATTTCGCCGTCATTTCCTTTCATGAATAAAATGTAATTTTATATGCTATAAATACTTGATCGTAATGTTTTTTTATTTTAACTGCTGATGGATGTGCTATAATATCCTGTAGAAATACATCCTACAATTGTTGTGAATTAATCCCTTTGCACGCAAGACATACCTAGGACTATATTAACAAACAGATGAATGTCACAGGGCTATATCTGTTTCAACAAAATGAGACCCCGTTAGAACAAAACTTTATTTCAGGTAGAGCTTTCATTACTTGTCACTATATTTATGACTATGACGGCAATTAATCAGTTGACATAGACTGGTTTAGTAATGCTTCAATAAATGTAACTAGTTTCTGCGGTGCGTAAGAAGAATTTATGCGACTGAGAAATGGCAACCGGATCACAATTTTATAAATTACTGTATGTGCACTTTATATATATATATATATATATATATATATATATATATATATATATATATATATATATATATATATATATATATATATATATATATATATATATATATATATGGGTGTTTTCTCTGAAGCCATTACTATGGTAATACCATTGATAAAGGACATTGGTGATGTCATTTTGGAAACAGTTATTGTCAGAAATTAAATTACCGTGAATGATTACTTGTAAGAGCAAACAACAGCAAATTTATATTTATTGAAAGTTAGTTATAAGAAAATACACCATTTATGCAAGTTGCAATGGATTCTAACAAACACGATTACAATAAGATAATCGGGAAAAATCCTCATATCAAATGCTTAGACAAAAGCCATTGCCATAATCGGACATTTACGAAGGCATCGTCAACACGATATACGGTCATATAGTTTTAAAAATACATAAGATGTCCAGAATTCTTAATCATTTTCCTTTCTTCACAGTAGATGAGAGAGTCGATGTGGTAGCAGTTTGCGGGCAACAATTGTACTGTGGGGGACAAAGTGGAAAAATCTACTTTGGCTTTCTGGAATGGACAGAAATTGGAAAAGGGTCATTTAAGATGGATTATGACCCATCTGGGACACATTGGAATATAGCAAATTATGATGGTGAGATGGCACTAGAGGGGTGGGATAAATCCTAAAAAGGCTGCACTGTTGGAATATATTGAACATTATATTAACATTACAACTATGCAATCTCACAACCATGCTATCACAATGACACTTTTAAATATAAGGCCGATGTATATTAGGATTTAGACTCATTATAACTAATCCCTATTGTCTACCAGCACCAACCTTTAGAAACAAAAACAGGAAGGAAAGTGGGGAATTGGGTGCTCGCTTACATGTTTATAATATCCCCATAACACAGCCATATCATCATATATGCACTTAAGATTTAGGGTAAGGGTCTGCTATTGTGTTTTTATTCTTGCATAAATGCATACCAACCATACCATTATACATGCATCAAGAGTGCAAGGAGAATTTATTCTGTGTGGTCTTGAAAAAATGGTTTATCATTATGTGGCAAATATACCAACAGTTGTTTGGCCATCCTGAAGCAATCTAACCTTTTTCCCCTGTTGTTCTGTTGTCGATAACGTTTTTTACCCTTTCCAGATGGATGGACTACACTGACAATGTTGGCAGTAAGACGAAGAGTGCCTTGACTGCAAAAATGAGTATGAATTTTAGTCTTTTTCTTCCGTTCGGTCGTTTGCCACTATTTAAAGATGTGCGTACGTAATTAAAGTTCGTTAAGCCTAAATTAAGAAAGGTCGTGTTCAAAAGTATCAAGCGGCACTGAATATTCCAGAGAACTTAGTGAAATTCTGCCCAGTTTGGATAACTAGTGAATTCTCTCTATCGCTTCATTTAGGTGTTAGTCACATATTTTAATCGTACTGACTTTGTATCGTTGCTATTTAGAATTATTTCAAGTTTAGAATTAAGTGTACAGAATGACACTATTGTCTCCATCAAAAGTAAATCAATGCTGGGTATGAGTTGTCCTTTTGATCATACATAATTTTGTAGTTGATGAACAAGTCACTTTTTGTGTTATAGACGGTATGTCAAAAGAGTAAATTTGTCCGTTTGTTGAGTTGTTTGTTGAGTTCTTAGCAAACTGGGATTAACCCCCAATCATCCAAACTTTTCTGAGCATCTGAGTCTTTGTGAATTTTTTCTGCTCCTACTCCAATCCTCCAAGCGTCGCTCTCGCCGACGTTAATTGGTCCCAACTTTTGGCTGACGTTCAAACGTCATTTTTCGAATCCTGCTGCCTCGTCCCTTTTCTTCTGATGGGGAAGTAGGTCGAAATTGTCTGCACTGAATGTGTTCCTGTACATCTTTGCTGTTGCTGCCGTCTCTATCCAACCATCTCCATTTGTCGGCTGGCGGTAGATTGTGTGTGAATGTAGCAAGACGTCAACCGCCGCAGGCTTTGGAGTGGACGTAAGAAGGGATGGCAGTTGATTTCTCCATTCTGCATGTTTCTTTGTCGTGTCGCCTTCTTTCGTTCCTTCTCTAATTCTTATACCCTCTTTTGTCAACCATTTTGTTATCGTTGTTAATGGCGATTTTGCTTCGATCTTTCTGGGCTCCTTGATATGGGCGCTTGGCTTAGGCTGTCTGTTCTGTTAAATTTTCTCTCGGTACCTACTTTCTTCCTCCCGGTTTCCCTAACGGCTTCTTCTGTTGCTGTCGGTGTTATATGGGAAATGCCCCTCGTCACTGCCAGGTTTTGGAGTGAAATAAAATCCTCACCAAAGATAAGCTCCAAAGGAAATATCCTAAGAAATGTCTTTTGTACTGTTTTGACACTGTTGTCTAGAGGCTTCAAGCAGAGTCAATTACAATCTTAAGTATGCTTTTATTTTTCTGCTGGACAAAGATGGTTTAAAAAGGGTGTTGTACGTAATGTCTGGTCATCTGTGGTTACTGCTGCCTTTAAGACATTGCACTGATAGAAAAGGAAATGATTTTCATCAGTAGCTGCATTGAATTCTTCATTGCTCACATTGCCAATTAACACTCATTATCTAATCATTTTTAACTTGAACAGGTCAAGTGTAATACGTAGTTGTGTTTTTGGTCATTCTAACTGATCTCATTTCCTACGTTATGTAAGACTTTTCACGTCTCATATGAAGTCTGGATTGTTTACGCTGATTTTGAAGTTGTTAGCATTAGCAATCGAATGAAATTCGGTACTACCGTCAGGTTTTAGATGATTGCATAATGTTAAATACTTAGGCCACCCATATGATCTCTCTTTATACGGGTACTTGTGTCCACTGGTTGGTAGGATGTCGCAAAATCTTAATCATGGACACTAGAAGACCAGACACAGAAGGTGTAGCCAATGTACCAGCTCGTTGAATTATTGTTTGTACAGATTGAGTACACTATAAGCACACTTGTTTTGTATTTCACTTTGGTATGAGCTGTGCTGTTAGGAGTTAGTCCACATCATTCTACTATCTATTTTACCTTTGCCTGTACGACAATATGATTGTCAAATGGTACGATGGTAGTGTCTTCGACAATTTTCATTCGCTTAGATCCCTTTACTACCATCCTATTCCAAGGAGTCGACTCAGACCTCGATGTAATTCTAACATCTCCAATTTGATGAAATTTCACCCCATACTGGCCCACGTTTCTAATTATAATTTATCCTCATAGCGCCCCCTAGATATTAATTCTAAGGCTCATTTTAATATTAAATTCCGATTTCCATAATATATAAACTATTTTGTCAACAGTTGCTTTCTTAATGTAAGCATGTTACAACTTACAATGTCTGGTGGCGTGTAAAGAAAATATTATCTATGGTCGTGAACCGCATCAAAACAAACTACGTATCTCATTGATAACCCTCCAAACCGTATGCCTATCAACCTTAAAATGAGGTCGTATTTCAAACCTACAAGTAGATTTAAATCGCAAAAAGGTTCTTTATGAAAATGAAATCTCCTTCTGTTTTGTGTGTTTTCATAAGTATTTCATAATGAATCATTGTATAAAAATAGTTTATGTGGTTTTATTTGCCATAAATATTCATTATTTGTTTTTTTGTAAAGGAACAGAAGTTTTACGCAAACCAGTTAAAAGAATTGATGCTGATCTAAGACATCATCTGTGATCTCAATTTTACTTTAAATCGCATCTGAAATTACCTTGATAAATTAATTCTTGTATCTATATCCTGATTTTCATTTCTTTCATATGTAGACTGTCAGAAATTATGTATAGCAGAGCGGCAATGAGATGCCCCAATGAAACATAGATCATATACACTCTTGATTGACAAGAGAATTGTAAAACATTCATCTTGACAGGTATTAATGAAACGATGTCAGGTATAACATGTCTTTTTAATCAGGAACATGCATACCAATATAACCGGTTTCCTATTGTATTTATTCCTAATGAACGACGTAGTGGATTAGTTTCCTCTCAAAGCATGACCATTCATTAAAAAGTTTGCAACATTGCTTCAGAATTAGTGTATCATAACTAGGTGATTACTTTTGCATTCAATAAGTCTAGAGATTCTCCATTCGATTCATGTAATTCAGCTTCATGTCATCCGCCTGTAGTCTGAGCCTGAGATATGAACAAACCTAGGACATTGTTAGCGATCATATTTGAATCCATAAGTCAGTGAGACAAATATAAAGAGAGCATAAGAAGATAAAATTAAAAAAGCTATGCAGCCAAATGGAATGGGCGTAAATTAATTCCATGTTTACGAAATAGAAAATCCTAATAATATTATGCAACTTGTTCAATCAATTTAATATTAAAAAAATAAATAATACTCTTTTTGATTTAAAACTTAGATAGTTATAATCTTTTTGATTTAATATTCGATTTAAATCGTGGTGAACAAAGAATCTATTAGGCTTAATCACCTGGTTTTGTTCGTTATTTACCTCAAAGAGTGTTGCTTTACAAATCACTAATCCCTCCTACCCCATCAAAGAAGTTGCGCATGCCTGCTTTAGATGAAAGACTGCCGTTTTAGATTTCAAGATATAAGTTACAATTGTACCACAGACAATATGTTTGTTTAATAAAATTTAATTTAACCATATCAATTACCCCATTTTATTACCTTAAGTAAGATGTGCATAAAATAATGTTATAGATAAAACAAAAGATAAAACACGGATTGCCCAATAACTATATATCCTGCATTTTCGTGGACCATTAAGTGTGAATTATAATCTTATAATTAGGTCTCTCCTAACTCCAAACATTTAATTTTAAAGTTTGTGTTGACTGACATGGTCCCAAATTGCCAACATCACGGCCTATCTTGATTAGGGTTTCATTTATGGTTGACATGATATTCTTGTAGTAGAAGCCAATCATTAGGGATGTGCACACTGGATTGTCATTTCAAAGGAAAAACTATAGTTGGTGTTTTGCATGTATATCATCACTTTCATTTTAGCAAGAGCAAGACTGTTAAAAACAGTAATGCACAGAAGGTCAGAAACTCACAGGAACAACAGGGATGTGAACATGTTTAAACATTTGACTTGTAATCAGAGACCTATATGGCCATATTATGTTAGCAAAGTTTTGATTAAGGACGACAACTTTTAACCAAAGTTACCAGCACATTTTTTACAATAAATAAATAACATCTGCAGAATGTTACATAACATTGTTCGCTTTTTCAGTTCATATAGCCCTGAAAAATGAGACCCACGGAGAATATTAGATCTGCCACTATCACGAATTTCTGGTCTTAAAATGAGTAAGATTAAATAGTGGGAAGCAGGAAGCTTTATAAAATTCAACAAATAAATTATTTTCCTATCAATATAAAGTAAAAATATAAAAAGAACTTACGGCATTGCTAATTAAATCCCAAATAATCCAAGAATTACCAACACAAGTCCTAATAAATACAGTACAATTCTGTATAAACGTTTTCGGTATTCCAGATAATTTCCAACGCTGAAGGTTTTTTATGCGCTTGTATTGGCGGTAATCTCTAATGTACTAATGTACCAATGTCCTAAATTGTAACGATGTGAATGACACTAATGTAATCAAAGATTTGCTTGTTGTAATTCACTATATTTCCCAGTTGATGTGTCTTCCAATAATTGGATAGTACACCTGTATTTCCAGAGAATAATTAATAATTTCATCCAATTCAAAATCTGAATACAACAATATAAATGATTTTTGTCCACATATTATCTCAAGAATAAATAAATTTTCCGGTAAACAAAGAATATATAAAATAAACTAAGGCACGTAAGAAGAGCCATGGTTAGCACAAAAGTTCATTGCCAGAACAATTCAAGCCTTAATTAGACAAGGTCTCTTACTAAACTTATTTTTAAGTACATGAGCAAGATAAATATAGCATTCTTGACTCAGACTAAGATTATGATTATAATATTTAATCTGCACTCACAGAAAACTATAAACTATGCATTAGATGTTTCCAGAATATAAAAATCAATATTTCCTGTTAGATAAACAATGAACTTGATTTTGGACAAGTTTAGTTACAAACTATAATTGTATATAACCCATTGCATATAAGAACAAAACCAACCTTATAATCAATTCAAATTACATCTACATAACACTAAGAATAACCACCTATCTTTCATTAGGATTGGCATCAATATCATGTGATCACTTTCTTCCAGTAAATTAAGTTTGTATTTGTATGAATCACCGTTATTATTGTACTGGTTAATAAATTCTAATCATTGTGATGTTTTGTAACTCTTGTATCTGCAATGAACAATGCATTACTATACATTTGACACCTTTTGCTGTTTCAATCGTCAGGTAATAGTGGTATCCTTAAATTTCTACCTAAAGAGGCATAACTAGACAAGACTAGTTAACATAAAGCCGACATCTATCGATTCTGAACTTACACAGTTCTGTGTACAATTCATGTAAACTATAATAATGTGCTATTTGGTTATACGTGCAACTGAAGAGTCTGCGAGTTTAAATTGTATGGGCATGAGTGTTGATATAATGTCATTTTGGCAACATCGGTTAGTAATGTTTCAATTAAGAGGAGAGTTAACAACTAGACACCATCTTTGTAGTCTAATCAACAAAGCACATTGAACAGAATGTCAATACGCAAAATCAGTACACGAGACAGTAAAACCAATGACGGACTTTCTAATAGCAATGCTTAAATATTATTTCCAGGTTTTCCAGAAAGATCAAGGTTTTCCAGAACAATGGACCTCATTGATCTGTGCAGAGTTTAGTTTCGCTCACGGTTATAGTCATTACTCTCCTGACCACAGGTTGTGGACTTTACAGGATTGTTCTTTAAGCAAAATAATTTTCGTTTTGAATGATTTAATAATGAAGATACATAATAGCAACGGTAAATAACAGGATTGGTTCTTGCTTTGCAATAATTTCCAAGTTGATAATGGAGAGTGATGAACAATACAACCAGTGTTCCACGATTTGACTCTAAAATAGAAAGACGTTTTCGGAAAAGAAGACCTTTTCCCAAACCTATTTTAAATATACATACTACCTTTCCTCCAGTTTCGTCAACAAAAAAAATTAGGTCTCTGAACTCGTTTTTTATGAGTTTAAAATTAGAGCCTTTTAATAAAATACATTTTCATTGACCTCGCATGTCCGGTACTTGGAACGACAGACTGTTATTTTCATATAAATATTGTAGCGCCATGTGTTTTTAAATTCGTCGTTTATAGCATTGCACAAAATCCATGATCACTGGCCCAAATGAAAATATAAACGATCTACAGTGCCTGCACTCCAAGCTTTAAAAGTCAGCATTATAAACGTAAATGATTAAGGTCAGATCTATTACAAGTGAGCATGCCTTTTAGACACAAATAAAAATAACTCTTTTCAAAGCTTAATTCCACTTAAAGTATTTTTCTGAAACCTCGTAGAATGGATTTTGCTGGCAGAAATTTATGATTTTTCTAAATGTGTATGACTTATAAATTTTATTTAGTATTCAAACTTTTTTAGCAAGACTATCAACATTCCAAGAGGAGTTTCTTCATTAAAGTTATTACAAAATGTGGCTTTAGAAACAGCTGCATGAAAGCTATAAACATGTTCTTCCAAGATAGGAGAAACGGTCTTACCATCTGATTGAACCTAACGCTATGCAAATGCAATCAATGCATGTAACTTGATGAAATGGATACGCAAAACCTCAGTAGTTAAAATCCACGGTGTAATATATATATATATATATATATATATATATATATATATATATATATATATATATATATATATATATATATATATATATATATATATATATATATATATATATATATATATATATATATATATATTATGTAATTGGAAAATAAACTAATTGAATGACTGATGATAATGGAAGAGCCCAATATGCTCCTGGTGAAAAAATGGAGTCCCTCAAATCAGAAAAAGATTATTATGTACTACATAAGATATAAATCGATGTATTCGATCTCATAATTTATTTAAAATAGATTTAATACCTGAATAAGAAGGAAAAGTATCTAAACAAATGCTTGCTGTATTACAAGAACAAAAGACACGTGTTTAAGTTAAGGTATCCAGACAGTTCAGTTAAGAAACTAACAAAACTGGATATAAGCTTCAGATAAATAATTGGGCAAATTAAATTAAAAGTGGGGAAAATGACTATTGCGGTGAAAGGCTGAAACAAATGTTGAAAAATGTATAAAAATAACACTAATTGCTTCAGCAATTCCAGTGAAAATTTTCCCCCGTTTCATAGTCAATAACAAAAAGTTCTAACGCATATCGGTTTTTTATATCTTACGCATCTTATCTGATCTCCACATTGCACTATGTAACACAATTTTTGTTCCTGGGTAGTAAGTGGTATTTCGTTATTGCATGTGCCTAAAAAGTATAGAAAATGGGTAATATTCCCCACAAAATTTGCTTTTGTGACGAGATCAGTGATATTTTGAAATTTACCAATTTCCAATTTAAAAACTAAAGTCAAAGAAAACAACAGATGAATCATAATTAACATGTATTCATACTAAACTAATTCAAACATGACAACAAAAAAATTAGAAGGTAGTAGTTTTTCGAGACTTACGATTATGCTGTAAATCACTTACGAATCAACCCCTAAATGTAGTCTCCCATCATGTTCTCGTTATATTGTTATTACGTATATGTGACTTAATTGTTTGTGTGTAAAGTTTAAAATTATTTTTATTTCATTAATTTTCATTGTATTTAATTGCAATGAATAATTATAATTAATAATAATAATTATAATTAATTTCAATGAATAATTATCTCGGATTCGGAATTCAATGTTTAGTAGTGAAAAATATTTTTAAGGTAACAAATCAACAGGAAGTTAAAATGATTTGTCAGTGTCACATACATACTTTCTTCGCGTGATCACTGTTTGTAAACAGTCTTTTTATGATTGGTATTTAAGTGGAGTGACAATTTCCTACCTGTGAATTTTAGCGTAATAAGAGACCACATCACCAATCTCTCGAGATTTCAAGCAATCTTTGAGTTTAAAAACGCATTGTTAATATTAGTTTGGCCAGAGTCATTCAAAACCTTGAAAAAAAAGGTGTATTAATTTTGATTTGTTGCCAGAATATTTTATTCTTCATCTAATTTTTGGATTCAATAATTTATTCTGCTGCACACTCATAAAGTTGACTTTATAAAATATTCTGAGAGATATTCATGGAAGTTTATTCTGGAATTATTCGAAAACAAAGATTGTGATTCAGGTGAGGAATTTCTAATGTTCATACATTCTACTACATCTGACGTTATCGCCCTCCATATTTGTACGTCGTCGGGACTCGAACCTGGATTTTTAATGGAATATTTAGTGATAGGACATGTGTTTTTATTCTTAGAATTATATTTGGATTATATTCCCAAAATGTAAGTCCTATTTGACAGTTTTTACATTGTTGTCTAGGGAAATAAATTGTTTTGTTAAAATTTACAAAGCTTGTTGGCTTCACTCTTTTCTATGTTACTTAGTAAGAGCCCTTTGTAGAGGCGTTCAAATTTTAGTATATCATTGTGGTACGCTCCCATGTTCTTTCTCCTTGAATTTATCAAGATGAGCATCAAGGTCATGGACTTTAAGGGATATCCTGTAACCTTTGTTCCGCAGTGTTTCACCAGTCTCAACTAGTTCCACATAGTTTTCGGCCTGGTCGTTGCCCAATAACTCCAGAACCACTGCGAGAAAGCTGTTCCAAGCCGTTGTCTCCTTACTAATTAGATTCTTGTGGAATTAATTGCACTCCAAGATCTTCTTTATCTGTGGTTCGACGAGGACACCGGCTTTGTCCTTTGCCTCAGACAGCTTAGAGAAGAAGTCTTGAAGGTAGATAAAGGCTGTAGACTCCTTATCTAGAACTGTGGCAAATTGTTTGATAAGGCCCAATTCGATGAGCATTAGTGGCATCAGAACCTTCCGGAAGGGGGGGGGTGTCTCCCACTTGACGTTGTTCTTCTCCACAAAGAACTCGAACCGTTGTGACCAGTCCCACTTGTGGTAGTGCGGCTTCGTGTCCATGCTATCTCCAAGGCAAAGTTAGACAAAGGTAACTTTCTAAAACCATCTTGAAGACCCTTCAGGAATGCTACCATTTTGAAGCCTCCGATGACCTCCGATTCGTACTCATCATACTTTAATGCGTCTAGCAAGGTCTTCATGCTGTAGTAGTCCTGTTTTAGGTAAACCGAGTGAACCATGGAAGAGACGGGTACTTGTTCACATTATGAATTATCGCGTCTTTGAGGCTCCTGGATGAGTCGTTAATGAAGAGGCACCACTCATTTTGCTTACAGGCGATTCAGATTGCCTCGAACAGACTTATCATATTGTGGCAGAAGCAGAATATAGCTTGGTGACGCTTCCTTTGATATGCGATTTGCACACTTTTATCCAACATGTTACACTGCCTGAGCCTAGACGCCAAAAGCTCGCCATTGGATTTGGTGAGACCAAGATCTCTGATAAAGTCGTTGATGCCATTTTAGTTGAGGTAGTATGAGTTTCTCTCCTCATATCTACATCTGAAATTGTCATCTGGACTTGCAACGTCTTCCTTACATTTTGACTTGTTGCACTGTTCTAAAGACGGCTGATCTCTGTCCGGAGGAGTGGGTACGGGAAGCTCAAGGCAGCGTGACACCGGGGCAATGGATGATGTAAGATCTAGGTGCGTGATATCAGGTGCATTTTTGCCAGTCCGACTTTAGAAAGGGTCCCCGATGCACAAGTAGCAGTTGCTTGGGTGGTCATTGGGTTCCAGCCAAATTCTTGAGATAGCGAACTTCATGGTTCACTTTTCTCCTCAGTACCATCCTACAAAAATACATTTATTTCACTCAGGACTAATATGCAAGAGATTCTTGCAACATTGTTCATATATAATAAATATTTCAATAACATGGAAAATTCTAAAACATTTTGAAATATAAAACTTTAAAAATTTTAAAACTTGTAGCAAATTTTATAACATAAAATTCCGAGCAATACTTTTTCCATCTTACCTTCCAGATTATTCTTTTGTGCAGTGCTCGCAGGTCAAATGAGGTGCCCATGGTTTGTCTTAATCCCCGACAAGCATGCCGAAATATGCCTAGTAGGCCTCACACATCTTAGCAGGTGCTTCCACGGAGTACCTTTCGCTCTTGTCTTGATAAATTGGGCGCATACATAGCAAAATGCGACTGTCGGATGCATGCCATCTCAGAAAAATGCAGATAGGTATCCCCTTAGGCAGTTGAAAACTAAACTGGTTGGATTATGGCCCCTGTATTTATACTAATATTTATATATTTCTGGAAAGTTCTAGAAAGTTCTAGAAGTTGCCCCAAGTATACTTAGCACTCAACCTATCAGGAATGTTTAACAAAATACGTAAATTTCAAAATAGCACAGTCCTGGTCACAAAATCATAGATTGTGGAAAATAATAGCCGATTTCTATACTTTGGAGGCATAAGCAATTAGAAAATAACACTTACTGTCTAGGAACAAACAAATTGTTGTTTTTCAATGGCCAAAATACGTGAATATTCTGATAATTCTCTCAGTTTTAGTGGAAAAAGAAACTAAACAGCAGCAACAATAATAGTGTGATAGGACGGTTCCTCGTGAGTGTGGAACAATTTGGTTTTCTTCTAATATTCTTAATGTCCTTGCCTTCTGATCATTTGGTTGGTTTCATATTTATAATTTTGGCCAGATGTGTCAATTAAGCAGCTGAAAGAGTTAGAATCAATTAAGCTGTTTCAAAACGTACATCATTGTCGCTGCTACAATCCTAAATATCAAAATAAAGCATTGTTTATCTATTTCGTGGTTGATATTTTTCTCTCAATTGTCACGTGTCTCTTGTACATCAGAAAACCTCAAAGAATTAGCAGACGTGGTACGTTATTTTCTTACAGTTTTCTTATATTTTTACTGCTATTTGTTATTTGTCATCGATTGTCTCGAAATTAGCACCAGTTTAAAGAATCAATGGATTTCTACACACGGTAACATAAAGATACCATCACCTTCAACAACACAGTCCAGTCTCCCGTTGGAATATTTACATCCTGCGCTTATGTTTTAATCGGTGACGTAATTTTACTGTCCTAAAATTAGAAGTTCCATCAAAGTTTTCACACAGTGGTAACCTTGTTATCCTAAAACTGAGAGCTCCATCAACCTTTTCTTCATTTTACAATACTGTCAAAACAGTCTAAAAATTATCTTATATGTTATACGAGGGTCACGTATGAGCTGATATTTTGATGTTTATATCTCAAGTCATTCCTGTCTTGCTGAAAGAAAAGTGTTCTTACATATGGCCTTCCTTTGTCTATAATTCCTTGTATCGCTTCGCAATGATCAACCTTACACAATCTACACTTATATTTAAGTTTCTAAGCGGCTAACACACAAACTCGTGTAGGTTCCTATAACGTCTTTATGCGGAGTTTTATGTTTATCCGGGCCGTTTCCAATCATATAATCATGAATTTTTTTTCTTGGAGTGGCTCGAGTCAATGCGTTGTGGAAGTTTTAAATTGGAGCAGATGAAATTAAATTGTCTGCAGTGTGACAGTTTATAGTGATGACTAGTATTAGGGTATAATGTTACAGACATGAGGCATAATGTCCTACCCAGTCACATTATCCTGACACCAGGCCGACCAGTCCGAACATTAACCTCTTAATGCTGAGTGCTGTTAGTACCATTTTTGTATATCTTTAGTATGACTCGGCCGGGGAAATTATAAGAGAAGAAAAATAACAAGCACTCTGGAATTGAACAAACAATTTATTTCCCTAGAATACAAAGTGACAATATAACTAAAATTATTGTAATTCAATCCCAAATGTGAAATGACAAGTCCAAAAGTATAGAATATTCCGAATTCTATAATCAATAATGTACTTGAATTTGTCCTCAATAGTCTCAATGTAGTGTTCTATTCCAAAAAGTCAATAATCACTTTGAAATTCCAGTACATAATTCAAGAAAGCAATTCCTCACAAATGATATCTGAATACAACTAAAATAATTCCACAAATTGAACCCAAAATGAGAACGAATAATTGTTTACCATTCCTTGTTAGTGGGACTATTACGTAGACCACACAATATCATGAATGTCATCATTTTCAATGGAAAGTTCCAGCCAACGATTTCGATTCTAATAAACTTCCATATTAGATCTCTACCCCTAATCACTGACAAATGTCACAAATTCAATATAAATTAAACATACATAGCAACAACATACAGTGTTTTAGGTTGTGTTTATTTTTCGGCTTTTCTTGAATGCTGTTGAAATTGAATTCATATTTTCAAATCTGTGTCTTTTCATTTCTTCTGTCATTTTATAACTTTTAAAGGTCATGTAATCGTTTTTTTGTTTGAATGCGATGATTTTAGACGTAGCTTGTCATGATCGTTACAATTTCGCATGAGCGCAGGCCTGACGTGCCTTGTTTTCTAATGCACTGTTTGTAAAACATATATTATATTCTATAAGTTGGTTATTTATTTTTATTTATTTTAAATTGAATACTTTATCCTACTGACATTCAGCTGTTGCGTGATTGGTCATACCCCTTCCATTTTAAGTATTCATACTGTTTTACTCGTCTTTTAAATCTTTCCAACTTTGGATACGTCATCCAGTTTGCATCACAGTGGTAGCTTTTTAAACATACCATTAGCATGCTCTAAATTCAAGTCTTTAAGTTTGTACTCTGCCGATTCATCTAATACTATTTGCCTGATTAATATTATTTTCTTGGTGAATTGTGAAATGTAACTCTCTTGCAAAAGTCGTTTTAATTTGGAACATCTAACTGTTTCACCAATATTGAAAGTAGGCTTTCCACATGTATTACTGGTCAGAAAGTCAAATAGATTAATCTGTGCTTTTTAATTGGTTTGCTCCTTGCACGCTGCAACCAGTCATGTATTTTAATGTGTGACTAGTGTTACTGCATACTTCATTTACCTTTTGTAAAACGTCAAACCATTTTTCTGTTGCATTTTGTGTTAAATGTTTCCACATTCTAGTTTTGAATTTCAGTAACTGGTCCTTATTGTACGAATATGTTGAAAAGTATTGGCATTTTTTAGTCCAATAGATATTGACCTACATGTTCTACAAATCTTTAAACTCGTCAAACTGTACCTATCCAGGCATTCGTTGTTTAAAGTTGTCGATGAAAGAAGAATCGTGTATGTCATCTTTCGTTTTTGATTATATTATCTTGCTTAAGATATAACTTGAAACTACACATAACACTCGCAAGATGTATTTGTATGCTAGCCATGTCTGCTTGCCATGGAACATTCATTTGCGTAACACAGGCCCTTTTATGGGAAATGTTAGTCTGTAGGTTTGTCATGTCTACTTGCCATGGAGAATTCATTTGCGTAACACAGGCTCTTTTATGGGAAATATCTTCACGCCTTGTCTAATGTGTTTATAATGTTCGGTTAACCATTCTCTATTTAACCATATTTTGTTTTATGTATTCTCGTTTAATTTGATACCATCATTGATATTTGTGAAAATTATTATATTCTAAGGGTCCCGTCAAAAGTATCATAACCTCTGCTCACTGTTCTGGATTAAATTGGAATAAAATATTCAAAAGGAGTTCTTTACGCTTGAGAAATTTCTTTTGGCGTGATTTAATTTTCAACTTTTCTTTCAATCCTTTCAAACGCATGAATGATTTCATATAACCGTTAAATTTTGCTGTTTCAACGGTTGATTCAAAATCAACTACTGAAGATAACAAGTCACCAAAAGCTTTCTAAAATCTAACTGTATTTTGCACAAATGTTATTTGTAATTAATGAAGCATTCTTGTATATGGATCTGGTAAAGTTCGCGAAGTAAATATGCATTTTTATCTCATCAAATATGTAATTTAATCCTCCCTCGTGCTGCACAGTGTTCACATTACAATCGGAGTTAAATAGAGCCAGAAAGGGAGGGTGTACGCAGAGACAGCCTTTGTACACCAAGAAACCAAGTCAAACGCATCATTTTGCATTGCATTTGCACGAGACCTCGCATATAAAACAACAAACAGTGGCAGCACGCTAAGTGAGAATCAGAAACTAGTCTTCAATTTGTGTCTTAAGGTGTGAATTTGCTTATGCCGATGCAGAGTTAAGCATATTTGTAGTAAGAATACCAATATTTTTCGTAAAATAAATGTACTACTTAATGGGTATAATGGAGACCAAATTAGACAAGGTTTGAACGAAATGGAACCAATGAATAGAGTAACGAAAGTGGATACATGTATTATATTATGTCTATTACTGAAATCTTGTTTATTTGCTTGTTCCTTTTTGTTTTTTTTAAATAATGTTCAAGCTAGATTATCCCGGATTAGCAGAAACTTGACACAATCATCCCTTAGTTGTTTGGCATACAATGTAGTTGATGGCTGGCACCTTGACATTTGCATAAATAAAATTGCTAAAGGTCATTTGTCATGATCGTAGTTTCCATCAAACTTTTATTCTCAGCTAAAATTAACAATTTCATTTAAAGGAGTTGCACTTTCAAGACATTACTTTTGCTTCATATAAGATGTTATATTAATTAGTATGCAAGATTTCGTTCCTCTCTGCATTACTTAATTTCAGCATTGACACCTTTTTAAAGCCAATGTTCATCTTGCATGACTTATATTTAGGTTCAGTTAATCAAAACAAGTAGAAAAATATAAATTATATCATCAACTTACAACATTTATCTTACGGTATCGTCCATTTTAGGATAGAAGACTTTGCAACGTAAATGTGTCTAATAATAAATGCCCCCCCCCCCTTACTGTGACTTAAGAATTTTACGATCAGATTATTACAGCGCATTACGTAATGCCCACCTTTGCTCCTAAATTTACATTTGTTATTAGCTTTGATCGTCATCGTTTGGATTCCTCGTCATTGAACCAATGCATAATATAAAACAAAGTAACCAAACTTTGTTCCCGTTTCCCAATTAAAATTGGTTCTCGGTTCACAAAGATTACTTTTACACATATAACATCTTTCGACTTGCGTGGTGTATCAAATAACCACCATATCAGCTTGAATGCACGCGCAAGCTGAAGAATGTGGTGAATACAAGACTTGTTCAATATATATTGGATGTTTTCGAAAACCATCTTCACATTCCACTTCTAAAATACGGTGCATGTTGCTACTACAGTAGGTTATTTATTCACCATTTGATTTACTAGGTCCATAAAGAAATAATTACACATAATATTTGTATGTTGTTAGAAAAAAAGTCTTTTTTCATACTGCCATTTTTTATAATACCCATGTGAGCCAATGCGAAGGCTTTGTTATCATACTTAGAATACGTTTATCTATATCTTTATTGTGTGAGACGAATTCAATAACTAGAGAGATACACACGTAATTACAGAGGGGCTTGCATCTTCTACGCTAAACATGTTACCGTCTGATCAGACTTAAATCAAACTTGGATTATATGCTTATATTATTACGATGTTTGACAAGTTTGATCATGTGCGAAATATATGAATAATGATGAGGTGACTTTGTATCTTATTGGTTGAAATTGTTCCCATACAGAGGGGGTATTTCTGATATGATTGTCTTAAAGAGATGGTCTTGCATCATATCGTCTTTATGTATTACTACAAGTTCGCTCATGTGCAAAATAGATAAATAATGGTGAGGTGATGTGATCTCGTATCCTATTGGTTGAACTTGTTCCCACACATGGCGGAAGGGGGGTGGTATTTCTGATTTGATTGTAATAATGAGATGGTCGTGTATCTAATCAGCTGTATGTGTTACTACTCTTCGACTGCATTTCAGATCAGATTTTGAGTAAGCTTGGTAACTATATTTAAATCATCACGATCAAATATGGTTATTCATACTAATGATGTAGTCTTGCATCCAATCGACTGACTTTTAGAAACTATTTCTGATACTATTATCATGGCCTTTAGTAAATACACTTTTATCATCAAAATATCTAAACACATTATTATAAATATGTGACAATTAGGTAAATTCAACGCATTATAAACAGTTCGTATTGTTGTGAAATAAATTTTGGTGCGTTAGTCACACTTTTCTTCTGCAGCTAAAGGAAATGAAAGGCAAGTAGCTCATTCTGATGACTAAAGGCAATAAGAGGCATTCGTCATCTGGCAAAAAAAAAAACAACCCAGATAATATGACTAAATTAAAATACAAGATACACACATTTTACTAGAACTATTTATCTACAATAAAATATACAAAAGAACACACATAGATTAAAATGAATAATATGCAATTTGTAATTGAAGCTAAAAGTATGAATAGAAATATGACATTAGCACAGTAAGTTAAGAAAATTGTTGACTATAAGATTTAGCTTGTAAATGATTTACTACAATCATAAAAAATTATACTTTGGTGAGAGGCTGGTGAAGAGATGTTTAGTGAAGTAGACACGTTATCACAAATTAATAATCGATCTAATGTTAAATTTCCAAAAAAAGTAAAGACGGCTGAATTTTATTCGATGTTATTTTCTTCAAAACATTGAGAGAAGTGATGAAACCAACATAACATTATGGCTTCTAAACTATTGACATCTTTGATATATATTGTTATAAGTGTTACGTGACAGGGACTCATACTAAGTAACAAAGAAAAGAGTTAAAATCAACAAATTTTATATAATTTAACAAAACAATTTTTTTTCTAAACAAGAATGTAAAAATGGTAAATTTGGACTTACAATATGGGAATATAATCCAAAATATGATCCTAAAAATAAAAACACAAGTTCTATCACTAAATAGTCCTATAAGAATCCAGAATCGAGTCCAGACGTTGTACAAATATGGAAGGCAATGACGTCAGATGTGGTCCAATGTATGAATAACAGTAATACCTCACTTGAATCAGTTTTTGCTACCAAATAATTCAAAACTAAACTTCCATATCTTTCAGAATTATTTTTCCATAGAAAAGTCAACCTGTTGAGTTTCCAGGGAAATAAATTCTTAAATCCAAAAATCAGACCAAGAACAAACAATCTTGGCAAAAAAAAATAATAATACACCTTATTCCTTACAATTCTTGAATGACTCTGTGAGAAAAGCATTTAGAACCCCAATGCCTCATTTGAAGTCTAGCTAGATTGGTCATGTGGTCTCTTACTACGCTAATTTTTACAAGTAGGCCAATGTCACTCAACTTAAAACCCAATCACAAAAAGGTTGCTTACAAACAGTGATCACGCAAAGAAAGTATGCCCGTGATCCTGACCAATCAGTTTAACTTCATGTTGACACTTTTACCAGGGTTAGACTGACTAGATAATAATTTTCATGTAACACTTCTTCGTCTTAAGTAAATAAATTTTGTGACAAAAATATATATCATTACTAAAAATAGAATCCCGAATCCGAGACAAATATTCAATACAATTGAATACAATAAAACAAACATGGAATAAAAATAATTTTAAACCTTACAGACAAGCAATTTAATCACAAATAAATCTTTCTTTCTACTATCTGTAAATTATACATGCGGTAAACAAGATTACATAAGAAAATTATTTTAAATTATATATAGTGTATATGAAATAGTATTTCTATACACGGGAAAATGCATTTGCAATCAAATTGTCTTTTCCTTTGATGTGCCCGATAGTCAGATTGTACTCTTGCAAAAACAAACTCCACCTTAATAATCTTTGATTTTTATTTTTCATCTTGTCGTTGAAAGTAAGGGAGTTGTGACCATTATACACAACATCCGGAGAAGGAGCCGAACTAATGTAAACCTCAAAATGTTGCTATGCCAAAATTAAAGCTAAACATTCCTTCTCGATTGTTGAGTAATTTCTTTGGTGCCTATTTAATTTCTTGGTAAGATAGCACACAGTGGAATCAATGTTATTATTGTCTTCTTGAATTAATACTCCTCCAACCCCAACATCACTTGCATCTAAAGACAATGTAAAACTGATTGAAATTTGGAGCTGTTAGAAGCGGCGCACTTTTGAATATTGCTTTTGATCTATCGAAAACTTCCTGATATTTTTCAGTAGAGAAAAACTTAGTCCACTTACTTCACAAATTTGTCAGAGGTTCAGAAATATTGGAAACAATTTGAACGAAACTTTCGATAGTATCCGTCCATAGCCAAAAATCGCATTAATTGATTTTTACTGACAGGCACAGGAAAATCAGAGATAGCCTTCACCTTTGGGTCAATAGGTTCTTTCACTCTTTCCGTAAGTGGAATTTACCAAAATCCTTTTCAAAGGTTAAATTTGGTGACGTTTTTGGCATTTCCTATTTTATCAATGCTATCATCGATTCTTGGTAACGGAAATTAATTTGTTGCTTTCACGCTATTCACCTTCATATAATAGGTACACATACGGGACGTCTTATACGATTTCGGGAAAAGTATGCATGGTGGACTCCAATCATTTTTACTAGACTCTACGAAATCGTTCTCCAGCAAATACGGAATTTCCTTTTTCAAATATTCCTGTTTGTGATGGTTCGTCCTGTATGGGTGCTATTTTACAGGTTTTGAATCAACAATTTTAACGTCATGAAAAATTTTGTTTCTCCTCGTTGGAATGTAAGGAAATAAGTGCTCATATTTGAATAATAACTGTTTAAGCTCATTAATTTCTTTCTTCTGGTTGCAATGAAAACCTTTCTGGTCTAGAACTTTCATAATTTCTGAATTTCGAAGATTCGTTGCTTCAAGATAAATAGTGTCCAATTCAATTTCTTCTCATAAATCCTCAGTTTGTGGGACAATTACCACTAAACTAATTGTATTATTTACTGAGCTATCTCTTTCAATATACTTCTTTAACATGTTAATTTGGCACAGTTGTTTTTGTTTTCGCCTACCAGGAGTATTTATGATGTAATTTAAATCATTTACTTTCTTTTCAACCGTGTATGGACCGTAATACTTGGTCTGAGGGGGATTTTGTCGAATGGGCAAGAAAGCTAGAACTCTATCACCATACTGTAAACTCCTATCCCTTGACTCTTTATCATATCTTGATTTATTTCTGGATTGAGTAGAGGGCAGATTTGATCTTCCAACCTCACGTCTTTGACAATCTATACTTAAAATGAGAAACATAGTCAAGAAGAATGATTCTCTTTCAACAGTTTCAAAGGTCCACGGACGGTATGTCTGAAAACTAGTTCAAAAGAAACTGAATCCTAAAGATTCTTCTACGGGCTCCTTTACAACAAATAAAAGTAAATGAATGCCTTCATCCCAATCTTTGCTAGCATCAAAGCACTAAGACCGAATCATGTTCTTTAAAGTCTGATGAATTCTTTCTAAGGCTCCTTGAATCTCAGGATGATAGGCAGAGAAATTAAATTGTTTAATGTCCAATTCGTGCATAGCGTGCTGAAAAATTCCAGAAATGAAATTTGACACTTTATCTGATTGGACAGATTTGGGAAGGCCAAATTAAGTAAACACCTTTATTAAAGCTTTTACTATAGTTTTGGTTTTTATATTCTTCAAAGGAATTTCCTCTGGTAATCTTGTTGACGCACACATAATGGTCAAAAAATATCGGTTGCTTTCTTGACATAGCTCTGGTAACTGCACAATCTGGGTATAGCTCAGGGCATTATATTTCAATTTTATGAAGTTTCTGATCCAAAGAAGGCTTGTTAAGTACAAATGGATTAACCACAACCTTGTCTCCAGCTAGGTCGATGACTAGCAACAAATGAATGCCTTCAACGGATAGGTTATGCACTACAATATGCCGACTGTCTCCTATCCTGAAACTAAGTCTGATGACGAATTTACAAAATGTAGAGGAACACTAACAAAGCCGCACTCTACTCCTTGAATGAGAACACTCTCATTAGAACAGGAATTCTCAGAAGAAGGTAAAACACCTGACATTAAAAGACTCTGAGAAGCTCCTGTATCTCTTAGAAATTTTTATATTAATAGGATTGGTCGAATTGTCCAAGAGTGATGTAGAACCCTTCGTCTTAAGTAAACAAAATTTGTGATAAAAATATATATCAGAATCACGAATCCGAGAAAAAATATTCATTGACATTAAATACAATGAATCAAAATGAAATAAAAAGAATTTTAAAACTTACACACAAGTAATTAAATCACATATACGTAACATAATAAACTGTTTAACTCCAATGTATAAATGTTTGAATTTGGTTTACATTTTCATCACAAAAACGCACTCACGAATTCGAACTTTAATCACCAAAAAGAAATAACAGCTTCTATCGTCTTCTTTTAAATGATATTATTCTTGCCAAATTTTGCATAATTATATACTTAGAAAAAATCTGGACCTCTCCGGTGGCCTAAGTAGTTTAAGCATCCGCCTCAGACATAATCATAAATTGCCACAATGTAGACATCGTGGGTTCGAACCCATGCTCAGTCATACCAAAGACTAATAAAAATGGTACTGGCAGCTGCCTCGCTAGTTGCTCTGCATTAAGAGGTTAGTGTTAGACTGGTCGGCCTGTTATCAGGATAATGTGATTGGGTGGGACATCATGCTACATGTTTACAGCATGATGCTCAAGTGCTAGACATGATCATAAACTGCCACAATGCAGACATCGTAGCAATATGACTGAAATTGTTCAAGCTACGTTAAAAATTCATATCTCTCTCTCTCTCTCTCACACACACACACACACACACACACACACACACACACACACACACAAATCAATGGGGCAAACTGCAAGATGAAGTTTGCACGAAACTTAGAAAACACATATTGCAAGAACTTTCTGCTGTTGGGGTGTGGTCTTCCAAATTGTAAATGTACCTTTTATCCATTGTTCCAGTTTAAGACGTTTGGGGGCCCTTGGCACAAACTCTAATATTAAAAGTAACCAGAATTGTGCCTCAATCTCTCAGTATCAAATATATAGTATTGCATTGCGTTTTCAGGTGCATGGGTCATTTTGTTAAATATATTAATAAGGTACTGAACTGCTAACATAACCGACACCGAAATTTTGCTTTTGGGCCGCCTTGGGGCTCAAGCATGTTCCTCGCGTGCCTATGCTTTAAAATGGCACTCTGTTCCATAATACACTAGTGATTTAGTTTTCCTTTAAGATGAAGAAATCATATTGACGCTTCCCCTAAATGGATTCCCGCGCTTAACCTATTAAGAACGTCTGCTTGATTGAAATTTAGCGTGAACTCCTTACTTACCCTTTAAGACTTAAACGAATTTGTTTCCAGTCACTCGATTCTAGCACAATCTAAAATGATAATTGGATATTTAGAATCGGTGTTTATGCTTTATCTAGCGGGCATCCAACACTAGTGATTTGGAATTTATCAAATCTTTTAGGAACGTGACTGGGATGTCAAAAAGAAAATTAATAAAGATACAATCAGACATGGAAACTTGAATTTACTAAGACGTGACGATCGAATGGGAAATTTTGTCCATATAAACCACTAATTTATGTTCTAAGAGTTGTAATATGAAGATACCCATCGTCATCTATCCCAATATAGTTTCGGATATTAACAAAACATTCTTCTTTACCAAGTTGCACAGCGCTAAGTCATTTAACATAAATTGGTTTGTTATATATGCCCAAGGGAATAATATTTACGAAAAATACAGATATGTTGTCGGTTGTGCAAATTATGCGTAAAATCTATAAAAATTTATCACTACAGTATAGGTATTGGTCATAGTTAATAACAAGTTTTTTGCAAATACGTCAAATTTCACAAAAAAAATTGATGTATGATCAGTGATGCATGTTTAGGTTCTATTATCTTGAGAAGAAACATTGTCATATGCAATATTCTGTCAGATTACCTATAAACAGTCATCGCCACAAAGCATGTATCGTAAAGTTTTTGAATAGAGCTTCATATATAATTTTCTTTATCAGGTAAAGATTTATTCTGCTCTTCTGCTCAATAAATGTTTGCCACCAGCAGCTGTTCAATATGCTTTAATTAACTGGTTTATGTTGATCTGACTGACATCACTGTTATACTAAAGGACAGAAAAGATATAAAGCGCTGAACGTATTCGTTTTAGCAAGCAAACAAATCAGACCAATTAGTGATTATTGACTTTTTTCTTAAAATTAACCATCCAAGAAAGTAATAGTGTTGTTTTATTATATCATTTCATATTAAAATGAATTAAGTACAGTTTAAATTACTAGTTAGAATTAAATTCGTGGCATAAACCGAGATTCAGATCCATGGTATAAACTGAATCTTAAATCCATAGTATCAATGGAATCTTAAATCCATGGTATAAAGTGAATCTTAAATCCAAGGTATCAACGGAATCCTAAATCCATGGTATAAACTGAATCTTAAATCCATGGTATCAACGGAATCTTAAACTCAGTAAAAACAAAACAATGGACTAATCATCAAACAAAATTCAGTCTTCGTGCTTAAATATCTTAAACTATCTCTATTCCCATGGCAGTAAAACTGTATTGATATGAAATCGTTAGTTCTTGGATGCTCTTGCATATTTTAGATTGAAGAATATCAAAATATCTACTGGATCGTTCTCTTTACAATACTTTAACTTTATGAAGTCATGAAACCTCGTTTTTGTCATTTTCTTCCATTTGTAATTGTCGTGACTCTTTAGCCTACAACTAAAAAGCTGAAAGAAGCAAAACCAATAAATCTTGTAAAACTCGACAAGAAATATATTCCATGATAATCCTAAATGTTCAATGATTTGCAAGTTCAAAGATTTTGAACATTCCGAATAAATTCCAAGCATATCGAATGTGCTGATGTTCCATAAATCTTCGCGTATCATTGATAACATGCAGAATGTCTTTGACTGAGTGTTAGTCCTCAATAATCCCAAGTAGTGTAGTTTTAAATATTATATTTGTTTATCAAGCACAGCATTATTCACCTGTTTTAAGAAGATCTTTTCAATCTCAGTTGTTGCGTGTGTCCTTAATTGAGTATTTAGTTCAACATCGTTCCATAACAATGATTCTTGTTCAAATAGGAAGGCTTTTGGGGTAGTATTTCCATTTTTCCAATATTGTGATATTGTTCTATTCAAAATGAGACGCTGAAAGAATGGTTGTGGAATGGCAAGAGCAAACGGTATACATTCACATGAGTATTATATAGCTTTCTTTACTTTCAGCATACCTCCAAAAGTGATCTTATATGTTTTTATTTGAAGATCCATTTTGTAATATGCGTGTCGGAAGAATTGCCTTTCCTGATATATCAAGAATTAAAACTCCTCAACAGATCACCAGGCTATCATTGTTTAGGTTCTTTATAATGACCAGGAAGTTGGGGCCGGCGTTGGAAATAGTTTCTTAAGAATGAAAGAAATAGTCGCATTTTATATTTAACTGAATTGTTCCGTCATTACTTTAACCAGACAAATAGTTTCTGGACTACCAAAATTTGTTACCAGAGGAATTGTCTACTCTCGCAGATAGACGAACCATGAAAAAAAATCTTTCAACAATAGGTCTCTGGATTATATAATTGATTTACTCCTACCTTGTTCACGAGTCACGGTGCCTTATTATCTACGAAACTCGAACGCTATTATTCTGGATCAATGCAGAACCTCTTGGTTAAAACATTGTATACACCAAATCTTATCGAATCACGGAACTGTATGGCATTATCCACAGGACATTTATCTTCAATGGTAGCTTTAAAACAAGACCATTCTCTAAAAGACCAAAATCCTGTTCAAGGGATAGGACACTTCTAAGTACCCGTAACTATTGTTAGTTAAGATCAAATACTTTCTGATCTAAACTTCTTCCAAAGCCACATTTGACTTTTGTAAAATAATGTGCCCATTCTCTCTACCAAAAATGGGGTACCAAATTTCCCAACTCACATTACGAAACTGCACTTTTAACAATAATGAGAATTATGAAATAAACATTTTAAAACTTAAACATAAACTAACGAAAATAGGTTTACAAAGTGCATGAGATAACTGATTGATTAAATTCAGACAGTTAGAATATAAATAAATAAATAAATATATATATATATATATATATATATATATATGTATGTATGTATGTATGTATGTATGTATGTATGTATGTATGTATGTATGTATGTATGTATGTATGTATATATATATATATATATAAATATATATATATATATATATATATATATATATATATATATATATATATATATATATACATATATACATATATACATATACAAATACATATATATATATATATACACACTTAATGTTGTCTTTCTCATGTTAAGTTTTCAGCTTACTACACAAATTAATATACAATAAAAGTGAAGGTGATGACTTTTTGCTGTTCGCATTAAACAATTAACTAAATTAAGTTTTGCATTCAGTATCATGGGTAATACAATATGAAATCATATGAATATTTTTTAAACAAAAGTATTATTTCCGAATCCATCTCGCATTTTGATTTCCAATATTTAGCAAATATGACATGATAAAAGATATTTATAACTAGTCTATTGTGAATTATATAACATATATTTAAATAAACGTTTTTTCTCTAGAATTATACAAAGAGGGGACTTATGATAAAAATTCGAGTAGCATTTATTTTCATTTCGCACAAAAAGTCTTTAAAATCTATATAATGCTACTACTCTAAGTGTTAAACTAAGTAACAAGAAAGCAAAAGTCAGCAAGTTTTTTAAATTCAAAAAATTTATTTCCCTACAATACAAATGAAAATAAGAACAATTAGAATACGATATTGCGAGTTAAATCTAAAATAATTCTAGAATTTCTAACACAAGTCCTTATCATTAAAGGTCTGGAAAAAAAAAACTTTTTTGGTATTCCAAAATAAATCCAACGCTGTAAGTGTTAATGTGCCGGCTTTGGTTTGTGTCTTGGCGATGTGCCAGTCTTTTGTTTGATCACAATAATACAATCCTAGAATACATCTTTGTTTGGATTTCACTATCAATCCAAGCCACTATGTCCAAGAATAGTATTTCTGAGCACTTTGTATTTCTAAACAATAATAATGCAACTTGATTCTGCTCAGATACTATCGCACGAATAACAGATTTACAGTAATCAAAAAAATCTAAGACAAAAAACAAACGATACAATAAGGTATGTGATACATCATATACGTAAGATCTAGCTATGTTAGAGAAAAAAATCAAATGCCCTTTACTCAGCTAAAGGTAATAATTTAAATAATTATCTAATGTTCTCTACAAAATTGTCACTGTTCATGGACAAGTTCAGCAATTAGATTCAATTTTACATTAACCATATCATATAATGAAATAAAAATGAATAAATAAACTAACAAATATACAATGTAAATTAAATATGCATAACATAATATGCGATGAAGGGTACAATATTTTAAATATTTATTTATGAACTAATAACCATTCAAGTAAATGATGTTCCATAATTCGTATTAAAATATAATTTTGAATTAAAGTGTTATTTTGAATAAACAGTATAAAACTGATATATTATATCTCCATTTAGCATATAACTGTAAATATTTCGTTCCATTTGGTAAAATAACTCTATTGTGCTTTTAAGACACGCAATTGTATATGTTTGCACTGTTTATTTCGTTATTATGTCCATATTTAAATACTTCAGAATTTTAAGGTGGAATATAAAATTTCTTTTCAGAACTCTTTTTGCCTTAAAAAATGTGAAGCTCTAAGCTTTATGTGATTTAACGAAATATTTAAAATACAAATCAATACGTTTTATGCATACTTCTAGTATATGTATTATATACATGTACGAATTAGACCAGAATATTATATTAAACTCAATGCAGCGAACACCTCGTTTTGGAAGTTCGAGATTTTGCGACATAGCGTAAGATCAAATTATGACAATGGCCTATTATATCTTATTTGGGGTACTGAAGATCTGATAGTTTTAAATGTCTGTATAGACATAAAGGAAGAATTATGAATAGCAAACAAGTGTATGTCATCTATGAGTGAATTATTCTCTCGCCTGATTTGACACTTTTATGAGGAAAAGTTCATAGCAAATATTTTAAATGTTACCAATTAGACCTATATATCTCATTTTTTAGAAGTTTTCCTTGGCAAATTTGCACATTCTTTTAGGCTTAGTAAATTTTATACTTACGATTAACTCGATTTACTAAGCATAATATATGATGAAATTGTTTATTTTTTAATATTCTGGCTATCATTTTAAAGAAAAACTCTCACAGATCTAACTGGTTGTTTAATTTCAGTCGGGAAATCTATTTCATCATTATTGCTACGAATCTCCACAGTTTTTAGTCATCACTCCTTAACTTGAAAATCTTCCTGAACACAGTAAAATGTATCGGTATTCCAATCTCCTATTTGACTTGTGATAAGCATATTCGTCTTAAAGACAGATTTTCCTGAAGTACAAAACCAATGCAAATATGTGCGGTCAACTCGCTTTGTATATAAAAGATCATCTGTTTTTAACAGACACATAAAATAACTAGCAATGTGAGAGAGAGAGAGAGAGAGAGAGAGAGAGAGAGAGAGAGAGAGAGAGAGAGAGAGAGAGAGAGAGAGAGAGAGAGAGAGAGAGAGAGAAAGAGAGAGAGAGAGAGAGCACAATTTCTCTAAAATTCTATCCTGGAGAGCGAGAAAACATTGTGGAAGCTGAAAAATGAAATTCACTCAATTGGCCTCGCAAAATATTTTTTTTCTTTGTTATGTTAGGTTTGTAAAATCGAAAATCGCCTCTAATGTAGTTTTCTCCAAAGAAGGAGGAGCTTTTGAGTCCAAGTGCAAACTGTTTGTTGTTCGTTATTTTTTATATTATTTATGTTTTGTTTTTGTTTGTTTTTCTTGGAGAATGTGTGGAGGCAATTGGCTTGGGTTCTTACCTTTATTAAAAAAGGACATGTAAATCCAGAAATACCTCAAAATAAGGAAACTATCTACTTGTAATAAATTAGATGTTTCTTTATTTTTCCTCGTATTCTTTCTCACATCTAACTGCGTCATCTCCGTTTTTATTTATATAAAAAGTAATTTCCGTTTCATTTTTTGTACAGTGTGATGTACAAAAAACAAGAGTATGTGTACAAAAGGGATCTTTATGATTGTTTACCTTATAATAGAAAATTATAGAATAAAATCAGATGAGAAGAGATGAACAAACATATGCTATTTATTTCTTGTTAAAATACGTGTATATTAGTAATGCGCATAACAAAGCAGACAATTAACAACTATTCTTAAAATATTCACATGAATACAACAACAAACGGTAAAATAATAGCTCATAAAACCTGGGCTGCAGGGGCCAAACATCTAAATTATATTGAACAAACAAATGCCGCTTTTTATGATAAATTCGGTTAATTCCTTTCTTGCTAGGTTTTTTTTTTACTCATGTCGTTATTAATCCTTAGAGTAATGCAGACGTTTTCAATATAGAAGACGTTGTGCAATATTGTAAAGGAGGAAAACTTTTTTTAAAAAAATATTACCGGTATAATGTAAATTCAACCGGATAAAACCGGGTCTGGCCATAGGATACAGACGTCATATTCTCACTACAATATCGTCCGGCTAATTTGGGGAGTCATTTATCATCATGACTAAGAACATTTCAGTTCATCAACGGAATCCAAGGGATAACGAGTGGTCTCAAGCATTCACCTTTACAGATCACTGCCATCTCACCTCGATCGGCCTCGATCAGTGTACGTAGGTGAGAAAACTGCCAGTAGTTTTGCGTGGTTATTGGTTCTTATCGTGATTTTTATGCTGGCGACCTGTATAGCACATCTTGCGCTGAGAAATGGCCTTAAACTCCAAACAGGAACAACATAACGCACGGATAACTATCATGTGCTCAATGTAATGAAACTTAGATACCCATTTACGGCAAAAACTAACTTTGGCATGCCTTGAGGGAAGTGAAATATTTATGTGTAAATAAAATCAATCACCAGAACTATGTAATTTAGCCGCATTCATTATTAATTTTTTCCGCTAGATTTATTAGTAGATAAATATTATGTGCGACTAATTGAGTTAAAAGCCATTAAAATTGATAGTCTAATTACGAAAACTATTTGGTACATTAAATATGTTCATTTGTTTTTGGTTTGATTTATTGCTCATAATTTTTTGGCTAATTTGACCTTGATATAAAGGTAATGTTTATGATCAGATTATGTCTAATTAATAAATTTAGTTAAGTTTGTATCAATGGACTCTATCTCTCGTATTGCATAACAATGTGTTAACTTGATGCTATTATCTTACATGTGATCGATTTTCAGATTCAGGGAAGGATTTTTTAATATCACTTTTGCACTGCGTTTTGAAGATTAGCATAATGAACTTTCATAATAATAAAATGCATTAGCAAAATTATTATCATCTTCTTTCTAATCTTCATGTTCTTTAACATCATTGTTTATTATAACAACAACAACGGCAACGATTAGTAGTAGTAATAGTAGTAGTAGTAGTCAGTTGGAATAAAAATGAATTTACAACATAACAATGACTACATGTGACAAATACGTTGTCAAAAATAATAGAAATATGCAAACAGTTATGGCAAATTTTTATTTCGAATCTATATAATCTTCTAGATCTACGAAATAAATGAGAGCTTTGAAGTTTTACTTCCTTTGCTTTCATAAGCAAACCATATATTTAAATTATGGTTGTTTTGTTGTTCTTTGTTTTATTTTAATGTTTTCCCACAGTGTGTGTGTGTGTGTGTGTGTGTGTGTGTGTGTCTGTGTTTGTGTGTTGTTATTACACCAGACACATAACGTTTTCAGGGTTGGTGGCCTTTGATCCACCATTACCAATGTATGAGTCAATATAATAAAAGAATATTAATAATAATCGTTCATAATTATTAGCTTAAATTATAGCTAGTATAAATGTGCCTACATCTTTTGAGAGAGAGAGAGAGAGAGAGAGAGAGAGAGAGAGAGAGAGAGAGAGAGAGAGAGAGAGAGAGAGAGAGAGAGAGAGAGAACTCAAAAACAAGAAAAGTTGTATACACATGTATTACATATAGCATTTTAAAGTCTCTTACATATCTACCTTCTTGGTTTTAGCCATCCGTCCTGTATAAGCATCATTTAGAAATCCAGACAATATACGTACATATACATACATACTCAAGGTCTTAAAATATGTAACAGAAAGGTAGTGAACAAAAATAATTTGACTTAAATTCCAACAAACAATTTCTTTGCGTAGAATGCAGAGCGAAAATTCAAAAGACGTTTAGAGTATTGCTAATTAAATTTCAAATAATTCTAAATGTCATATCTCCAGTCTAAAAGTATTGAATGTTTTGAATTAATTCCAATGTTCTGATGCATCGCAGTGATACAAATCAAGAATGTCTTTCAATGAGTTATCATTGACCCCAAAATAGTATTTTAGTCTAGAAGTCAATGAACACTTTGTAATTCCAAGAAATAATTTACGTAAATAAGTCTTCTAGAATTATATCTGAACACAACTCTTAGTGATTCCACAGACTGATAATAAAATAGGAATTACCGAAAGCAAGATATACTAATTTCACGTGACGTAAGACACAATGGAACTTCGTATGGAATAACCCATTAACTCGTAAAAAAGTCAGATCTTGAGCTAAAATTTAAGTGATTCATGACAAAGGTCAGGCAGGCATTACACTCAATCACGGAGAAAGATTAATCACGCAATATAGATATACCAATACCTGTACACACATACATAAATATTATTATTTACGGGCATGAACACAATCAAATATATATATATATATATATATATATATATATATATATATATATATAGATATATATATATATATATATATATATATATATATATATATATATATATATATATATAAGTAAAATCTACTCATGCCGGGCACCACTGCTAAGACCATCTTGGTTACTAGTGCACATGGATAGTATGGATAAAGAAACAGCCTAACATGTAAACCGACCGATCTGTCGAAGCATTATGTTATATAGATAGGTATATTTAACTCATCACTGCACCCAAACTTATCAAGGTATAATATTCATTCTATGGATAGAATTGTAACTATAGATAAATTAATATTTAGTCTGTATCCAAAAATTATTTTCTTAAAGTTTTCATTTTGGATAAAAATGTTCCCATTTTAAGTTTGTGTATGCAGAATAATTACCTGTTTTAAAGTTCAATATGACACATATTTGTTAAATTTACCGTTACAAAGAAATGTATTGTAATATAAATAAGTTCATCACATAATCAGCTTTTTGTCTATTACACCGTAAATTCTATTCTAATGCGTAACAAGTATAGAGGTTATAGCACTCATTGTTTATTGAACGTATAAACTCCATAAAGTATGTGATAAAACGTCTTAAAAGTTTTTGTATTTAGGATACAAATGATTTGAAATTTTTCCCATTTTTCTTTTAAGACAAGTATTTGATACCAAAATTCTAATTATTGAACGCATTTAAGTATGGTACATCTAGTTACCTTTTGTGGCAAGCAAATCAGCTTTTCGTTTAATTCTCATTTAAATTGTCATTCGCAATTTAGGCTGGCTCTTGATGTTTACAAAAGAGTATCTTGTGACTTCTTTTACAGTCCTTTTTCCCATCATTATTAATTTGATGGATGCACACATGGGCATTGTGTATCATAATAAATGATGTATCAGCGTAACTTTTGTGCATTTTTATGGCATGAAAACCGTATAAGTCTAAGAAATTTTATACAAAATCCAACTCTAGTAGGAAACTTGTCAAGACTGAGTACAAGCTATTCTTATTTACAAAGAATATTACTTTCACAGCCAAGTATTTGTATATTACGCAGGAATTTTTAAATAATATTCTTACAAAGAAGTTTCTTTTTAATTCAGGTTTTTGTATAATAGCTAGAATTCAAAATACCGGTCTTAAGATTCATCGATTTATTGTACAAAAATATTGTTCTGTCATGACATTGACATTCTGCTTTGTGGGAATATCTAGTTCCCCATTTCAAATAAGGAGATACGCGTTGCGCGCGGAATAGATCTCATCTGGGACTGCAGAATTGGACAGGGGACTATGCTCCTATGAAAGTAGGGAACGTAGATTTTACAGGGCTATCGCTATGAGGTTCTATGCGAGATAAAATGCCTGTGAGGAGTTCCCGAACACAGGCAGGCATAGTATCTCATATAAAACACAGCATGATAACACAATATACAAAAACAAATACTAACAAGATCATTACATAACTAGTCACAGACACACATCCACCACATTAAAAAATAATCATACTAAAACATAAATACCAAAACCGTACTTTTTTGAGTGTGTTTTCTTTACAAATCCGTCGAATTCTCGCGTCGCCAACAAAATTTGCGGGCAAATAAAGCCAACAAGTTTAATGAGAATGTTTAAATTTCGCACGAAATGAATCTTAAGTCCTAAACATGTCTCAAAGCAAAAAAAGGTAACCTCAACCAATTTAATGTAAAAATAAAAACTGGACATTTGTCAAAGTGAATCAATTCCTAAAAGGTTGCATGTAGTTGTATAATGACTTCTTTCTAAGGAACAAAGAAAACTAAGATTTTTCCCTGCAGACACACACTCTCTCTCTCACTCTCTCTCTCTCTCTCTCTCTCTCTCTCTCTCTCTCTCTCTCTCTCTCTCTCTCTCTCTCTCTCTCTCTCTCTCTCTCTCTCTCTCTCTCTCTCTCTCTCTGTGCTCTGTTTTTTTTTACAGCAACAATGACAAGAATCTCTCCACAAAGAACATAATACGAGACAGCAACCAACGATCCATTTAGCACGATACTACAAAATGTGTTTTTGCCGTTACAACGGCATTTGTTATTTCATTAATCAAAACGTCAAAGAACATACGGAAATCACTCCTGAAGCTAATGTAAAATGGTCAAGCAAGGAGATAATAATCAAACAGGTCAATTAAATTGATTCGTCTATTTATTTTATGTACATGAAGTTAAGTCCAGTTGACATAAGCACGTTCAGTTATCAAGTGAGGTAAAGAACCAACCACGTGCAGACAATCTGTTCCACCACACGCCAAACTGTCACAGGCAATTAATTCTAAACAGGTTTTGAATATTCATTGATTATGAATATGTTGATTGAAATGAATGAAATCACAAAAGACTATTTTGAAGATATGTTCAGTAAGTGATTGCTGATATAATCTGCGATGCCAAATATATGCAATAGAAAGGAAACACAAAAATATTGGCTGTTTTCATATGATAAGTAGTCTCTCTTCCTAATTTCCGTATGATTCCCACGTCACGTTTTTTTTCCGATCTGTGAAAAATTGGTTATTTTGATTGATTGACTTAAATATATATCGATTAGCTGTTTATTTATTTGTAACGCGAACTGCACCATTTCTAAGCATATCAAGAAGGTTCTCTTTCAGCTCAACTTTGTTAATGATTTGTTATTATCCTATATAGAATCATTTCGCGATTTGAATGTAACAGTAGTATAGGAAAATGAGGGTTTTAGCCCACCACCACCCCTCCCACACCTCCTTCCCCACCCCCGCCAAACCCCTCATTTCCCTATACTACTACTACGTAGACAGGTATTTTGTAACCAGACAAAACAACAGGTGTTGGAATGCGATAAGCTCTGTCAACAGAAGTGACGAATTTGTTAGAACAGCGTATGTGTGGAATATGATTATTCTAAAGACGGCAAATAGGTTTTACCACAAATTTTTTATCAGATAACAGGATGAAAATTAAACTGTGCATTAGAACGTTTCAGTTTACAAGGTGAAAATTAAACTAGCATTAGAATGAAAATGATATTATTTTATATCTCGTTACCA